>CM040243.1:38934400-39289837 GCA_022545495.1 Chrysanthemum lavandulifolium
CATTTCATCTCTTAATTACGAGTCTAGGATTCTTATTTATGCACAAAACTATCACAAATCATTACATGGGGTTTTATGTATGCTTTTATACCAAATATGAATTCAATTGGCAAATTGCATAACTCGTCATTCAAATTAGGTACTACATTATCATATTGCATAAACAAAATCATGTTTCCCACTAATTGATAGATAATAAATATAAGGCCTTATTCAAACAACCAAACACCCCATGTCAAAAGTTTTGAAAAGCTTCTCACTTGTAGGAAAACATTTTTTCATTGCTAATACAAATAGAAACGTTAGAATTTTCATCACTTGCATGCTCTTGAATACTAAAGGTATTGCATAACTAATATGCACTCCGGGTATATTCAAATATAGCAACATTGAATTAGAGCATTGGGTTATCTCATGGTATTTGCCAAACACTCCACTAAAACCATTTTGTGCATAAAATGAGTCGAGATAACCATAACTCAAATTGTTTTCATATAGGCACACACTAGAATCAAAAGCGTTAAAATTTATCAATTTTTTTTTTTTTTTTTTAACATGTTAATTCTTATCCTTAGGAATAATCATGGTAGCCGCAAGATTCTATGATCACAAAGACACCTTAACTACATTCCCAAACACCACAAAACCAAAGGACTCACCAAGGAACAAGTAGAAATATTTAGGGTCTAGAATCAAGGTATTTCCACGAGGTAGAACCATTCACTCATCCTTCCTTGAGCATACCAATCTTCGTGAAGAACTAGCCGCCATTCAATTCGATTGTCTTCTTGACATTGATGAACCAATTTGTCCTAGGTTCGTATTAGAATTCTATGCTAGTGTGACCGGTTTTAGTGATGAAGATGATGAGTTTTGTCTTAGCTTTAGAATCAACCAAAATGATTACACCATCACTTTAAGTGACTTTGCTCGAGTACTAGGAATTCCCAACCGTGGAACTTGTGTCTACACGGATAAGTGGTCACTCACCGCCCTTGATGCAATCAATGACCGCTCTCTCCCCTACGTAACCCGTTTAGCCGATAAGGATGTCATCCGTGAACACCTTTTTAACCCAAAAACGGATACAACCCGAGTCACCCGAAAGGGAAAAGAGGTAGACCGAGATCCATATGGAATGGAGCTCAATGAACTTAAGCACGAGTTTAAGAAATGGGAGGAGTTACTTAGAGCAAACGTCATTAGCACCATAGGGAATAGGGATCACATAAACGCTTGTCTTTGCCACATGCTTTACAACTTGTCCACCCGACAACCATTCAACTTAGCCTACTACATAGCTAGGAGAATGATTGATATTCCAACTCAAGGATCCGTTGCTCTTCCATACGGATGCTTCTCACCCGTCTCTATAGAAACTTCGCTCCAATTCCACCAACCCCAAAAGGGATGCACCTTCAATATGATCTCATCCCTCACATCTTTGTGCCCTTGAGTGATGCTCGAGTTGCTAAGACTAAAGGCAAGAGAGCTAAACCTCCAACTCCTTCATCATCATCATCAAATAGCTCCGAGGATGGTCTTCCAAGCTCTCGTCTTCCACCTCAAGAGTATTACACATCTCTTCCCGAAATTGAGAATGAATCAGCAGAATTCAAGCAAACTAAAGGAATGTTCAAGTGCCTTGGTAGGATGATGAACAAGATTTACAAGAAGTTGGACAAATAAGGGTACTTTAAGGAGTGTTTGGAACAATGCATTATCGTTAATGTTTGATACTATTTAGTTGTTTTTATTATGTAGGATGATAATATAACTTGAAACAATGGTGTATGCTAACAATCTCATGCGGGGGATAGCACAAGTATGCTATCAAATTTACCCATTTTCACTATATTGTGAAAATCAATAAGCACTTGCTCTTAATCTATGCTCCTTTGTGTTTACATATGTGTTATTTACTTTTCCCGACTAGAAATGTTTAGTATAATGTGTTTTGAGAAAAATTTTCGATTTCGAAATTTCGCTTTTAAGAAACATTCATCCAAATTTCGACCTCGACGGATCGACGGCACCATTATTTTGGTACCGTCCTTTATGAATTTTAGTACCGCCATATGCATGCAGGCGGACCAGACGGCACCCTTTTGGGTTCCGTCAGGTGTATTATTTTGGTGCCGTGGATCCTCCGGGTAATTTTCAATTCGACTCTTCGTGATTCCAAATTATCTTTCATCACTTATAAATCAATCTTAACTAGTATAGTATTATTAGAACTAGTATTATTCACTAAGGGATGTAGAAATCCATTTCCACCAAAATTCAAAAATTTGAAAAATCCACCCAAGGAGCCCTTTGGCATAAAGGAAGGAACCAAATTTTTGGTACCTTCAATCCGTGGGCAATCGAATATTAGGAAATTCCACTCACTAGAACACATTTATTGCATATCTTTTCTTCTTCACTCCATCTTCTTTGTATGGATTGACTTGGGTGATATGACTAGCATTCAACCCACTTCCAAATCATTAGGAACCTCATCTATTCAATGGTTCAACATCAAATCAAACCTTTTCTCAACAATTTCTTACCTCTATAAATTGAAAGGCTTTACCATGATCATCCTCACACCTTCTTCATTCTCACTTACTATCTAGCAAATCAAAACCCAAGATAAAATGACTAAATCATCACCAAACCTTGCAAGAAAACCGCTAGAATGAGTGTAAGGCCTTGTTGTTTTGTTAATCTTAGCTCATCATCCGAATCTTCACCACTCACCATCTCATCTCCCATTAGAGATGATACACACCTTACCTTGCTACACCCACTTCATCACATTGTGATCACCACTCCACCACCATCAAAAGCACCTACTTCACCTCCACAGGCACCCATCCAAACATCCAAAACACCCTCACCACCTTCACCAAGGTCTCCCACTCTCACTCCCGTGGGTTATTTTCTACTCCACCAACATCACCAAATCCTTTCCTAGAGGACTTGGAAGACTTGCCTCCTAGGCCAAGTCATCCACCACCATTGCCATCCTTTGGCACCATTGAGCGAATCGCTCATGAATCACCTCGGTCATCCATTGAACCAAACGCCCCATTAGGGCCAAGACCTCTCCTTTTCCACCCATTCACAAGGACATTCATGGTCCTTTATACGAGATCATCCACTTCCATCATCAATGTCCCTCATATTGAGGACATCCCGGAGAGCATGTGGGATGACAATCCCACTAGAGAGGAGATTCAAGCCGAACTCCACAACCTCCACCAATTCAAAGGCATGGTGGATTCTCACTAAGTGAGACAATGCAAATGCAAAGTGCTTTGCTTGCATCCATCATGACCACTCCAAACATCCCAACACCACCAACACATCCACCATTCCACCACCACAACCTCCGCAAACTTTCTACCTCAAGGCACGGTTGCTCAACTTGTGAGCAAGCGGTCAAACCGTGGAACGGACCCGGATTATGGTCCATGACTTCCACGAAGAAATGAGGTTCATCCTCAACCACATTCTTGAGCGTCTCAGCGCTTTCCCATCCACCATCACTTTAGGATGGTTTTTAGAATAGTCGTTTATTTGTTTTTTGTTTCTTTAGGATAATTTTTATTTTCTTGTACCAAAAACACATCATTGTGTTCTCTTTTCATGATCTTTACTCATGAAAAATTTTAACTAATGAATGTTGTTTATTATGTTGTTGGTGTCATTACATAGTGTTTGGAAATGCTTGTGAATGATCATTATCACTAACTTTTTTTTTTGTAGCTTTATTTTCACAATCCATGTATCTTCCCATTAAAGCACCCAATTTAGGGGAGCTTTGAACAAGGGAGATAATAGCTCGGCTCATTACATTCGCATAGCCTCTTCTTTTGTTGAGACAAAGGGAGAAAATATAGAACTTGGAAATTATTTATATTTGACTTTTACGAAAAGTCAAGCGCATACAATTGACTTTCTAAAAGTCAAGCAGAACCCTCATTGATAATACTTGACTTTTCATAAAAAGTCAAACGCATAATTGACTTTACGAAAAAGTCAACATCATGCATCAACTAGTGAATTCTTTGACTTTTATAAAAGTCAAATTTCATACTGCATTATCATTTCCTTTTCAAAGTTCTAAAACCAATATTTTATAACTCTTGAACAAACTTTGTTTCTTTTATAAAATAAAATTTATATTTTGTCCTCAACAAAAGTGGGGAGATTGTTAATACAAATATAAGTCATTAAGCGTTATTTATATTTTTGATCTTTGCCTAAGTTTTGTTAACGACAAAAGTAAATTTAATTTATAAAAGCTTAAAGCTTGTCAAGTTTATTAGATATTAAAACAAGCTTTCTCAAACAATATATTCATCATTCAAGCATTTACATTTATGATTAGTAACATCTTGATATGACTCTAATCATTATGTATGATAGTAGTTTGTAGAATGTGTTAGGTTCTTAAAACCAAACACTACTTAAGCATTTGCATATTTCTATTAATAGTAATACAACATATTGACATCATGTATTACATCATGGAGATCATTGGAAGATTCCATTAGATATTTTGTGAAGATTTGTACTCTTCGTATCTTGCACAATCTTACTTAGATAGAGTTGACTTTAGGCAAGATTTGATATCTTGGTATCGGTGGCGGTACCAATTGGGTACAGGCGGAACCCTTTTAGGGGTCCGCGGTCCGTCGGGCAGCTCTGTCAAATTGGCTATAAATAGCAATGCCAAGCCAAGTAGTTTCTCATCCCTTTCTAACATACTCTCATACATATCCTCTCTCAACCTTTCTAACTCGGTTTCATATCATATTAGTGATCTCTTTTGTAGCAAAGAAGATCAAGTCATATTCAAGCTTCAGCGAAGTTGGAAGTCTTGTTTGTTTAGTGTTGTATGATCTAGTGTTGATCCATACTTCATTGTTGTATCAAACCATCATAATCTTGTGAGTGTGGTGGTTAGTATTTTAGTCCTCAAAATACATTGTGTGTGGGAGTAGTTGTACCCTTGGAAAGAACTCGACATCCGACTTAGTGTCGGAAATAGTGTAAGCGAAGTGTAAAGGTTTTCTCCGCGGTGAAAGGGCTTGTTGACTAGTGAAGTTAAACTCTCGGTGTGAGACTCGGGAGTGGAGTAGGGCAAGGAAAAAGAGTCCTTGTAGGCGAACCACTATAAACAACTTGTTGTGGTTTGATCATTTCTTTCCTTACTTACCTATTACATATTGCTTGCATATTTCATTAACATACTTAAGATCAATATCCATTGATCTTTCAATAAGTTTAAAAACAAAGTTTTTAATCGGTAAACTATTCAACCCCCCTTCTAGTTTTCTACAGACTACATACACCTTAGATTAAATAATTAGACGATTAGAGTAATCGGTAGAAATACCAACCCCCCAAATCCAAACCCCGAGGTTCGTACCTTTCCATTTCCTAAAAAACATAAAAAGATAGAAAATAATCTTCCTCAACCCCAACCTTAGCGTAGTAACTTCTCACTAGCATTCCTATTCCCCTAGAGAACGATATCAATTCCCGTGGCTTACCCTAATACTACACTACAAAGATTAGGTTCACTGCCTAGGGTGTTGAAAAACTTGCTCGACGAAAAAGGAAGTTCCTTTGACCCCAAACGACGCATGTAGCGTTATCAAGTTTTTGGCGCCGCTACCATGGAATAGAACAGCTAGTTAGATTTCCACCTCGTTTAGGTTCCCTTGCTTGATTCCTATCAAGTAAGCATTTTTATCATTTTTAGCTTCCTTGTAGTCTATCCCCCTTCTTTGTGTTTGTTTTTGTAAAACCGTTTTCATTTGTCGCTATGGCAAGTGAAGTTGCATTTGAATCATTAACAAATGAGGAACAATTGAATTTCGCAGATTGGATTGCTTTTTATTGTTCTAATAAATTTGTGAGTGATCTTAGAGATATCCAAAAGGAGACGGGTGTAAGGTTGGATGGATTTGATAAATTTTGTGCTTGTGTGGCTTCTATTCAACGATCATTGTTAGAATCAACTCCTTTTAGTGAGACCCTCTGGAAAAAAAATTGAGAAAAGCCTCCTAAGCATAAACCATCAGTTGTCACAACTTGAGGAAATGGATAAGGAGGATTTATCCAACCTTAGGCATCATGATCAAAAAGACATAGTTTTTAAGAACATGGAACCTAAACCCGAACAAGATTGTGAGATGGTTATAGTTGAATTTCCTAGTTGCATGCGTGGGATAGATTTCAAAACATATGACACGCGTGAGGAATCCTTTAGGCAAATAGAACATAGTGATCAAATTTTTTAGAATAATTCTTATGAATCGGACCAAGAATTTGAAATGGCTAAAGAATGATTTGAGATACTTAGGAGTGTATTTGGGTTAGATCATACTAAAACACATGATGAACTTTTAGGAGATCTAGATATAATGGAGAATGAGGTGGAAACTCCAAGCCCACAAGCCCTACCATCATGAGGAACACACATCGCCTATAACTTACCGAAAAAGTAGAAGAGACTATAGGAACCCGATTGATATAGAACCTTTGAACCAAATGCCACTAGAGAATGTAGGTTTAGATGCTTGTTGTCATGACCTCTCTCTTAGTCCTAGGGAAGTTCCTAATTTTGATGAGCAAGAGCCTCGACCAAAAACCTTACCCAATTTTCCGTCTTTATATGTGAATCTTGGAATTGAATTAGGCCCCAATCCACCCATCAAAATAAATAATCCGGGTAGTTGCTTGATAAAGGTGGTAGACTCTAGGCCATGTAGAGTGGAAGCTAATATAGGAGTAACCCATGACCTTACACACTTATATCACCCATTCATGGTTGATAACAAGAAACATTGTGGGTTTAAACCGGGTTTATTAGGTCAAGATGGATCCTTAACTAAGAATCTTTTGAAGTTGATAGAACATGATCCATTTTTAAGAGAGAGATTTGATTCACCCGCTACACCAATAGAATTAGGTAAGGTTATAATGAATGGAGCACACTCCTTTGAGCATATAAATTACCCATCACCCTCTCCTCACGTAGCAAATTTCCACCCTAAGGGTGTGTATCGCTAATATCACCCGTACTTAAGCTTAAGTATAGGAAAAACTTCCCCTTTATCCGTTAAATAAGGGTAGAGTCAAGCTCGTGACTTGAACAAAAACAAGCGTTTCTTGGGAGGCAACCCATGTGTATTTGTTTTTCATTTTTATTTGTGTGTCATATATCTTTTCATTATTGTATGTTCTCATGTTTGAATTTGTGAAAATGCTTTATTTTGTCTTTAACCTCGTCTTAATTACATATAAAGTTATTTTACAAAAGGGATAAGTGTAAGGAAGATTACACACGTTTTCAAAAGAAACGTAAACATGAGAATTTCAATTAATTAAAAGATATACATGTGTGTTTGTTCGAGTCAAATGCTTGTATCGAGTCATAATGGATGTTTTGAAGGAAATTTTTCCGATTCTAAAGATGTAAATTTTCCGGAAAATCATGAGACCGGTTTTCTCGGGATAACACGACGGTGTCGAGGATCGCAACTGACGCGTCGGGAAGGGCGAGAAACAACTTATTACTTTTCTCGTTTTACGAGCTACTTATAAATTTTGGAATTTTCGGTCTTAATTTTCCGAAATTTTGTAAACATCCATTCCACAAGCATTATATCCTAGTTTAGTAGAGTCCAATATATATTGTTACCGCCGATTTCTGTGAAGGTTTCGTTTGTTTTCTTCAGTGTGCGAGGTTTAATTTACCAAAAGAAGATACATAAGATGAGAAGGAGCTTTTCGCAAGCGTTCTTCTTGAAGAAAGATGTAACCACCACTTTACACAGATCCTACCGAGCTAATCGGGGAGTATTAGTTTCTTTCATTTTTATTACCTTCAATTATTATAACCTTGATACTTTCGGGAACATTGGGGACAATGTTCGGTTTAAATGTAGGGAGGGAAAATAAAGCAGAATTTTGAAACTATGCTTATCCTTGATTATTTGCTTTGTCCAGTTGCATTTGCGTAATAAACCATGATAAAATGTCGGTTAGGGTAATTTTGGCACCAAATTTTCAATTTTTCGTGACATGTAGGAGTGGGCCATTAGTCTTAATAAAGCGTCTCATGGATAGGAAATTATATAACTAGCACAAAAACCCTTTACCACTTAAATTCCACCCAAAATGTGAGGATCGCCCTTAGATTAGTAGGAATTAAAGCATTCATCTTTAATGCTTAGAGTGTGGACCGGTAGTAAAATAGATTCTAGAACTTGTTTTGTGATGCATCCCGAGATCACTAGTAAGACTACACTTGTGTAGTTAGGAATAACTAAATGATAAGAGCCATTAGGATAACCCTTGTTTGATACCCGTAATATAATTACTTCTTCCACATCGGTTGAGTAATTCCCCCACACCCTTGCGTTGTACTCATCGTTAGTAGACAATACCCCTAGTTAACCCCTCAGAGCCTATCCTTTTCGCGGTTCTCGTGATGTTTTGGTTTTCCGAAATATCAATGAAGAGCATTGTTTACAATCCACCCCCAAATGTACACCCAAATCGCCTTAGCCTACCTTGTATGCACTCACTTTTAGTGCATTATTGTTATCACACTAAAACCTTAGTTCAATTATCTTGTTGCTTGCATAAGTTGCTAAGTCGAGTCATATCCTTTGTAAACAGTTTTGGGACGATTGGGACTCATGAGAAAAGTTAAATTTTATGAGATGACATGAAGAGAACGTTAAATTCAAATTCCCTTTATTTTCATAATAATTTACTCTTTCATTAGTGTTAGAGTAATAAAAACTCAAGTGTAGGGATGTGCCTATAAATCTCAAGTGTAGGAGTAATAAAAAATCAAGTGTAGGGATGTGCCTATAAATCTCTTTCATTTTGATGTTATCATAGAGGATGGTAGAGTAAAAGTGTATGAAAAATAAAAAAATAAAAAAAAATAATAAAAAAAACATACCGGCTACCATCCTACATCTATCTTTAAATTTATGTTTGTTTATTTCAGTTATCTAGAGTTTAGAGTGTCGAGTCTTGGCTTAGCAACGCCACTCTTCGCATGCTTGTAACGTAAAGATTTTTTGACTTGCCACCACTAAATAGCCTATCCCACCAAACCCTTTGTTTCCCTACCATAAGCCTAACATTACAACCCTTTAAAAGACCTCTTGGATAGTCTTTCCTAGGTGCTTACGCCAAAGCGATGAAGGTTTGATCTAGTCTCAAGCCTATGGTAATCTATGTACTAGGACCGGTTAATGAGTGTTTATCTTCCATTTCCACTTTGTTATATTTCATATACACCCAAGAGATGTGAGTATCCAAACACCCCATGTGAGGTGCTAGTATGTAATTCCGTGCTTGTTATGACTTTACTGGGGCTTATATGTGTTGTGAATCGTTCTAAACTAATGCTTCATGACCTCTAACTTATAAATTGATTGGCTAAAGCACATTTGCTTGAGGACAAGCAAATACCAAGTGTAGGGATATTTGATAAGGTTTTAAAATATACCTTTTAGAGGTCATTTTGATTGTACAATAATTCAGACGACTGTGCCTTCGATGATGATCAAGGGTATGAGGGTGATATGCTTGCGCCAAACTTGTAGTCAATCTGCAATAAGAAATAGTAGACACTTCGTTAAGTGATTGCGCAGGGTTGGGCCTCGCGAACCACCTCCGCGTGAGAGTAAGTATGTGATATGAGTTGTAAATAATATGATGTATGTGAAATGTTGTGTTGAGTGAACATACCATTGAAATGACTCGTCCAACCTATTTATAGGTGATGAAAATAGCTTGGAGAGTGTTAGCACACGTTTAGGAGATCATGGGGCGCCCCCGATTTGTGGTAACCGCTAGGCTTCATCCCCACTATCTCGGACTTGGCGGGAAGCTAAGGACATAGTGGGAACGTGGGGAAGACCAAGTCAAGGTTCTTATTTGTCTTGGCATCTTCAAGGGAAGACACCGAAGGGCATAGGCCTCGGGTGGCGGATTCCCACCGGTAACCATGTCAATGATGAATGGTTTTACGCCACCAATGACTTATGAAGAAAGACTTGGGTCTTCGTAATGTAATTTCGATCGAGGTCGAAGGGGTCCTTCGACCGATCGGAGGGTACGTCATCAAGCCCCCAATCGAAAGTGATATGTACGAACAAGAAATATTGCTTACTACTCAGAAACAGAGACAAAACTACCTCTTCATCACAAAAAAATGAACGAAGGTGAAAAGTCTTGCATCTATTGACCGTAATTAATGCCAATAATTATTCTAACCACCCCTTATCCTCGGTAAAAGTAAACGTCCTTTCAAAATTTAAACTAGTTTTGAAATCCGGCGATAAGGAGATAATTGTGACACGCGTAGGGCCAAGATTTATTATATGTAGGGGTATATAAATTTGAAAAACAAAAACCCTAACATAACTTTAACTTCTGCCCAAGTTTTTTCACCTACTAAAACCTCTTCCGATCAAGCCTTCGATCAAACAAGGTAAAGTGCTCCTTCTTCTCTGTATTTCAAGTACATTATTGTGTTCTTTAGAAGAATCAATGTCAACCAATAAAAAGTTTGTAATAAAGCAACAAGGTTGCACATTAACAAGGGAGGAGCTTAAAGCGTTCCTCGCCGATTACCCAATTCCAAAGGAACATAAAATCATGCTACCTAGTAAAAGTCAAGGGATATTTGATGCCCCTGAAAATTATGTAGGCCTGTATACCCATGCATTCACCACCTCCAATCTTAGGATACCCTTGCACCCTATGATTTTAGAATTCCTCCGGTATTATGAGGTACACATTTCTAGGTTCAACCCTTTTGGCCTAGCCAAGCTTACGACATTCATCGTGATGTGCAAAGCTTATGGGTTCGAACCATCCTTGACTGTGCTTAGGGGTTTTCTGAATCTATATCCGGGAGGAGATTGGTTGACCTTGGCCAAAAGGGGTGAGAGGGATGTGCCCATTCTGATAGATAGGCCTTTTACGAACATAAGGAACTGAAAGGCAAATTCTTTTATATCCAAAACACCATTATCCCTCCAAAGATACTCTGCATTGTTAAACCCAAAATTTCAATATGATGAAAAAGGTTCAACGATCCATTACCCTATACTGTGAGAAGAAACCCTTTGTATCAACGTTTGGCTCGCCATCCAGCTGACTGCCAAACATTCCCTGAGCCAATCCTCTTCATGGTCGGCATTCTTTGAAAGATGGGAGGGTCTCCTTTGGTACCGAGATTATTTGTGATGGAGAAAGTATGTACTTTTTGATTAAAATAAAAATAAAACTTATCTTTCGATATTTATCTTATTTGCTTCTTTGTGCAGAGATGTCATTCAGAACTTTGTGGTGGTGGTGGTGCAAAGGAAGTAAGCTTCCTTCCAAAGAATCCCCAAGAGACAAGCTATGGCGCTGGCTCCCCATCGGTGTCCATAAACAACAATGATGTGGAAGCCCACCCATCGAACCTCAGATCATCCGCTCCTCCATCAAAGGAACCCATAGATGTGGAAGATCAACTTGTGGAGAATGTTGTCGACTCGACGAACCGCCTCCGAAGGACATTGGCCATCGAGGACCCTCCCGGCATAGGTGAGAGGGTCCGAAGCAGGAAAGGTGGCAGTGCTAAAGCTGTGAAGTCTGATTCTAAGAGGAAGCTTATCCTACCTACTCCTCCCTCTCGAACTACCCGGCAAAAGAGTGCCCAGGGTAAGGCTGTGGTATTTCCAGCCATCGAAGGGCCCAACGGTGATGATATTCATGGTAATGTTTCATACTTGTAACAAAAAATTAAATACCAGTAATAATATGTTAACACATTTATATATGTTGCAGGACTTCCTGATACGAAAGAACTTCCTTCTCCCCTATCTTGTCACCAACTCGTGAGTAATGTAATCCCACCCAAGTGGAAAGGGTGATGGATAACATGTCCATAGAAAGGCTCTGCGACCTTCATGACAAAAGCTATATCCGCCAGTGCATGCTAGACAATCAGCTCAATGCTAGGACAAGGAACCGCCCGCGTTGTCTCAAAAGCTCGAGAAGAAATGGATGTTATCTTTGAGAAGGGAGAAGGCTAGGGATCAAAAGTATGCACTGGAGAAGAAGTGTGAAGATGCCTTGGAGGATTTTGACAAGAACCCTTGGTGCAAGATCTCGAGCCGAGAATGAAAAGCTCAAAGGTCACCGGCAACGAGCGAGGCCGAATGCAAAGCAGTTAACCGTCAAGGCTCAATGGTCGTTGGCTATAAGGAGCAGATATCTGTTCTTTCATCCAAGTGTGGAGGCCTCGAACAAGAAAGGGCGAAGTTGCGTTGGACCAAGAGATCAAGCTCCGAGAAAAGGTGGATGGGTTAAACCTTCGTCTCGAAAATGTGAAGAAGGACAGGTGGACTGGTAACCAAGGTGATCCCTATGTTGCTATGGAACTTTACCATAGCGATGATGTGGGATTGCCATTGGGAATGTGGTGAATCTTGCCATTTTCCATGGTAAGTGTACCACTTTGGAGGAGATAGCCAAGACTGGGAACCGGTGATGCTGGAAAAAGTTCCTTACTATAGGGCAACTCATGAAAAAGAGTATGATGATGCAGGTAATCAATTAACTGCTTTAGAGTTCCCTTTCCTTGCAGATGTGACGAAGGACCCAGCGGCCTCAATTGAGGACCTGCTGGCCAAGAAGCCAAGGACAGTCCAGCCTCCGACTTCCTCCAAGAAGACTCCGTCACCCAAGGTCCCCTCTCCAGGTTCGGCTGATCCCACTCATTCCAAGGTTTGATGAAGGCAACCATGTGGTTGTAATTTGATCCTCAGGGTGGTATGTACCCTGTTTAAAACAATTGTCTATGTTCCTTTCCAGGCTTCGTGCCTGATGAAACAATTAACATGTGGTATGTGTGATGTAGGCTACGGCCTAAGACAATATTTTATTTTGTTGGATCGTTATATACTACTACTGTTTTAGACTAGTTAGCCTAGTCATAAATCTACATTGAAGCCACTAGGGCTCGAATTTTGCCATGCGTGATTCTTCTCTTTTATTTTTACTTATGTAAAAATATTTTTACAACCTAAGGCGTATGGTAGATGCATAGCCTCATTGTGTGTAGTTACTTCACCAAGAATATTAGCAATCGATAATTTGATCACGATGAGGGTCGCGACCCACTCCGTCTTGATCCTTTGGGCAGCGAAAGGCTTAAAATACCTTAAGGCCATATAGGAAAGTTAATGTGAAGTTGAGATGGATGTTATGCATATGAGCAAGACATGTTATTTAGTCTTTGTACATCCCTTCGACATTGAAACTTATAAAGCGACTTGGTGGGCAAATCTTTGTTGTATTGAACGAAACAAGAGATTTGAGGGAAATGTGTTATTATCATTAAGTGGGTAGGGAGGATTACATCATTTTAAGAAATGAATACTAGACGCCTACCATTAATGCTTCTTTCCCCAAGTGAGAAGAATGCAAATACATTGATTGAAAGCAAAATAGAAAATGTCCTTAGACATTGTAAGTTTCATACGTAGAACTTACGAAGGTTAGTGCCATTCCAGGTTCTATCAATAACGTCTCCATCCAGGGTTTCCAGCTTGTAGGCTCCGTTGCCATATGCTTCCTTAACAACGTAGGGCCCTTCCCATGTAGGTCCTAGTTTACCCTGGTACTCAGCTTTACTTGCGCTGTTGAGTCGAAGGACGTATTCCCCGGTTTGAAGATCGAAGGCCGAACCCGACTGTTGTAGTATCTTTCAATTTTTTGCTTATGGATAGCCTCCCGGATTGAGGCTATTTCCCTTCGTTCTTCGAGTAGGTCTAGGTTGCTGCGGAGCCTTTCTTCGTTGTCTGCAGCCTCGAAGTTCATGACTCTTTCTGTTTCGACACTTACTTAGAAGGATGATGACTTCCGTGCCATATGTCAAGCTAAAAGGTGTCTCCCATGACTTGACTTTGTATGCGCTCGTGAGCCCAAAGTACTTGAGGTAGTTCATCTACCCAACCGTGATGATCAGAACCCGACCTTCGCTCTATTCCTTCTATGATGTCTGTTGGTAACTTCCACTTGTCCGTTACCTTGAGGATGGTAGACGGAGTGAAGGATTGTTTGATATTCGTGCCTCGCAAAACACTAGGAATACCCTTTCGCGAATCGCTTCCCATTATCTCGAAATGATGATGTGAGGTATTCGAACCGATGATAATATGCTCCCATACGAACTTTTCCATGTGCCTTCCGTGGTGGATGCCAAAGGTTTTGCTTCCACCCATTTAGTGAAATAGTCGATGGCTACGACCAAGAACTTTACTCCTCCTGGAGCAACTCGCAGAGGACCTACAATATCTATCCCCCATTGGCTGAAGGGCCATGCAGAGGTTACAGAGGTCATATCTTGTTTTGGTAGCCTTGGAACCCTTGAGTGAACTTGACAGCCTTCACATTTCTGAATGATGTCAACGGCGTCCCTGTGCATCGAAGGCCAATAATACCCGACCCTCATGATTTTAGAAACAACGGAGCGGGGTCCTGCGTGAAGCCCGCAGGATCCTTCATGTACTTCTTGAATGATGTTGGCGGCTTGCCTAGGTCCTACACAGCGTAGCCATGGGGAAAGAAAAGACCTTCGGTATAAGTAGTTCCCCATGATCCTATACTGTGGTGCTTTGATGCGGACCTTTCGAGCTAATTTCTGATCCTCCAGCAGTATACCACTTATTAGATACTCTCTAATTGGAGTCATCCAATTTGAGTCTTCCTCTTGTATCACGTCAGACACTTCCTTTCGGACGATGGACCTATCTGCCAACACTTCGACCAGAACTTCTTTAGTTAAATGAGCAAATGCCATTGATGCCAGTTTGCTAAGGGCATCCGCCTTCTTGTTTTGGTTTCTCCGAACATGCTCTATGTTGTAGGATGCGAACCCTTCGAGCATTTCCTTGGCCTTATCCAGGTATTGCTTGATCACAGGTTGCCTTGCCTCGTAGGAGCCTTTTATCTGATTGGCTACGAGTTGTGAATCAACGAAGATAGCCAAGTCTTCTACCTCCATGTCTTTGGCAGTCGGAGGCCTGCTAGCAAGGCTTCAGACCGCTTCATTGTTCGTAGCGTCGAATTCAAAACGGAGTGCGTAAGTGTACTCCTTCCTTTGGGATCAACAAGCATGAGACTGCTGGGAACCATCGGAGCCGGAGGCTCCGTCAAGATAAAGTTTCCACCCTTCGATTGCTTTGTCGCTTCTTTTCAACAACCTTTGTGTCATGCTTGGTTCGGAGGGTGTTTCGCTAAAAGTCCGCCAATATTTGCCCTTTGACCGAAGCCGCCTTGTATTCAATATCATGCTCTCCTAGCTCGATAGCCCATTTAGCTATCCTTCCGCATTTCTCGGCTTTGAAAGTATCTCGCTTAATTGGCTTATCGATGAAGTACGGTTATGGGGTGAGCTTGGAAGTACCTTCAAGGCGCCTCGCGGCATGGACCAAGGCCAAAATTAGCTTCTCCAATGCCGGATAATTTAGCTCACTCCCCGGAGAACCCCGCTAACAAAGTAGATAGGATTTGCCTCTTCTCCCTTTCGCCAATAACACAACGATGCTTTCAAGGAGGTGCGATGTACATAAACAACACTTCGCTTTGATTGGGGCGGTAAGTGTAGGTAGAATAGCCATGAAATTCTTGAGCTTTTGAAAGGCTTCTTCGCATCTATACTCCTTTGGAACGTCTTTTTGTCCGTGCATCCTTTGAGCGTTTTGAAGAACGGCAAAGATCCGTCTCGCACCCTTCGATAGGAACCCGCCGAGGGTCGCTAGCTTTCCGTTCGGACTTTGCACTTCCTTTAGGGACTTAGGAGGTTGCAAATCCGTGATGGCCTTGACCTTCAAGGATTGGCCTTAATACCTTGCTTGGTGATCAAATGCCCCAAAATTGTCCTTCTTCCACGCCGAAGGAACATTTCTTGGGATTTAACTTCATGTTGATGGCGCGAAGTCGGTGAAGGTTTCTTTGATGTCGGAGAGCATGTCCTCCTCCGATCCGCTCTTGATGACCATATCATCTACGACGCCTCCGATTCCTACCTATCCGCTTGTGGAAGGCTTTGTCCACTAAACGTTGGTAGGTGGCACCGCATTTTCAAACCAAAAGGCATCTTTTGTAACAATAAACGCCTTTTCCGTAAAAAGGTTGTCTTCTCTTCGTCCTCTTCCGCCATTTGTATCGATGGTATCCCTTATAAGCGTCTAGGAAACACTTCACCGAAACCCCGACAAGGATTCTACCTTCCAATCGATTTACGCAGAGGGTAGCATCCTTCGGACGAGCTTTGTTAATATCTGTGAAGTCTACACACATTCGCCATCCTCCATCATGCTTCTTGACCATCACGGATTGGCCACCCAAGTTTGATACTTCACTTCTCCGAGTATGCCTGTTGTTACAAGTTCGTCCACTTCTTTGCATGCGTTGCATTTCTTTCAGAGCCAAGCTCGACGCTTTTGTTTGATGGGTTCAATATGTTTGAACTCATTGAGCTTGTGTTCGAAGGTCAAGGGCTTTCCGCCTATGATGAGAGTTCTGGGACCCCGTCATGTCGAGTAGGTCCATGCGAAGACATCCGCATTAGCACGAAGTACCTTTTCCATTTCGCTTTAAAGGAGGTTGGGAGTCGCTTTCCGATTACCACCGCCCCGATCGGGATAGAGATCATTTACCACAATGCGTTCTTGACGTCAAGACAACCGAGGACATCTTCTGAGGCTCTTCCGAAACCTGTTTGATCCTTTTGCCTAATTCCGTAGGCCCTTCACTTTATAGCCGGAGAAAACCGCTCCAATGCCGAAGGGTGTTTGGAATTTGATCGCGGCATGTATGGTTGAGACAACGATGCCCATCTTACGCATTGCCGTTCTCCCTATCAATAGGTTATAGGAGATTCGGACCTTCACGATCGTGAAAACTAGAGTTTCATTCTTTTAGCCTTCCTTCTCCAATCGTAACCTCTAGAGGGACTTCTCCCAAGGGCCATGAGTGTTCCCCGAGAACCCTACTAAAGGTACCTTGAATCTACTCTTCGACCTTATCAAGGCTTGAGCTTTAGAAAACATGTTCAGAGATTACTTCACAAGAGCTACCGCAATGAGGTAGGCCTGTTTACTTCTCTGTTGGAGATCAAGACCTTGATGACCACGGGGTCATTTGAAAGAACTTTCCCTGTGATTGAAGGAAAAGTGACATCTCCTACTCCGCACAAGGCTTCCTCCGCTTCTTATCTCTTTGAACTAGAATCCCCCTTGTACACCATTAGGATGGGTGCTTCGGCAAGTGTGGTATATTTCCCCAACTGTGTGTTGGATATTTTGTCTTTACCTTTCTTTATACCCTTCACCAAATGTCCCAATTGGCCGGACTTCACGGCCTCTTCTATCTGTTTCTTGAGCTCTCTGCAATTGTTGGTGTCGTGTCTGTAATCATCATGGAAGTAGCAAAATTTGGAAGTATCTATGGGCCTTCCTCTGTTTGTCAAGCGAGGAGGAGGATCAAAGGTCTTCGCCGCCTTTTCCAGTAGCAAGTATCTCCCTTGGAGATTTGGACAGATTAGCCAAGAGCTCATGGTTGATGTTTTTGTGATATGGTGTAAACCTGTCTCTATTTTTGTGTTTGTTCCTTGACCCTTCCCACGAAGGATGCTTCGGGGCTTTATTGTGACTTTCTTTATTTTCGACCGGAGCCCCGTTGGTAGACACTTCTTTTGCTTCGATCCAGGTGTAAGCCTTCTCCACCAAACCCTTATAGGTTGCGGGGAGATCGGTGGAGAGAAATTCAACCAAACTTCTATTTCGTAGGCCATGCACGAACCCCGAGATGCGCTGGTCCTCATGCAAGCCCATTATCCGTAACGTGTCATCGGTGTATCCGTGATGAAAGCTCGTACTCTCGTTCTCCTTCGCTTGATGTTGTGCCTTCGTTAGGTGCGTTCTTGTAAACTTTTTCATTGGTGAAATGTGATCCGAACTTGGCTTTGAGATCATCCAAATTCACAATGCTACCGGTTTTGCCCATTCCACCATATCTGACGAGTCTCGTAGGGTGTATGTAAACATGTGACAAGCAATGTGCATAACCCACTTCGCATTCTAATAGCCCTTCAAATAAGTGTAAAAGTTATCCGGATCCCTTTCCCATCATACGTGCCAATATGCGCGGGCATTTTCAACCCATCGGGTAAAGGGTAGTCTTCATCCATCTTACGAAGGGTGTTGTGGAGCCCATGGGCTCGAATAAAAGCGATTATAAGGTGGCATGTATGTGGGGGGCATTGTACGGGTTATGATTTGGAGGTATTCCAACGTGGTTTTGGTTAACACATTGAGGGTAGCGGAGGTATATAAGGTGGGTGACTTAGGCTGTGGTACGAAGGGTATACCATAGGTTGCCCGTAGGGCATACTTCCGTATGGTTGAGTAAAACGGGGTTGCTAGCCCGCCCATTAGGTGGGGATAAACCCTCGAGGTAAGATTGAGCACGAAAAGGAGGGTACATACCATGAGGAGGAAGATTTCCTCCCCATTCATTTGAGATGGATTGCCTTCTCGCCGGATGCGTGAGAAGGCCGCAACGGAACCCTTGCCTCGTTCTTCCCGGATGAGCCGCCAAAAGTGGTGGCAAATTAACCTCCGTAGCATCCCTTCGGTGACTCCTTCCATTGGAGCCTTCTATCGCACCTTCCCGTCTAGTCGGAGCCCCTCGGAACGTCTTCAAAACCAACCGACCTTCCACTAGGCCTCGAACGCTCGGAGACCCTATCCTTAGCATCGAGCGTGTAGCCCCGGAGCCAAGGGCCTAGTCTCCATCTCCAACTCTTCGTCATATTCATCGCTGAATATTCTAACTCCCTACGCATCTCCACATTCCGAGCTTGCCTCCTTCGAGCCCTTAGTAAAGATTCTAATGCTTGATGTTAGCTTCGACAAACGCTGGACTAATTACCGGTTCGTGGTTAGCCGAGGTTGAAGCATGGTTGTTGGGAGTTATTTCGGGGTGAGATCGTGTGGTAAAAGTGGATGCGGTTATATTGGGAAGGTTGTTAGGATCATTGATCGATTGGTGTCAAGGTCGAGAAACCCGAGGGGTGTATCTTCTCTTCCTTGATTCATGCCGTAAAACTAGTGAGAGTGATTATTGGGTGTAAGTTTGGAATAACGAGACCAATAGTAGCGGGTCCCACGGATGGCGCCACCGATTGTACAATAATCAGACGACCGTGCCTTCGATGATGATCGAAGGGTATGAGGGTGATATGCTTGCGCCAAACTTGTAGTCAATCGCAATAAGAAATAGTAGACACTTCGTTAAGTGATTGCGCAGGGTTGGGCCTCGCGAACCACCTCCCCGTGAGAGTAAGTATGTGATATGAGTTGTAAATAATATGATGTATGTGAAATGTTGTGTTGAGTGAACATACCATTGAAATGACTCGTCCAACCTATTTATAGGTGATGAAAATAGCTTGGAGAGTGTTAGCACACGTTTAGGAGATCATGGGGCGCCCCCGATTTGTGGTAACCGCTAGGCTTCATCCCCACTATCTCGGACTTGGCGGGAAGCTAAGGACATAGTGGGAACGTGGGGAAGACCAAGTCAAGGTTCTTATTTGTCTTGGCATCTTGAGGAAGACACCGGAAGGCATAGGCCTTGGTGGCGGATTCCCAACCGGTAACCATGTCAATGATGAATGGTTTTACGCCACCAATGACTTATGAAGAAAGACTTGGGTCTTCGTAATGTAATTTCGATCGAGGGCGAAGGGGTCCTTCGACCGATCGGAGGGTACGTCATCACACGATTAAGAATAAGGGCGTGACAATTCAACCACCAATAGGAGATAATTAAGGAGTAATAAAACTAAGTAAACACATCTTTTAATCATCATACGAGCACACAATAATTAGACATAGACTACATACACTTTAGATTAAATAATTAGGCGATTAGAGTAATCGGTGAAATACCAACCCCAAATCAAACCCCGAGATTAGTACCTTTCCATTTCCTAAAAACATAAAAGATTGAAAATAATCTTCCTCAACCCCAACCTTAGCGTAGTAACTTCTCACTAGCATTCCTATTCCCTAGAGAGCGATATCAATTCCGTGGCTTACCCTAATACTACACTACAACGATTAGGTTCCTTTGCTAGGGTGTTGAAAAACTTGCTCAACGAAAAAGGAAGTTCCTTTGACCCCGAACGACGCGTGTAGCGTTATCAAATGCCGTCTTCCGTCAAGATTTATCCACATTAACGGGAACATTATATTACTATTGAACTTAGAACAATTGGAACAACAACTTGACAAAGAAAAGGTTCAAAAAGATAGTTCTAGTGCTGCACTTCAAGTAATCCACAAACAATTTCAGTCATTCATTAGTGGGGAATTCACATCAGATTATGATCATCACATGACTGAAATGTCTTTCAAAAGACACATTGGAATGGAAATTAATGTGTTCATTGAGACACTTATCCATCTCATGGATGATGTGAAGAAGTACATTGAGGATGGTACATAGAAAAATGAAAACGTGAATGAATGTCGGGTGCAGTCGATAGAGAGTTGTGATGAGTTGGGTACTGTATCAATCGAATCATCGGGTATTGCTGAAGTCAGAATGTCAGAAACATCAAAGATTTATGAAACAAGATGCTCATAAACTCTTGTCCCACAAAAGGTGGATGCTGAATGCAGAATGGTGAATGAACAAGCATCGGGTGCAGAACTATTGGTATCTATTATAAATGATACATCTGCAATTACTTCTGGGCAAACCGATTACATTACAGAACAGGATCTTGCTAAATGTTATGTAACTGAGGCTGAGTCAAAGATAAAGCATATCATGACTAATAATGTGGTTGATAAGAAAATTTTTGATGAACTTTCAAACAAATACTCAATACTTTAAAAACATTGCATTTCGCTGGAAATTGCAATACAAAGAAAAGAAGAAAGTTTTCAAACTAAAAAATCATGCAAAAATCCGGAATTCCATGAATTTCGTGAATTTTTTGAAATCAACGAGTTAAAAGCTCAGCTTCTGACATGCATAAGGAAAGTAATTTGGTGACGAATAATCTTGATTTAGAGGTCATTGATGTCATTAAAACTAGGAATGATGAATTAGCATTGTGTGTGGCCAAATTATTAAAGGAAAATGAGTCTATGAGGAAGCTTCACATAGAACAATGTGCCCCTGC
Organism: Chrysanthemum lavandulifolium; assembly: GCA_022545495.1. Lineage (NCBI taxonomy): Eukaryota > Viridiplantae > Streptophyta > Magnoliopsida > Asterales > Asteraceae > Chrysanthemum > Chrysanthemum lavandulifolium. The sequence goes on from CM040243.1 coordinate 38,955,690, forward strand.
AAAAAAAGATAGAACTAAGTCTATAGATCAAACAAACTATTTGTTAGCAAACATTGATGATCTCAAAGCTCAACTTCAGGATAGGAGTTTTGCGATAGTTGCCTTAAAAATGGGCTTAGAAAAACCATAGGGAAAAGTGTGAACACTAAGTTTGCAAAACCATCAACCTTGGGGAAGCCAGTTTCTCATATCACTAGAGAGTGGTCTGTTGTTAGGCAGCCTACTAAATTTATATCAGAGAGATCTAAACCCTCAAAATCAAGGCTTACCTCCCAAGTTGATGAGAACAAAGTTTTGTTAAAACCAGTCACTTCACTACCTCATTCCGATAAAATGAAAGATAATGCTCAGGTTAAAGCTCAAACTCGTAAGACCAGGGATGTAAGAAGATCATTTAGTGCACTAAAGAAGTCTCAAAAAGTTAACCCTTCTCTTAAGAAACAATTTAACAATAAAGATTCCAATAATAAGAAAAAGAAAAAGGTTACATCTTCTACAGTGACTAAGGAATCTAACACTCCTAGCTCTTGCCTTAAGTGGATCCCTACTGGTAGAATTATTAAGAATGCTGGTTTCAAATGGAATGACACTCCTAGATATTGCCTTAAATGGATGCCTACTGGTAGAATTTGTAAGAATGTTGGACTCAAATGGATTCCCATCGGAATGCTAGCCACCAATGGCAACACAAAGGCTGATTGTGAGTCATCCAAAGGTATGGATACTATTGCTACTAACCCACCTAAATGCACACCTACATGTATGATTAGGGCAGGTACTCCTCATTCCTTTACAGGAACAATGCTCAATTCAATCATGAACTGGTTTCCAACTGATATGAAGCCTCCTTATTCAGGAGCTTCAGCATGTCAGAATTGATATGCGCGTACTATGATTCCTGATCTCATCAACTCAGGACTCGTACCTCAACACTTGAGAGTATATACAATCTTGATACACTCTATATTGTATTTCTTTTCTTAAAAAAAACAAACTTTTATATATGTTAATTCATTCATTTATTTCAAAATAACAATTTTTTAAATCTGTTAGGTCACCATCTTATCATAACAATATGTATTTCTAGAGAGAGAAAGTTTTAGTGAGAGAAAGTGGAAGGAACTAATGAATGATTAATGAAAATGATAATTGTAATTAGAACCAACAACCCTCTCCCTTCTAGGGAGGGTATTTATAATGTTTACATAAGTAGGGTGTTTCCCTTGGTTCTAGAAGAACCTTCTATCACGACTCATGGGCTTACTACATGAAATTTGTGAAATCAATACAAACATTTATAAACCATATTAATTAACGACCTATTACAAATGAAATGACCTACACTTGATAATTAAAACATGTTCCTAACAATCTCCCCAAAGGGTTGGTCATCATTTGTTGTCTTGCTTAGGTCGTTTGGCGTCTGAACTTCTTTGGCGTTCATGGCTTGTGGCGTCTTTGATTCTTTGCATCTTTGTTCTTTGTTCTTGTTGTTGTGATCGGTTGTGAAATCGCCTTTATCAACATCTTTAACTTTGATCTTTATCTCATAACTGCAGTTCTTTGACTTTGATGTAGAATCTTTATGAAATTTTCTTTGCTTTTGAGAGAACTTCAATTAGTGTTGATGTTGGTAGAAGCATGTGAAGTCTGCGATCTTTTCTACCGTGAGCATCCATAAGAAGAAAAACATAAAACATGGGTTAGAAATAATCCGGTAACTTACAAGTTTGAACTTCAAGAGTGTTATGACATAGTGTGAAAACACATCTCTAATTCTCACAAAGGTTGTTCTGAGCTGGAGTCCTGAAGTTAGATAACGCGATGTGCGAAATACACCTCTGATTCGGATGAGTCATTGAGGTACACAGTATCACCCTGTTGTAGACCGTTTGAGACACACTAAGCGTAACCGAGGAGTTACCTAAGTGACTGTTGTCGAGAACATTTGATGTTGACCTGGCGAGAATTTCCATTCAATCACCGAGGATCACAATTGTGAATCCCTCATAAATGTTACGGCGATTGCTAAGATCTGCGTGGGACTCTGGAAAAATGTCACTTGTGTCCTTATTGTTTGAACAACAAGTGATGAAATATATAAGTGTTCTAAGAGATCTTTTGATGAATCTCATGGCTCTAGACTCGATTAGTGCGTTTTGATTTTCTGAGCGGAGACTAGGGAGAGGTCTCCTTCTTCAATACCAACAATCTCTAAGAGAGTCGATGAATACGTAGGGTTCCTGTGAGAATGAAACAAGCTCTTTTGAGAGAACTTGAGTGGCTTAGAAGGTTTAGTGCATTGCGTCCTTTGGGTCCATGACGACTTGTCTTCAATACGGTGTCATCTTGTGACAACCGGTAGCATATGAATTGAACCGATTATGCGCCCTAAGTTGAATAATTTGGAGGCTATTTCTTTTCACCATTTTCTTTAACTTTTCTTTTAAATTCTTCAACTCCTTCTTTCTCGATTCTCATTTCTCCTTTTTCAATCATACCTAAGGACTTCTAAATACTAACTATTTGTGGTGTCCTTGGGTGATCCCTCCGACTCTGGCGGATCATAGGACGTTTATTCCTAAATTTAGTCACCTTTTAACTCCATGACTATCCTATGTTGCCACAAAACCTTTTCTTGAAAATCTCTCAAGATGTTTATGATGAAAACATGTTTGGTAACACCTTGAGAGTTTTGGTTTTGAAATACTCCCCTTCACATGTGCTTATGAGTTTTGGTGAAATCTGCACAAAGAGAAGAGCTCGCACTTTTGAATTGATCGACTCTTGATAAACAATTCCCATGAGACACGTTCGTTGTATAGTTAAAGAGTTCCATTATCGACTTTTAGGTGACAACTAGCTCTAATAACTATCTTGAAGATGTAAACACTCCTTGAAAAGAAGGTTTGACCGTCAAAGTTCATGTCAATCAAAGTGTCTCGAATTGGTACATTCTACTAAGACAAGTTTCGTTGGAAACAAGTCTTTTCGATTCTTGACATTTCAAAGTTAAATCAATTCATTGGTGATATCGAGTCGAGCACGATATGAGATTCCATAACTACGATCAATCAATTTTAATCACATTTCTCCCCTCAAAATAGCATATGAATGTTGTTTTGAAAAACATGTTGATTAAAATATGCTTTTGAGGCATTGAAAAATTCATTTTGGGAAGAAATGGATTTCAAGAACATTTGATTTGAACAAAGATTTGTTGTTGCAAAGCAGTTAAAGCTTTAAGCTCCTTTCATTAGGATTGAGGCTTTGAAGCGTTACCACGGGGTCCTTTAGTGGAATTAGATTTTGTTTCGTTGAACAAAGTACTCCCCTCAAATACATAAATATATTTGAGAGATAGCCTTCTTGGCAATTTGAATCAGTTAATGCGTTTGTAAAAAAAACATATTATCAGTTGTTGTTCTTATGAAAATTCGAACTCAAGGTTTAAGCGAAAAACATAATCAATAAAGATAAGCATACGAATGAAAGTAAAGAGTTAGAGTTATTACGGACATATGTTTAAATGTTCGATCTTGTTTCAACAAAACTAACTAAGCTGAGGACTTCATTCGGTCAATGACGTCAAGATGTTGGAACCCTTGCTCTTCCTCCAACATAGCCTTCCGGTCGTCTCATTTGAGCGAAAATTGAGTCGTGAATTAATTTTCTTGACAAACTTTTCACTTGCTTAACATCGCTTCTCTTCCATGTCATGTTCCGCAACCAACGTTGTTTTACGCACCTTGCGGATCGTCAAGAATGTTGACAAGCTCAACCTTTACCGGTATCAGCGTATCATCAACGAACTTGTGAATTTCTTCATATCCCATGAACTTAACAATTTTGTTCGATGAAGTATAACCCAAAGGTGTTGTGGTGAGCGTGTCTGGTTGCTTATCATAGATGCCGGGTGGTTGGAGATCGGGTTTGGTAAGATTGAGCGTTTCGATAACTTTCAACACCAAGATGAAGATCTTCAACTCTGGACTTAATGACAAGGCTGCGGATAAAAATGAGGATTGAGTTGAAGATATCATATTGTAAGCTACCGGAAGATGCTCAAGTTTTCCTTGAATTTTGAGAAGATACATATCTTGATATCATTGAGATTCGAAACACTGTAGTCGACTTCATTGAAAGTGTATTCTTTATCGTCATTTCGTGAACCGTTATGTTAGTCGGGAAAATTGTACCCATATTTATCCATAATCTACGCACTTTTAATGGACAAGATCCGATGGTTATAACACACTTTGTGTTTTGAAGTGAATGTGAGACGCCATTTGTAAAACCATTTACGCATATTAGGCGATGAAGATGCCAAGTTCTGCCTCATCATTATAAGTAACAACCGAAGAACTAAACAATTCACCAACTTCTTCCTCCATTCCCTCTTGGGTGTAAACAGCAGCATGAAACTTAGACAGTGATGTTGCATACCGTTTCTCTGGATCTGTGTTGCCATACATCAGATATTCTAGATCATGATTAAAGAAATAAGGTGTGGGTACCTTGAGATTATGAGTATGACCCATGAGTGGTAACGGTTGAGAATAGTCATGAAACTTGAACGTTTTGGGAACCTTTGGAGGCGTGAAACATCCCAGTAATGTTCTCGAGACATTGCTCGTGCAACTTCCTCGAGATTGTATTCAAATTGAAGCCTTGAAGTAGTGGAAGTCTTAAATTGTGTAAACCACCTTTCGTGAATAGAGGCAATGTGAGGCAGTTTAAGTTTACGCACCTTCATGATCTTTTCAAATTCTTTGTGAAACCCACAATGGAAGCTTCATTGGAAGATCATCTTACGGATGAGCATCAATCATATCTTGAACCGGTCAAGCGGGTCATGGAAGAGTCAATCCATTCGGGACATCATCTTGTTGCATGTTCAATGGTGGTTTGGATATGACTTGAAAGCGATCTGTTGTGGAGGTTGATTTGAAGATTGTGGTTGAATTTCTTCTTGGTGAAATATTTTGAGAAGTGGTTTGAAAACCGAAGATGACACCTGCGGTGAATTTGATACGTTTATCACGTGAGCGTGATTCATCATCTTTATCATCGATCTGCGTTTACGGGCGGGATATCTTTTGCGATGCGGATGCTGCGCTTCTTATCGACCTTCTTCATGGATTTGAGTATAGCGTCTCGAAGTTCCTCTTCGTCATCATCATCAATTATCTTACCAGCGGTTGACTTTTGAGATCAAAAGCAGCAAATTTGAAGGTTTTGTTTCAAGAGTTATCGGGTGTGTTTGAAGATGAGTGGCTACAACACCTTGAATCTTGTGATTAACATATGTGCGTAATGCGGTGGTAGTACTTCATTAATGCACCGCTTTACCTCTGTAGGAAGAACACATTGAAGGATTTCCTCGATCTGCTCGAGCAATGAAACTTGAATCTGTTGATGTTGTTCTTGAAGTTGCTTTTGTTGTGTGTCAACTTGGGTTTGAAAGAAGTAAAATTGTTCTTGAAAGACTTGAAATTTATCTTTTCGGTTAGCGGATGTTTGTCGAGAGGGACACGATCTTAAGCGTGGTTTGAAGGAACATTCGTCTTTATTGTTGATCGAGGATGTTGGAGGTGGTTGGGTTAGTGATGTTGGAAGGCGAACATCACTTTACGGATGTGGTTTATTAGTGAAAGCATCATCAAAATCTTCATTCTCGATTCATCATTGTTGAAAGAGGCTTCATGATCGAGCGAATAAATTGATCGATTCATCTTTGGATGAAGAGTGTTTGATTTTGAGTTGTCCGATTCGAAGATTACGATTCATTCATGGGTTGTTGAGGTTGTTGAAAGCACCTTAGAAACGATCCTGCACCTTCTTACGCAATCTTTCAAGACCGACTTGGTGATTATGTTTGGTGATGACCAAGGTTTTCTTGATTGCTTGTTCTTCTTTGTGAGTGCGAGGAGATCGAAATGGTTGAGTTTGACTACGATGGTTTACCACGTTGTCTTGCGACTTTTCTTGTTTCACGAACAATATTGAGAGTTTCTGTTTGGATTATCATCTTTGGCTTGATGACTAACTTTGTTCTTCTTGACAACATGATGCGCATTGGACAAATCTTCATCAAGCGACAAAGTGTTCTTGTGTTTGGCGATTTCTTGGTTCGTCTACCTTTAGGTTTTGAAATAATCCCAGCTGTTCTGCTTTTACAGCTTGATCATACATCATGTAGCGGTAGTACGCTTGATGCCATCGATCATGAGACGATCGAGAATTCTTAAACCTCATTTGTTGTGCTAGTGGTTTGAATTTTAACATTTTAAGCACATGATCCATTTTAGGAGTATGATACTTGTCACCACTTTCAAGTAAATACTGTTGATCGTGGATCTTTTGCATGAAGTATTCAATAAGAAGCTTAGTGTAACGAGCAAATGGAACTTTATATTCTTTCTTATTGCTAAAGCTGGTGCTTGATATATCATATCATTCCAAATAAAATTGTGCATAATCAATATGTTGTGTATTGATCACTCCCATAATTTGTAGAAGTTCAAGCGTGGGTGTTCATGTCCGGTTGACTTGCCTGTGTGAGCGACTAAGTATGGAATACAATGTTAACCATGGTTGAGGAATGAATTTCTGGTTCACATCAATTTGTTTGGCGAGAGATTGGGATGACTCATCATAACCCATTCTTGAAGAGATGCGACAATTTGTGAAAATGATGGAGATGGCGTGAGCGAGGTGTGAGGCGGTATATCTTCTAAAGGAAGTTGAAGGACATGACGGCGCTAACATCAAATTGGATTGGCGTGTTGTCAATCTGAGCATCATATCTTTTGAATCGTGATGATCGTGAGAGTATGCGAATTGATTTAAGTAGACCTCGGGGACACTAGTAGACAAAGTTAGAAGATCTGAGAACGAAGTGCCTCTTAAGAATTTCCACTATGATCGACATGTGGGAGGACATTGAATTATGTCGAAATCAACGAAATTTGTAATCCCAATATTTCTTTCATCTTCAATGGGGTACATATCCTTTCTTGTGAGAGATCCTTGAGACATTGAAACACGAAATAGATCATTTGCCAAGATATCAAAAATTGTAATGACATGTTGAGCGAATAACTCATATGATCCTAACATACAAACAATGTAAACAAGCATCAAGAAATCTCGCCATTATGCAACCATGTAATCAAACTTGCCAATATTACATGTGTGATAGGCAAACTCGCCAAACAGTTAACCTAAACAAATTCGCCAAACACAAACTCAGTAGAAACTCGCCAAAATTCATAAGTAGAGTGTATAAAAGGCAAACTCGCCAAGCTTATATTTTTACTAAAATGTGATTAAAATTGATTGATCAGGAAGTTATGGAATCTCATATCGTGCTCGACTCAGATATCACCAATGAATTTTTAATTTTAATGCTCGGTTTAGACACAGTGTTCGAACTAATCCTAGATGGGCTAGGTGCAACAACTTGTTGAGGTTTATGACAGATTTAATAAAGCAGTTTATGAAAGCGAAGCATTTTCTTAGGCCAAGAATGTGGGTGACTAGTTTTGACAAATGATTATTCTCAACAACTTGGGAGGCAAACCGTGGTTTTGAAGATTTTGATCGTTCGATTTAAAAGCGGTTGGTTGTTTAACTCTTGATTGGTTTCGATAGGGTTTAAAACGATTTCCCAAGATTGTTTGTTTTGCAAACTTAGTATCCACCTCATGCCGATTAATCTTCTCAATTTGTTTTGTAAAGCAACATGTGCAAGCCCTTTGCTTGAATTTGAGCCTTTAAATGCTCATTTTCCTTTACTAAAGTATCCACACGATTACTTTGCATTTTAAGTTCAAGTGATTTGCAATGTGCCTCTAGTTTTGAAAATCTTTTGAAATTGAGCAATGGTCTTTTGAGAAGAATGTTTTGATTCAAAATTTGGTTTGATGATTCGGTTGTATTGTTTGCAAATGCGGGCTCGGACATGAGGGCGGTTATGCGGACATTGTGCAACAAAGTGGTCAACCTCTCCTTCATTTACGAATTCGAGGTTGCTCGGTTTGTTTCGCAATTCTTGACTGATATGAACAACTTGATGATGTACCTCAACTATCATTCTTTGTCAAAGGTAGGCTACTGTGTCATAGGTGGGAATGATATTTTCCTCGACCATACATTCTTTGTTAAAGGTCGGCTCTGTGTCATAGATGGGTATGATATTTTCCTCAACCATCTGTTCTTTGTCAAAGGTCGGCTCTGTGTCATAGTTGGGTATGATATCTTCCCCAGATCTGCTGCTGTCATCCTGCTTTTCCAATGCTAAAACCTCATTGTCCGTATTACTGACATTTGCAGCATTTTCATCATTCTTGACAAGCCTTTGAGCATCCCTTCCTTGTACATCAACTCTTTCACCTTGCATGACTGGTTGATTTCGGGGATCAGATGAAGTCTGACTCTTTGAATTCTTAAATTGTGAGAACATCTTAGTCAGCAACATCATTCCTTTGTTTAATTCCACAAATGGATCTTCTGAATCATCAGTAGCAAGGTTTGGTGAAGAAGGTTTTAAGCAGTAGATGGAAGGTGAGGAGATTTGTGAAAGCATTTGAGACATTGATATAGTGAATTATAATTTTCCCTCCAAAAATAATTATGAAAAACTTTTCTCCCCCAAAATTTGAAATTCACTATAAAATGCAGTTTTAAGGTTGTAAGAAAAATTTAAGTTGTGACAATTTTGGCCTTAAATTTGACCGAAAAATTCAATTTAGGCCCAAAATTTGAATTTTTACCAAAATTTTCACTGATTAAACCAAAATTTGAATTTCGTAAAATTGAGCGTTTAGTCTCCTTAGAAATTAAATTTTACTCAAATTAAATTTTTTTTTTTTTTTTTTTTTTTTTTTTTGATGATGTGTTATGGATCTTTAAAGGATAACTAAGGTTAAGGTTGTTTAGATTAAGGTATATTAGTGGCAATCAAACTTGCGGAAGAAACTCTCGGAAGAAACTTGCGGAAGAAACTTGCGGAAGAAACTTGCGAAATGTTGTGAAACTGGCATGAACACGCATGAACTCATGAGAACTTGATCGAAACTTCGCCAAATTCGAGAACTCGCCAAATTGAAACTCGCCAAATTGAGAACTAGCAAATTCGAGAACTCGCCAAATTGAACTCGCAAATTGAAACTCAGCCAAATTCAAACTCGCAATTCAAACTCGCCAAATTCAAACTCGCAAATTTCAAACTATGGAATTTCAAACTCGCCAAATTTCAAACTCGCCAAATTTCAAACTATCGCCAAATTTCAAGCGAAACTCATGAGAACTTCAAAGAAACTCATGAGAAAATCATGGCTAACTCGCCAAACTCATGAAACTCATGAGAAACTCATGAAATTCAAAGAAACTCGCTAATCTTCATGGCTAACTCGCCAAAACTCATGAGAAACTCATGAAATTCAAAGAAACTACGCGAGAATCGTGGCTAACTTCATGAAACTCATAAAAGCATACGAAACTCGCGAAACACGTATTTAGTCAAAATTCCATAAATTTCAATCTAAAACACGTTTTTAAGTGCAATTTACATTAAATCTAATCAATATTAACCTAAACTATCCTTGGCTCGATACCACTTGTTAGGTCACCATCTTATCATAACAATATGTATTTCTAGAGAGAAAGTTTTAGTGAGAGAAAGTGGAAGGAACTAATGAATGATTAATGAAAATGATAATTGTAATTAGAACCAACAACCTCTCCCTTACAGGGAGGGTATTTATAATGTTTACATAAGTAGGGGTGTTTCCCTTGGTTCTAGAAGAACCTTCTATCACGACTCATGGGCTTACTACATGATTTGTGAAATCAATACAAACATTTATAAACCATATTAATTAACGACCTATTACAAATGAAATGACCTACACTTGATAATTAAAACATGTTCCTAACAAAATCTTGTTCAAAATTTTTCAAAAAAAACCCATAAAAATTTGAAAAATCAGAAAATCCCAAAAAATAAATTCAAAAGCATGTATTCTGGTATCGATAACATCTACGGTCCTAGAAATGTCTTTCAATAATGACACGTATCTTTAGATGCAGTTCGAACAGAAGTTCAAACCTGTTTTAAAAACATGCCAATTGTTCCTCTACACTTAAGTCTTTTAAGAATTTTGGGTGCATAAATGGTTCAAATTCAATCAATGACTACTCATGATTAATCTATGTCGTGTCATTGATTAAGGAGGAGAATTAATTATCTATTGCTATAACTTTATGACAATTTGTCTCTGCATTATTACATCTTATCCCGGTATTTTCTTCTGTGCTCTATATGGTTTCTTGTGATGAGTAAGTGTTTCTAGATGCATAATTGGTTCCTAGATATTCGTTCAATGTATGTCATCATGCTTCCTGAGTTAAATGTGTTGCTTAGAATGGTTTGTGAAGCTATTGTATGCATTGATCATGTGAAATATGCTCTGTTAGGTATATAAATGGTCTTAATTAATGTTGCATGACAATTAGAGGAATCGAATCTGCCAAATAATGATAAGTTATGTGCTTTAAGTGTGAGGTTTGTCCAAATCAATAGTTTGTATGCGGTTTGTCAAAACTAAGTTGTCTTATGCGATTTGTTAAAAACAAGGACCAAATGTGTCAAAGAGTGAAACTTTGTTTTGGTATAAGTTATATGCGATTTGTCAATTGGTCAAACCTCCTAAAGCTTAGTCAAACATCTAGTTTTTTTCTCTCTCTCTCTATACTCTTCGAAGCGATTTGATCAAATCTTACACTCATGGTATGTATAAATCAAAATGATTAGTTTTTGTTTATCTAAACTCATTCACTTATCACAATTCTGATCATCATTATATGTGTAGCATCTCATTATCTGATTCATTCGAAACCCTCAATTAGGTTTGTACTCTTTTCTCATGATTTGTACTGGGTTTAGTGATTTTGCAGTTGGATTTATTGTTTTGATTATATAGGTATAGACTTATAGGGTTTTCACCTTCGAATTAGATGCCCCTCGTATTGTGTGTTTGATTTAAATCTTGGTGTGAGTTTAATGATGTTAGAATTGTGTAATTGATTGATGATGTTGTTAGTTTCTACCCAGAGTGTGATTGGTTGAATTGATCTCCCGTAGTAGTATTTCTAGAATTATAGATTGTTCAATTGAGTGATTTGCTATAATATGCGTGAATATGTTTTGTGCCTTAGTGCGGTTTGTTCAAAAACCTGCTTAAATGTGGTTTGATAATAAGGAAAATGCTTGTGAGCGATTTTCATGTCAATATTCTTGAAAGCGGTTTGTCTCGCATGCCTGAAAGCGGTTTGTCTGTTTCATAAAAACCAATGCGTTTTGTCATAAGCGTTTTGTTGTATGCGGTTTGATCTATGTGGTTTGAGCTAATATATGCGGTTTAACCCATTCGACTTGACCTAAGCGTTTTGACCTATTGTAGGATCGTATATTTTATTGTGTTAGATGATTCGGGTGGTCTTGGGAGATCAAAATACATGTTTTCCATTTTAGAGAGAGAAAGTAGAGAAAGAGGGTGTTCTTGCTAGAGGTTTACACAAATGAAAGATTAGATTAAAATGAAGCACCACCCCTTCCATGGATGGAAGGGGTATTTATACTACAGACTCAAGCGACCTCCTAACGGCTGTGGATCGGGGATACGGTGGGTAAAGACCGTCCTTCCTCCACGGTGAAACACTACACTAAACTAAACTAATAACTAACTAATAAAGCGATAAATAACGTAAACAACGACAAATCTACGAGCTAACATATGCTAGACCATTATTGGGGTGACCGACTCTTTAACATGGAATTTCCAATTCTAACAATCTCCCAAGGAGGTCACCCCATGAAATACATTTTGCTTCCTAGCATTCTATCTTTGACTTCGTTCTTGAGCTCGTAGACTTGAATTCTTCATTTTCGCAATCTTTGTGCTTTAGTAGCGAATCTTCAAAGTCCGCATTGAATTGTACTTTAAGTGGAGGCCTTTAACTGATCCACATCTTTGATGATATTTGAGCTTTCTTTGAGATCACCAGCCACAGTAAATCTCTGGATCACCCTTTATTGTGTTGCCATCATGTGAAGTTGTGACTTTCGGACCGACGTGCTCACACTTTTGAATCATGACATCTTTCCATCGAGTAGCGGAAGCCTTCTTTGGTTCATGATATTTGCGATGACGAAGCATAGTATGAAATATCGAGCCGGGTTATGTAGATATGCACCGGTCATGATTTCTTCAAATTAAGTGTGGATCTTTGTGAGCATCGGACTTTGGATTGACTCCTCAATTACGATCGGTACGCAACCGTCCAAATGTACCGCAAACAACAGTTAGCAATAAAACACACGAAAGTGTCTTTGATCACTTTATTGAATTGAGTACACGGACCACGGTTCCCGTTGATCGATATAAATCTTTTTGTGATCGGTGGGATTCCTAAGAATCTCCTTGACGGGGTTTCGCAATTTGTTCTATTTGTTCTCAAATCGGGCGTCTCAAAGAAGACAACACGGGTGAGTGAACCCGGTAATTGAGATTCAGCGATTGATGAAAATGATTTGAAAAACAATCGCGTATTGCTTGAAGAAAGAGTTTTGTCTGACGAAGGTTTTATGAGAAGATCAATTTTCAATCAAAATACTTTTGTATTAGAGAATGAGTACACATTCGACGTGCTAGCGAAAAGAAGAGATTCGCACATCGAGCGGTTTTCTAAAGTATTTTTCAATCGAGAGATATTTTTGAATTTGAAAACATAAGTACACATTCGACGTGCTAGAAAAGAAGGTTTGCACATCGAGCGGTTTTCAAAAGTATTAAGTCAATTCCATTCTGGACCAAGGTTGATTCAAGAAAGAATCGCCCCATCGTTTCTATCCGATCGTCACAAGCTTGATCTTACGAGAAGATCTCACATGTCACCCACCAAGAGCTTGTTAGATGTTGGCTCTAGAAGGATTTCGATCTTCATTGTGAATATTTTACATATCACTCGGATGTTACGGCAATACCACAAGGATAATCGTGGGACTCTTAATATATACTTACTTTCCACATTGTGTGAAAAGCAAGTCTTCAAAATTTAGTGTCCTAATGAGATATTGTGGATGATCTCTTGGCTCTAGACTCAATAGTGCACATTTGGTTCTGTCTTGGGAGACTAGGAGAGGTCTCCTTCTTCAATATCAACAATCTCTAAGAGAAAGTCGATAGATAATGTCGGTTCCCGTGAGAATGAAACAAGCCCTTTTAAGAGGAACTTGAGTGGTTTGGGAAGTTTAGTGCGGTGCATCCTTTGGGTCCATGATGTCTTGTCTTCAATACCGGTGTTACCTTAGTAACCACGGTAGCATATGAATTGAACCGGTTTACGCCTAAGGTTGAATTGATGGAGGATATTTCTTTTCACCCTTTTATCATTCATTTCTTTTCATTCTTCAACCCCTTGATTGCTTACGAGACTTCATTACTAGAACCTTGTTGGGTTTATTCGATTACTAGCTGTCTCGATCCGCACTCTTCCCATATCTCACTTTTCTCCTTTTTCATCATACCTAAGGACTCTACACTATCTAGTGGATTATCCTGGTAGATCCCTACGGTTACGGCGGATCGTGGGAGCAGAATACCTAACCTAACCATCCTTATAACTCCATGCATAAAGTAAATTGGTGGGTCTTTTGGTATTGTTCTTTCCTTCATGAAACCAATTGAAAAATCATTTGGAAAACCAATCAAGGTACTTGTGATACGAGATCAAAGCATTTTGTACCTTAATAGTTTGATCATTTAGAAAACCTCCCCTCAACATGTGCATATGATTTAGAAATTCTTTAGCACAAGGAGGCAAGAGAACTTTGAAATATTTTCTTTGATCACAATTTTCATACGAAAAAGCCATTTGATTTTCATTGGTAAATTCTCCCCTCGATATGTGCATAGGATATTTGAAAACATATTTTATCACATAGAGCAAGAGTTCTTTGAAGCACATCCACAATCACAAAATCCATTAAGAAAAACCATTTGAAAACACAATCAAGGTACTTTATAATCTCTTTTAAAAACTTTTGTACCTCGATGGTTTTGCTCCCCTCACTATGTGCTTGAGATTCGAAAGTGTTTAGCACATCTGAGAGAGCGACTGCACAATTGAATCAAGCGATCACCTTTATCAAATTTCATTATTAAATCACAAATTCTCCCCGATCAAAATATCAAACCCTTTGAGATTTTGGATCCCAAGTGATTAATCGGTTTATAAAACATGGGAGAATATGTGGCTGGTTTAAATACTCATCATGTTTTGGATAAATCCTCCTCCTCAACATGTGCATTGTGTATGAAATTGTTTGGCACATGGGGCGGGAGTGCCTTTAAGGACTAAAACCAATTCCATTTAAGCAGTTTGTGATTTAAATCACGATCTCTACCCCGATCGAAATATCAAACCATTTGAGATTTGTGATCCCAATTGATTAAGCCATTTAGAAAATTTTGGGAAAGGCGTGGCAAGATTTAATTTTGAAAATGATAGATAAGGACGATTTAGACATTAAAGATTGTTAGTGTCGGTATGATAATTTTTAAGAGATCTTTAAGTAAAATAAAACAATTTCACAATCAAACAAGACGAGAAAAATTTCATTTTAGCGGATCTTTGAGTTTTAAAGAAAACCATACCATGACATAACATTAAATCTTTAGATCACCACATTTTAGCATACAAGCGGACTTTTATGAGTAATATTGTTTGAAAATAATTTATTCAAAATCACTCTCCCCTCGAACCATGGCGGTGAGTCGATGATTGAGTGACTTAAGTTTTGATAAAATGAAGTCCGGTGATTTTCAAAATTTAGTCAATATATTTTCAAAACAATATTTTCCATTTTCAAAAACAATATTTTCAAAGTTTTAGAAAAATGGTATCATCACGATTATCTGCACAAAGATATGTTAGGTGGTTGAGAAGATTCTATTGTTGTTCTTTGTATGCGGTTTGGAAGAAAAACCGTCTGCATATCGATGAGACTTCTTCTTATGTTGCATTTTGAATGCCAGCGAGGTCAATTAAGCTCCGTTTCTTCAATCACTTAGAAAACCATCTGCGATGCGGTGAGACCTCTTACGTTGCATTTATGCCAACTCTCCATAGAAGTCCAATTAAGCTCCGTTTCTTCATTTGTCAACCCAAGATATCGTTACCCTTTCCTTGCGGCATCCAATCATGTTCATTAGTGGGATCGGATCGGGAACATTCTTATAAACCAATATACTGCATATGTTAGTGAACACACATACAAATATATGGTGGTGACAACACCCAAACAACAATCGACTAATAAAAGTCAATCCAACATATCAATCGGATCATGTAAGGTATGGGTATAATGTGTTTCTCAAACTCTAATCATCTAAACCTAACAATCATATCCTAGAAACCTAGTCCTTCAACATAGGCAATTATATTTTTCGAGATAAGCACGTGGGATAATTAAGAAAGTCCGTTAGATGATATAGATTTGAAAACATTATCCCCTCGATCAATGACTCATTTTCTAAAAGTTAAAAGCATGAAGTCATTGATTGAGTTTTCAATTTAACGAAAAACTACGAATCGATTAATTTTCAAGCAACTCCTTTTCCACCATTTTAGAAAACAACAAATATTTTTACGAAGAATTATAGGCGGAAAAACATTTGTGTAGGAGCAATGATCCTTGACATACTTTCCTCAAATTGTTTTAGGATAAGTGCGAAATATTTGAAAATTGTTTAAGCGTAGCACTTTCCTTTCTTGAAAAGCAGGTTGCTATCGAAATAATAGCAAGCCATAGTTTTAAGCGGTCACGATCTGAAATAGCGTAAGCCATCATTTGAAGCTTGGGTTCTGATCGAAATAAGCGTAAGCCATATTTTGAGACATGTTTAGAAAAGAATATTTACACCTCTGCTCGAACTTCATCTATGGTCCCGTGCCATTATTGAATGACATTTCTAAGACCGTAGATGTTATCGATACCGAAGACATGTCTAGGAAAACATATTTTTGGAATTTTCAAATTTTACGATTTTATGGGTTTTGTTGGTTTTATATTTTCTATATTCTTTTCTTGGTTTTATATTTTTCTATTTTGTTTCTTTGGTTTTATATTTTTGTATTTGGTTTTCGGATAAATATATACAAAGATAGAGTAGATGATATAGTTAAAGAAGATGATGATCACTGATCAGAGATAAGGATATCGAACGACCCGTTGTAGAAGATAGAAGTCATCATCCTTAAACATTCACCACCAAAGCTTCGGGGCTCGAGAATAGAAGATAGAACATGAGCCTTTGAGAAAGAGACTTTGCGACTTCCCCAAACCGAAAATCCATAAGATGAGCAGATTGACTCTATTTCAAGCTTGCCGTAGCAGTGCTGAGATAAGCACACCACTATCATAAAAACCATTGCTCCTATTAAGACCGATAATCGAGATTCTCCATTCGGGTTATATCATCCAATAGAACATCGACAGCGTTTCATCCCACATGAATAACACTCATCAAATTTCCTTTCAAGCGGCGTCAGGCGATCCATTCCAAAGGTGTCAAGAGAACAATTTCCCCAGTAGTTGAATTGATGCGATCGGTCTCTTTGTATAATGCTCAAGAACTCTCCGAATACACATCATGAGGGTAATGAAGAACAACTCCCAATGTTCACATCTTTCATCACGATGAATGTGTATGAAGCTCAAGAACCAAGTACACCAATATCCAAGAACTCTCCCAAATACATCATGCGGGAAGGAAAACACCTCCCAATGTTTGTGGTAAACAATGGCTTTCTTCCACGATGATCGTGTATGAAGCTCAAGGACCAAGTACACACATTCCGTAAAGAGAACAACCGATAACATTGAAGAAGCGGGCGAATCACGATTATCTGCGGGTGACAATCTGCGGATGTCAACACCGGAATAAGTGATTATATCTACGAATCACAGTTAAGCCCTTAAGTAAAGCAGTGAGCATCCCCAATGTTCACAATTCTCTCTCCACGATGATTGCGATACCATCGAGATCATCACACCAATCATACCTCTTATATCTTGAAACATTTTCTAACATCTCTTCCCCATAGTTGAAATAAGAACACTAAGCGCCTTGATGAGTAAACCTTGAGTTTCTGCGGTCATGACAAATGTCTTCCGGGATATCTTCAATCACTTAGAAGAATTAAGTTCATCAAGTTTACTCGCCATGAGTCAAACATTGAGTTTCTCTGCGGTAATAACATTTGTCTTCCGGGATATCTTCAATTACATAGAAGTATTAAGCTCATCAATGTTTACTCGCGTTTAGATCGTGTCTCCTTCCCCTTCTTGGTTTTGACACTTGAGAATCGGCAACACTATCGACCCAAATACTTGAAATCTGTTGAGAAGATCTCTTGAAGTCTTTGTGAGAATCAACTTCTTTGAAGAATATGAGAAAGCCTAATTGGGGATTAAATTAGACATATCACTCTCCCCGATTAGTGCTCTCCCTAAACCGACAATCATTTGATAAATGCCATGAATTAAGAAGAAGTCTTTAGATTGTTAAATGCAACTCGTCTTTAGTCTTCTAACATGTAGCGAGAAAATGTAGAACCATTGTAGACTCGACCTTCTTCAAGATTGTCCGGTTGGGGAATAGAAAGTTAACATCTTCAACTCACCAAAAGCAATAACATCACCAAAAGCATCCCAATCAACACATCTTGCAAATCCCTTAACTAAAATCCTCCCAATCAAACAAAAACGAAAGATGTTCATCAAGGAAATCGACAATCGGCCATAGCGAACACACAAAATGGTAATACCAAGCAAACAATCACATCAAACAAAACGAAGGTTGTTCGGAATCATCATGTTGATGTGCGTGAAGCATTAACGGAAGCACTTTGTCAATAAACTCATATCGACTTGTGAAGATGTCAACAAGCGGCTCTTAAGAAGAAACTCCATGTGAAGATTGCCGATAAGAAGAAGCTCGGTTCTTACATGAGTTTAGAGCCGTATGACCATTAAATTCTCAAATAATAATCAACCATGCGGTAATTTCACACTTCCTCTCCCCTCAAGAATTGCATACGGGTTGCCATTCTTGATTAAGTAAGTGAAAATCATCCGAATGTTCTATTCACACTTCTCTCCCATAAAATAAGCACATGATGTCGCCATCTTCATTATAATCGAGCAAGTGGAATGAGAAAACAATCGGTGGTAGCCGGTTCACTTGATGGTGAGCGCATAGAAAAGTATGAAGCATGTTGATGAGAATGGTCATAAATAAGAAGATTTCTTCTTGGAAGATAAAGCGCTTGACACGTACACTTTTCTTTTCTTTAGAAGCGAGGCATGAGCTGAAGTGTTCATCGTCATAAGAAGATTTATCTTCTTTTTAAGATAAAGCGCCTTGAGGCGTACACTTTTCTTTTCTTTAGAGTCTGAGGCTGAGGCTGAGTGAGCAGGGCGTCATAAGAAGATTTCTCTTCTTTCAAGATAAAGTGCCTTTGAAGCGTACACTTTTCTTTTCTTTAGAGTATGAGGCTTGAGCTGTTGTGTTCAAACTTCATAATCTCTCTTTTCATCTTCTCTTGGCAAAACATGTAATCAACCCCATTATCATTGGTAGGCTCTTTGTCGTGACGGTGATGGAAAACCCGATATGATGAATTTGACCACAAGTAAACTAACCCGAACTCGTGACTTAAGCTTGCACATATGTAACAAAGAAGCGGTGCGAGAATTCATGCTCCATTGAATCTCTTAAGTACTCTATACTCTTCAACCAACCAACCATCAAGTAATAGGCGTACATTACCTCTTGAAAATCCACAATTGAATGTGACCTTGAGCACTACTAGCGTAACTCCTTTAAGTGATAGTTATTTTGTGGTGGTAAGAGTCCAATTCCCCAGTGGTAAAAGAAAAGTAAAAGCCACCCAACAATAACTAGATTTCCAAGTCTTCGTTTTTGATAATAAGCTCGAACAAGGATCATGAAGAATCTTCATCCAACCATCCCGATACCTTGGATACTAAGTACACTTGCAGTAATATTTCACTTCAACCTCAAATAAATAATAGTGAATTAACCCATTTGTCATATTTTCGATTAAAAGCTCATCTAGCCTTCTTTGATCTTAAAGTGAACTTTGATAATGGTTTCATCCGACCATGGTTAAATGCACATAACCCGTAAAACCTTGTAATAACGAGACCGCCATGAAGAATATCCAAACACATCAATTCATGAAGTACACTCTTTTATCCCTTCTTGAAGCGAAAGCGAAGCACCGACATCAAATGAGATCCGAAATACACTTTCCTTTCTCGGGATGGTTCCATCAATCGGGATTTTACAACTCTATGGTTTAAACAGAAATAGTTTCTTTTCGGGATTTTACAAAACCAAGAATAAACCGTAAGATAGATCCGAAATGCACCTTATTATTACTAGGATGTTTCCATTGTCACGGGATTTTCTGGTCTATGATTTAAACAGAAATAGGTTCTTTCGCGGGATTTTACAAAATCAAGACAAAAACCGTAAACAATGTCGACTTGAATGTGTAATGACAACTTTGGTTTCGGTGAATATCATTTTAGGGAACATCTGCGGTTCATCAATGGTTCATAATCCAACATCATCAACCATCAATCAACACTTTGGTAAACACATCAATCACGCATTACGCGGCTATTGTAGTGACCACATGGAGAAGTAAACCCGATATACCAAACTTGATTATGAAGTGAAAATCCCAGTTGTTACTTAAACTTGTACTAATCCTCGTGAACAAGAAGCGGTGTACCCAATGTACAAAACCTCTTGACATTCTCAATGAGTGAGACACGAAGTGATAGCTACGTTGTGGGTTAAATGACAAAGAATCACAAGCGCAACTAAATAGCCAAGTCTTTATCACCCTCTATAAACACCCAAACAAGTCATCTTCGCGAAGGGTAGAAAGAAAGAAGGCGAAAATAAGTAAACACCTGGAAAACCTTACTTCAAATCCAAATAAGAATCGTACAACCAACTCCGTAGTCAACCTTAATCAATTCAAGCCAAGCCGTGACATAATAATCATCGTGAAAATGTATATACTAAAGTATCAACCCGCATGACAAATCTCACACATCATATCAAATCATATTGTCAAATCACTTCACCAAATCACGTTAACGTATCTCATAAAATCCAAATCTCATACAAGCCATGCCCAAGCCCATGAACCTCATAGCTCACGACCAATCCAATTCAAAAACAAGTCATCTCAATGGTCCATTTGACAGCTCAACATTTCAGAACAAAAATAAATCAGTTCAACCCCATGTGAAAAACAAATCCAATCCAAACTCTAATCACAAAGTACCCTAATGAATCAAATGCCAAAATACCACATGATCTCAATATTCCAAAGTTTGGATAACAGTCAGTTTTTACACTAATGTTGGTCTTAAGCCGTGTATGTCATATCCATCTATTTCATGCATAATTCAGTAGAGAGGCCCAAAGATAAGAAACAAGAGCATAACTGATCCGATGGTCTACGAATACTACATCCACATGATAGGCCCATTCTAAACACGAGGCCCAATAAAAATGATGAAGCTAATATTCGCCCAATGACCACTTAACGTTTACATGATTGAATCCAAACCTACTCAAATATTGACGGTTATAAATATTGTTCCTAAACACACGCTTCACTTTACCTAACTTTAGTCACAAACCCTAAACACACTCAAAACACTCCGCCTCCCTCTGTATTCTTTCACAAATTTGATCAATTACCACTCTCATTCTTGCCTTAAAATTCTCATAAACCTAATACCTTCACTAAATAATCCGCCATTCACATCCATTCTCAAAAATAATCCGCCCCATAATAATCATTTCTTCTCAAAAACACACCATATATCAAAACATGACTTGGTTTGGACTTTTCTCAGCCACAGGGATGGCTTCGAGAAACTTGAGACTGCCACAGGGATGGCGTATGCAGTTTGAAGAACTTGATCCAGGTTAAGGTAGGTTACTTATTAAACCACTGGCATATTTTTGTGATGTTATGACTTTAAGTGAACGTGAGACTCGAATGAAAACCGAATGGTTTTTGTTTGATCTTAAAAAGTTCGAACATAAAAATGAAGCTATGCTTCAACATGGATCAGTGAAGAGTTACTTTTAACTTTCGAATAATGACCATAGTGGTTTCGTTATGAGCTTGATAAGCATGAAAGTAAAAGAATCTGAGGTCCTTGAATCGAATAACTTTAGAGTCTTGTTGGAGTCTTTGTTTTAACCATAGATCTGTGAAGATATTAGCTCATAACACAAATCTTTCAAAGATTATTTTAAGAGGAGCTTGGTGAGATCTAGTGTTTTCAATGCTTGTTTTAATATTCGATTTGGAACTTTGATAATTAGTTAGCTTGAAACCGAATCGATGATGAAAATAAGTTTCGTGAGATAGGCCCTTGGTGGTCTTGATTTGTCTTCAGATATTCACGAGATACTTCTGAGATTCATAAGACATGGTTGATTAATTATGATGTTGTTAGACATGAACTCTATTTGATCTATTTTTTTTCAAGCTTAAAGTCAAAAGATTAGAGATAGGGATAGGTTAAGAGTTTGATCGGTGATGATTATGTTTTGTGTGTTGGACCCTTTATGAATCATGACGTGACAAGAATACACATGACAAGATCTGAGATCATTGAAACTTGGTTGAGTCTTTTGGTATTTGGTAGAATTCAGTGTTGGTAAGTGGTCGTGGTCTAGTCCTCTCATTCTTCATTTCTGTCTTTATCATGTCCAAGTCGCTAGCCTAAGTTGAGTCAAGTTGCTAGCCATTTATACAAGGCAAGTCGCTAGGTTTTGGATTAGAACCAAGTCGCTAGCTAATGAGCCAACTCGCTATCATAGCCAACTCGCTAGCATAGCCAACTCGCTAGCCTAGCCAACTCGCTAGCCTAGCCAAGTCGCTAGCCTAGCCAACTCGCTAGCCTAGCCAAGTCGCTAGCATAGCCAACTCGCTAGCCTAGCCAAGTCGCTAGCAGCAATTGACTCAATAGTCAACTCGCTTTGAAAACATTGTGTCTGGACATCTTGTAAGGACAACTCGCTAGCATGAATAGATGAGTTTTCAGATGAGTTTTCATTGCTTTTCGCCGACTTCAAATAAACCCGAAACACATCATAACAAGCTGCTTCTTATATTTGTTTAGACCGGTTTGACCATAAAAATGTGACATTGACCTTAATATTTCACGATATGGTAACAACAAAAATCGTATAAGGACTGTTTGGACACCTTTAACACAACCAGATAAAACTTAATATCCAAAGATGTATAAACTGAATAAACAGTTCACAACATTTTTTTGACCAAACAACCATGTAAAAACATGTATAGACAGTTTAACATTCTTTCCAACCAAAAGAGTACAAACCAGTTAACAACATAAACCAAAAACCACAAACAACAACCATGGTAAGGACCACACAAATCAAATATAACACAATAACCTTGGCTCTGGTACCAATTGTAGGATCGTATATTTTATTGTGTTAGATGATTCGGGTGGTCTTGGGAGATCAAAATACATGTTTTCCATTTTAGAGAGAGAAAGTAGAGAGAGAGGGTGTTCTTGCTAGAGGTTTACACAAATGAAAGATTAGATTAAAATGAAGCACCACCCTTCCATGGATGGAAGGGTATTTATACTGAGACTCAGCGACCTCTAACGGCACATGGATCGGGGATACAGTGGATAAAGACCCGTCCTTCCTCCACGGTGAAACACTACACTAAACTAAACTAATAACTAACTAATAAACTGATAAATAACGTAAACAACGATAAATCTACGAGCTAACATATGCTAGACCATTATTGGGGTGACCGACTCTTTAACATGGAATTTCCAATTCCTAACACCTATGCAGTTTAACCCATGCGACTTGACCTATACGTTTTGATCTATGCGGTTTGACCTAAGCGTTTTGACCTATGCGGTTTGTCCCTATGCGGTTTGATCCTAAGCGGTTTGTCCAAGTAAAGATTGATATTATGCGGTTTGACCTAATGCGTTTTGTCTCATGCAGTCTGTGGAAAACTAGAAGGGGGTTGAATAGTTTACCGATTAAAAACTTTGTTTTGAAACTTATTGAAAGATCAATTGATATTGATCTTAGATATGTTAGTGAAATATGTAAATAATATATAAAGAGTAGATAAGGAAAGAAACAATCAAACCACAACAAGTTGTTTATAGTGGTTGGTCTACAAGGACTCTTTTTCCTTGCCTACTCCACTCCCAAGTCTTACACTCGAGGTTTAACTTCACTAGTCAACAAGCTCCTTTCACCGTGGAGAAACCTTTACAATTAACACACACTATTTCGACACTAAGCTAAATGTCGAGTTCTTTTCAAGGGTACAACCACTCCCACACAATGTATTTTAAGGACTAAAATACTAACCTCTCACACTCACAAGATTATGATGGTTTGGTACAACAATGAAGTATGAATCAACACAAGATCATACAATAACAAATAAACAAGACTTTCAACTTCTCGTTGAAGCTTGAATGTGACTTGATCTTCTTTGCTACAAAGAGATCACTAATATGATATAAACGAGTTAGAAAGGTTAGAGAAGGAATGTATGAGAGTATGATAGAAAGGGATGAAAAACTACTTGGTTTGGCTTTGCTATTTATAGCCAAAAACATCAATGACACCACGGACCACGGAACCCTCAAAGGGTTCCGCCGTGTTAATAATTGTTGCCGCCGGTCGGCGGCAAGATCTCAAAATCTTGCCAAAGTCAACCATATCTATGCAAGATTGTGTAAGATATGTAGAGCCTAAATCTACCCAAAGTATCTAGTGAAATCTTCTAAGGTTTCAATGATGCATCACATGATGTCATGTGTTTGTTTTCTATTTTAGAAATATGTAAATTCATATGTAATGCTTAGTTTTAAGAAACCAAAACATTCTAAAACTACTATCATACATTATGGTTTAGAGTCATATCAAGATATGATTAATCACAATGTAAATGCTTGAGTGATGAAGATATTATTTGAAAAAGCTTGTTTAACATCTATTAAACTTGACAAGCTTTAAGCTTTATAAAATTAAATTTACTTATATAGTTAACAAAATTTAGGTAAAGATCAAAAATATAAATAACGTTTAATGGCGATATTTGTATTAACAATCTCCCCCTTTTTGTTGAGGACAAAACATAAATTTTATTTTTATAAAAGATGTAAATATTGTACAAGAGTTATAAAAATATTAGTTTTAGAACTTGAAAGAAAAATTATAATGAAAGTATGTCCAATATAGACATGATGTTGACTTTTTCAGAAAGTCAAAGTATTCATTAGTTGAAGCATGATGTTGACTTTTTCAGAAAGTCAAATTTTGCCAATGAAGTATCATGTTGACTTTTTCAGAAAGTCAAATATAACCAAGTTCTATATATTTCTCCCCCTTTTTGTCTCAACAAAAAGAAGATGCGAGGCGGAATGTGTAATGAGCCCGAGCCATTATCTCCCCCTTGACCAATGCTCCCCCTAAATTAGGTGCCAAGAGAAAGATACATGGATTGTGAAAAAGCTACAAAAAAATGTTAGGAATAAGCATCATCACAAGCCTTTCCAAACACCATGTAACAAGCAACAACAATATAAGAAACACCATTCATTTGTTAAATTTTTTTATGATTTAAGAATCATGAAAGGAGAACACAATGAAGTGTTTAAAACAATGACAAAATTATCCTAGAAAATAAAAATACAAGAAAAATCCTAGAAAATTAAAAAGAGCTTAAAGGAAATAAGCTAGGACCATCCTATTGAGGTGGTGGAAGAGAAAGATCATTTAGGCGCTCTAGGATGTGATTGAGGATGAACCACATTTCCTCTTGGAACTCATGGACCATCACCCGGGTCCTTTCGGTTATTTGGGCGGTTTTCTCACAATTGGAGCAACCATGCCTAGGAGGGTAGTATGGTTGATGATTTTGTGGTGGTGGAATGGTGGAGGTGTTGGTGTTGGTGTTTGGAGTGGTGATTATGGAGGCTAGCAAAGCAATTTGCATTTGCATAGTATCACTTAGGTGAGAATCCACCATATTAGAAAATTGGTAGAGATGTTGGAGTTCGGCTTGAATCTCCTCTTTTGTGGGATGATCTTCCCACATGGATTCCTCAATGTCCTCAATGTTAGAAGACATTGATGTAGGAAGTGGTTGATCCCCATACAAAGGACCATGGATTTCCTTGTGGATAGGGTGGAAGAGAAGAGGTCTTGGCCCTAACGGGGCGTTTGGGTCAAAGGAGGGTCGTGGAGACTCATGAGCAATCCGCTCAATAGTACCGAAAGATGGTAGTGGAGGTGGATGATTGGGCCTAGGAGGCAAGTCCTCCAAGTCTTCCAACAATGGATTTGGAGATGTAGGTGGTGTGGAGAATAACTCCAATGGGATGAGTGTTGGAGATTTTGGAGGTGATGGTGTTTTTGATCTTTGGATGGGAGCCGGTGGTGGTGAGCTAGGAGTCTTTGTTGGTGGTGGAGTAGTGATGATGATAGGTGATTGTGGAGGTGGTGTAGGAGTAGCCAAAGTGAGGTTTGTGTCATCCCTTATGGGAGATGAGATGGTTAGTGGAGATGACTCGGAAGAAGAACTCATGTTGACAAAGCAACAAGGTCTTACGCTAATTCTAGCGGTTTTCTTGCAAGGCTTGGTTGATGGTGAAGTTTTTGTCATTTTGACTTAAGCTTTTTGCTAGTAGATAGTGAGAATTGAGAAGGTGTGAAGATGATCATGGTAAAAGCTCTTAATTTATAGGAATGAAGAATTATGGAGAAATGTGTTTGATTTGATGTTAAACCATAGAAGAGATGAGGTTCCTAATGATTTTGAGGTGGGTTTAATGCTAGTCATATCACCCAAGTCAATCCATACAAGAAGGATGGAGTGAAGAGACAAAGATTTGCAATAAATGTGTTCTAATGATTATGAGATCCTAACAATCAGACTATCCACGGATTGCAAGGAACCAAATTTTTGGTTTCTTCCTTTATGCAAAAGGGCTCCTTGGGTAGATTTTTGGAAATTTTGAATTTTGGTGGGAAATGGATATCCTATGTGCCTAAGTATGTTATACTAGTTCTAATATGGGTAGTAACTAGTTAAGATTAACTTAGAAGCAATGTATGGTAATTTGGAATGTCGAAATAAGCGAAATTCAGAAAAATACCTGTAGGATCCACGGCACCAAAATAATAAATAGGCGGAACCCAAGAAAGGGTGCTGCCTAGTCCGCCTGTACAGGTACGGCGGTACCAATTTGTACAACAGACGGTACCAAATATTTGGTGCCGTCTAATCCGTGGACACCAGAAATCACCACAGAACAGGTTTTTAAGGGTCGGGGACTTTTCCGAAACCTGAAATTTTGCTCAAAACATGTGACATTATATATTTCTAGTTAGAAAATGTAAATAACACATACACAAACATAGTGGAGCAAAGACTTGGACCAAGGGCTAACGATTTTCACATTAAAGTGAAAATGGGTAAAATTTGATAACACACTTGTGCTATCCCCCTGCATGAAATTGTTAGCATACATCATTTTTTTGAGTTATATTATCATCCTACAAATTAAAATCAACCAAATTGTATCAAACATTAAAGTTAATGTCTTGTTCCAAACACTCCTTAAACGGACCCTCATTTGTCCAATTTCTTGTAAATCTTGTTCTTCATCCTACCAAGGCACTTGAATATCCCATTGGTTTGCTTGAACTCTACCGATTCATTCTCAATCGCGGGAAGAGACGCATAATGCTCATGAGGTGGAAGGCGAGAATTTGGAAGACCATCCTCGGAGCTATTTGATGATGATGAAGTTGGAGGTTATGCTCTTTTGACTTTTGTCTTAGCCACTCGCTCGTCACTCAAGGGCACAAAGATGTGAGGGATGAGCTCATAGTCAAGACTCAACCCTTTTGGTTTTGGTGGAATGGTTGCAAAGGCTCTATAGAGACGGGTGAGAAGCAGCCCGTAAGGAAGAGCAACCGATCCTGGGGTTAGAATGTCATTCATTCTCCTATCAAGGTAGTAGGCTAAATTGAATTGTTGATGGGTGGACAATTTGTAGAGCATGTGACAAAGGCAAGAATTGATATGATCCCTATTTCCTATGGTGCTAATGACGTTGGCTCTAAGTAATTCCTCTCATTTCTTAAATTCGGGCTTAAGTTCTTTGAGCTCCATTCCATATGGATCTCGGTTCACCTCCTTTCCCTTTCGGGTAACATGGGTTGGAGCACCCCTTGGGTTAAATAGGCGCTCACGGATGACATCCTTATCTGCTAAAGGAGTTTGGTAGGGAAGAGAGCGGTCATTGATTGCATCAAGGATAGTGAGTGACCACTTATCCGAGTAGACACATGTCCCTCGGTTGGGAATTCCTAGTACTTGAGCAAATTGGGTTAAGGAGATGGTGTAGTCATTTTGATTGATCTTAAACCTAAGGCTAAACTCATCTTCTTCATCAATGAAACCTGTGACACTAGCATAAAATTCTAACACAAACCTAGGACAAATAGGTTTATCGATGTCAAGGAGACAATCGAATTGAATAACGGCTAGTTCTTGACGGAGATTGGTATTGTCGACAAAAGAGGAGTGAATGGTTCTACCCTCATGGAAGTACCTTGTTTCTAGACTCTTAAAGATTTCGACTTGTTCCTTGGAAAGTCCCTTGGTTTTGTGATGTTTGGGAATGTAGTTAAGGGTATCCTTGTGATCATAGAATCTTGCGGCTACCATGGTTATTCCTATGATCAAGAATTTACATGTTAAAAATGAGAATACACTTAATGTTTTGGTTCTAGTGTGTGCCTATATGAAAACGATTTAGAGTTGCGGTTATCTCGACTCATTTTATGCATAAAATGGTTTTTTAGTGGGGGTGTTTGGCAAATGGCATGAGATAACCCAAACGATCCTAATTCAATGTGGCTTCATTTGAATATACCCGGGAATGCATATTAGTTATGCAATACCTTTAGTATTCAAGAGCATGCAAGTGATGACAATTTAATGTTTCTATTTGTATTAACAATGAAAAATTGTTTTCCTACAAGTGAGAAGCTTTTCAGAATTTTTTTTTTTGCATGGGGTGTTTGGTTATTTGAATAAAACCTTATAGTCATTATCTTTTGTTTAGTGGGAAACATGATTTTTCATGCAATATGACAATGTAGTACCTAATTTCAATGACTAGTTATGCAATATGCCAATTGAATCCATGTTTTGTACAAGAATATACATAATCCCCATGTAATTATTTTGTGCACAAATTAGAATCCTAGACTCAGATTTAAGAGATAAAATGTAGTTAGGATACTTACAATGATGTTATCTCCAGTGATTAGTGGGTGAGAAAATGTCAACAATGAGTTAGGTCTAATGTTTACACGTTTAGGTAAAGTGGGGTGAGGAAGAAGATGTTTTGTAGGTAGCATTTTTGCTTGATGAGTCACCACGGACGACGGCACCAAAAATTGGTTCCTCCTTTGTTGTCGTTTGGTGCTTGGGGAGACGATGTGATTCAAACAAATTTGTTTTGTTTTGTTTGTTCTAAGGTTTAGACTATGTTTTACCTACATGTTTGGTTCCATTAACCTCAAACCAAGTCTAAGAAGATTAAATGGTTCTCGTTTGAGAGGCTTGGTTAGAATGTCGGCAATGTTGTCTTCGGAGGACACTTTCTCAATTGAGATGTTCCCTTTTTGAACATTGTCGCGAAGAAAGTGATGACGAATTTCAATATGCTTCGTACGACCATGTTGGACGGGATTTTTGCTAAGATCAATAGCTCCTTTCTTGTCGCAAAATATAACTATATCATTGAGATAAATTTCGTAGTCCACGAGAGCTTGCTTCATCCAAAGAGCTCGTTGACATGTCCGTAGTCAATGAGAGCTTGCTTCATCCAAAGAGCTTGTTGACATGCTTTACCGGCCGAGACGTATTCGGCTTCAGTAGTTGAGATAGCTAAAGCCGTTTGCTTCTTTGAAAACCATGAGGTGAGACAATGTTCGACAAAAGTGCAAATACCACTTGTACTTTTTCTATCGACATAGTCACCGGCATGATCCGAGTCGGCATATACTAAAGTTTCTACACCCGTTCCTTTGGGATACCATAATCCTAAACATGTTGTTCCCTTAATGTATCTAAATATCCTTTTCAAGGCTTCTAAGTGTGATACCTTGGAATTTTCTTGAAAGCGAGCACATAGACAAACACTAAACATAATGTCGGGTCTACTAGCCGTGAAATAGAGTAAGCTACCGATCATTCCTCTATATTTAGTGTTATTTACTAATTCACCTTCCTCATCCTTGGTGAGTTTAGTGTCCGAGGACATGGGTGTCTTAGTTGGTTTTGAGTCTTCAAGACCAAATTTATTAAGCATATCTTTTATATATTTAGATTGGTTAAAGAATATGCCATCTTCTAGTTGTTTAATTTGAAGTCCTAGAAAGAAGTTTAATTCACCCATCATACTCATCTCAAACTCATCGTACACGATTTTAGAGAAATCATCACATAGCTCTTGACAATTTGATCTGAATATGATGTCATCAACATATATTTGAACAATGATAATATGTGATTCCTTTTTCTTGGTAAAAAGAGTATAATCTACTAATCCCATGGAGTATTTGTTTTCAACAAGAAAAGTCTTAAGTCTATCGTACCAAGCTTTTGGTGCTTGCTTAAGACCTTATAATGCTTTCTTGAGTTTGAAGACATGATGTGGTTTCTCAAAGTCGGTAAAACCGGGAGGTTAAGCAACATATACTTCTTTGTTAATAAACCCATTTAGAAACGCACTCTTAACATCCATTTGAAATAATTTAAAGTCATAAGCACATGCATATGCAAGTAAGATTCTTATAGACTCGAGCCTAGCTACCGGTGCATAAGTTTCATCATAATCAATCCCCTCTTGTTGATTATAACCTTGTGCGACAAGCCTAGATTTGTTTCTAGACACTACACCATTTTCATCCATTTTATTTCGAAAAACCCATTTCATTCCAATTATAGTTTGATCTTTAGGTTTTGGAACTAATTTCCAAACATCATTTCTAACGAATTGGTTTAACTCTTCTTGCATAGCAATTACCCAAATTCATCTTTTATTGCTTCATTTATGTTTTCGGTTCGATGGTAGACACAAAACAAAATGATTACTTTGATTTTGGGCTTGTGATCTTAAGGTTCTTTGATTTAGGCGTCCTATGACTTTTCTAAAGGATGACTTTTGGATTCTTTGATGTATATAATTTCATTATTTAATGGTTCATCTTCCTTGTCATTTCAATTATTTCTTGACTTTCTATAAGTTGACTTTCAACTAAGTCATCATCTACCAAAGGTGATGTCTTAGAGGGAGGTGGACTTTAAATCGAAATGTTATGTTCAACGATTCCTCGAATCTCATTGTTTCTTTGTTTAAGACAATGTAAGCTTTACTAGTTTGAGAATAACCAAGAAATACATCTTCATAAGACTTTGGGTCAAACTTGGTGAGATAATCTTTAGTATTAAGAATGAAACATTTACATCCAAATACTCTCAAATATCCTAAAGTTGGCTTTTTACCTTTATAAAGCTCATATGGTGTTTTGTTTAAGAAAGGACGTTTTAAGAATCTATTTAAAATATATGTAGAAGTGTCAACGGCATTACACCAAAACTTTTGAGGAATGTTTTGTTCATTAAGCATTGTTCTACTCATTTCTTGAATGGTTCTATTTTTACGTTCTACAACTCCATTTGATTGAGGTGTTCGAGGAGCCGAAAAGTTATGTGTTATACCATTTGTATCACAAAAGTTTCCAAATTGTGTTTCATTGTCAAATTCACGACCATGATCCATTCGGATCGACACAATTTTAACACATATTTGATTTTGAGTTTTCTTGCTAAGAATTTCAAATTTATCAAAATCTTCATTTTTGGTTTTCAAAAACAACGTCCAAGTAAACTTTGAGTAATCATCTACTATGACCAAAGTATATAAGTTGCCTCCATAGCTTCTTATAGCGGATGGACCAAACAAGTCCATATGCAAAAGTTCTAGACACTTAGATGTGGACACCATGTTTTTAGCCTTATGGCTACTATGGGTTTGTTTACCAATTTTGCAAGCGTCGCAAAATGTTGGTCATATTTTAGTTTTGGTAAATTCTAACTAACTCTTTTGAAGATAGGTTTTGTATGAGTCTCATATTAGCGTGACCCTGACGTCTATGCCATAGAGTTGAGCTATCATCTAAATTTGTTAGACAAATTTTGTCATTAGATGTTTTATCTATTTTCATGACGTATATATTATTTTTCCTAACTCCTTTAGCTATGGTGATACCATCTTTTAGTATTTTACTACCATTTTCTTCGAATAGTACTTTATACTTTTTATCACATAATTGGCTAATACTAAGTAGATTAAATCCTAACCTATCGACATGAGCGATCGTACCTTTGCCAATGATTTTGCTTTTAAGATTGCTACCAAAAGTGACATTACCTCCGTCATACTCTTGGTATGTTGAGAAGAGGCTTTTGTTGCCCGTCATGTGTCGTGAGCATCCACTATCTTTTATCTACTCATCAGGTTCCAATCCAACTTTCAAGCATACCCAAGACATAAATAAATCAAGCATTTGGTCCCCAATATCTCATGGGTCTGTTTGGGTTAAACATACCATTTACTCTGTTCATGTATGGAAATGATGGGTAAGAGTTCCATGGCATGTAATCTGGAGTTTGATATGGTCTAGGGAAGTTTTGATTCTAATCGTTATGTTGATAGTTGGGTTGCATGTTGTGGTTGCTCTTAGGAAAGGGACGTTTGGCAAAAGGTGTTTTATGTCGTTGTTGAGTAGTTTTTTATCTAAATTCATTTTTAGCAAGTCCTACTCTTGATGTAACAGCAGGTTTTAGTTTAACACTATCCTTGGTCTTCTTTGTTACTTTGACAAATTCACTACGGTCCCTATAACAAACATTCTGTCCTGCTGCAGTTCCCACAGCACCAATTTTTACAAAGGACGGAACCCTTATTTTGGGTAAAATGCAGGCCGCATCTTGCCTTGCGGCGATTTTGTGATTTGTTTGTCTTTTCGGCCGTTTGGTTTGACTCTTTGGAATTAACACCTCATTAAATCCGCCCATTCATGTTTCTTGGTGTTTTTGAATTCTAACTATTTCATCGGCACAAGCAATGTTTTGTTAAACCTTTTAAATTTAGAATTATGTTCGATTAGAACATCTTGTGTGAAACTTTAGTTTTCTATTTCAAGATTAAGCTCTTGACATGATTTGCAATCATCGTCATTTTCTTTTCCCTTTTCTAATCGTTTTGCCTTTTCTTTTAACTCATAGACTTCATTTCTAAAATTCCTTTTAGTCTTTAAAATTTATTTTAGTTATGATTTTTAGACTAAGCTCACACAATTGATTATATTGTTTTTGCAAAGTTTCATCATCAATAAAGGAATAAGATGAGTCAGAATGTACCTCTTTTGATTCATGTGCCATTAGAGCGATCTCATCCTTGCTCGACTCTTCATCATCCTCACTATCGCTCCAAGCACCACTTACAAAAGCTCGTTGAGTTTTCCTTTTAAGTGGCTTGGGAAAATATCCTATTAGATGACTTGCATCACCGCATCTAAAACACTTTCTTTTACCTTTGCCCTTTTTGTCATCCCGATCTTTTAGGAATGGCTTCTTTTCTTCTCGAGGTTGTCTTACAAACTTTCCTCTTCTTAAAGAACTTTTGAAATCTCTAATGGCCATGGCATACTCCTCATCTTCACTACGAGCAAGATTCATCATCATCGCTTGATTCCGTTCTTGCTTTTAGAGCAGCAGTTTGATTTTCTCTCTTTTCCTTTGATGATTTCGAATCTTTTCCATCACCATTTCGTGTACTTTTAGGTTTCCGATAAGCTCGTCTAGTGTCACCTTTGAGAGATCTTTTGATTCCTCAATAGTCGTCACCTTAGCTCTCCACTTTGGATGGAGTGCTCTAAGAATTTCCTAACAAAGTTCTTACTACGAAAAGATTCATCAAGTGCTTTAAGAGATGTAATAATAGTATTAAAGCGAGCAAAGCCACAATCAATGGTTTCATCTTCAGGGATAACAAATTGTTCATATTGTTGAACAAGAAGATCAATTTTGTTATCCTTGACTTGTGAATTTCCTTGATGTGTAATAATCAAAGATTCCCAAATATCTTTAGCGGTTTCACACATAAAATTCTTTCATATTCTTTTCTAGGCAAAGCATTATAAAGCATCATTTAGCTTCATTATTTTTAGCAATTAATTTCTTTTGTTCGTCAATGAAATATCTTTTGTTGTAGAACTAAAATCCCTTTAAAATAACAAACCAAAGATCTATATCTTTTGATTTTACATATGTTTCAAAATGGTTTTTCCAATAGATAAATCCATTGGTTTCAAAGAGTGGTGGTCTTTGCATAGATTGCCCTTCTTTAAAGTTTTCAGAATCCATGGATCGTTTCAAGTTTATAAAATACAATAAATTTTAGAAATTCTTGAGCAACGAGGCTCTGGTACCTATTGTGGAAAACTAGAAGGGGGTTTGAATAGTTTACCGATTAAAAACTTTGTTTTGAAACTTATTGAAAGATCAATTGATATTGATCTTAGATATGTTAGTGAAATATGTAAACAATATATAAAGAGTAGATAAGGAAAGAAACAATCAAACCACAACAAGTTGTTTATAGTGGTTCGGTCTACAAGAACTCTTTTCCTTGCCCTACTCCACTCCCGAGGCTCACACTCGAGTTTAACTTCACTAGTTAACAAGCTCCTTTCACCGTGGAGAAAACTTTACACTTAAACACACTATTTCCGACACTAAGCTAAATGTCGAGTTCTTTTCAAGGTACAACCACTCCCACACATAATGTATTTTAAGGACTAAAATACTAACCTCTCACACTCACAACATTATGATGGTTTGGTACAACAATGAGTATGAATCAACACAAGATCATACAAAAAAAAAAAAGACTTCAACTCTCGTTGAAGCTTGAATGTGTGTTGATCTTCTTTGCTACAAAGAGATCACTAATATGATATGAAGCCGAGTTAGAAAGGTTAGAGAAGGAATGTATGAGAGTATGATAGAAAGGGATGAAAAACTACTTGGTTTGGCTTTGTTATTTATAGCCAAAAACATCATCAAGCACCACGGACCACGGAACCCTCAAAGGGTTCGGCCGTGTTAATAATTAGTGCCTTGTAGAAGTGCGTGACAAGATCTCAAAATCTTGCCAAAGTCAACCATATCTATGAAAGATTGTGTAAGATATGTAGAGCCTAAATCTACCCAAAGTATCTAGTGAAATCTTCTAAGGATTTCAATGATGCAACACTTGATGTCATGTGTTTGTTTTTCTATTTTTAGAAATATGTAAATACATATGTAATGTTTAGTTTTTAAGAAACCAAAACATTCTAAAAACTACGATCATACATTATGGTTTAGAGTCGTATCAAGATATGATTAATCACAATGTAAATGCTTGAGTGATGAAGATATTATTTGAAAAATCTTGTTTTAACATCTATTAAACTTGACAAGCTTTAAGCTTTATAAAAATTAAATTTACTTTTGTCGTTAACAAAACTTAGGTAAAGATCAAAAATATAAATAACGTTTAATGATGATATTTGTATTAACACAGTCTTTGCTTGTATGACTTGTTTCCTCTATATCTTGTCCCTATGAGATTGTCATATGCTTGATATGTTGATTGTTACATGACTTGTTCATCATTATATATCTTATGTCATGTGTGTTGCTTTCTCATCTGAGATGACTTCGTGCACTTAACCTGATCATCATTGACTGTTAATACCTTGTGGTGTATATGAGATTTCAATATTTAATATGTCTTTGTCTCTTTGATATCATGTTTCCAGCTTTGTGCATTCCATGCCTTGACCATGTTTTAATATCTATTACTTGTGCTTCTCTCTACAAATACCTTATGTGGTTATTCTGCAGTTTTCATCTGACATAACAAATTTCCAAATATCTTTGTTATGGATATGTGTACTACAAAAACAATGGCTGACATTACTTCTTTTGAGAACCAAGCTACTATTGTTCCACCCACTACACTCACTGATGATCAGATTCTCCCTTTTGAGGAATGGGTTACGATTGCTAGAATCAACTGCTTTGTGGACGTAGATAGAAACCAACTGAATCCCATCTATAGAATGGCAATAGACCTTCTGAAGAACACCAACTTCTTTGGTTCCCTGACTTTACGATGCACAATTCCGTCTATCTACCTACAACAGTTCTGGAACACACTTGAATGGGACAAGATCACAGCAGTATACACTTGTCAACTTGATGACAAGTGGTATGACATATCTGTAGACACTCTCAGGGATGCTCTTCAAATCACTCCAAGATACCCCGCCAATCCATTCATCGCTCCACCATTCGTTGAAGAGTTAATGGAGTTTGTCGAAGAATTGGGATATCCAGAGAAGATCACTAAGATATCTGGAATCATCACCAATGAGATGTTTCAACCCTGGAGGTCAATCATCACAATTCTTAACCTTTGCCTAACGGGTAAGACTTCCATATTTGAGAGTGTAAGGGCCCCGATACTACAAATTCTATGGGGAGTAGTGAACAGTGCAAACATTGACTATGCGAAACACATCTGGGAAGAATTTACTCTTGCAATGGACACCTTCATTACCGACAAACAAAATGCACTAAAGAAGGTTAAGGGTAAGAAATCCAAACACAAAAGGGTGATCCCCAGCATCAGGTTCTCTAAGCTCATCATCAAGCATCTGTAGGAAAAACATCAGTTTAGTCCAAGAAGCAAGTCTGCTCTCCATGAAGCCGGTGATGAAAATCTTCTCGGAAATTTAAAGTTTGTAGCTAAAGGAACAGACAAAGAGGTCTTTGGAAAGCCGATCCCTGAGGCACTTATCACTGATAAAATTAGGAAAGCGTACTTCAAGAAATACATTAAAAAGGCTAAAGGTACTACTGTTATCGTCACACCCACTCCCAATCCCACACCATCTAAGTCAACTAAATCATCCTCCAAGTCATCTTATGCCAACCTCCTAAGAAAAGACAAGAAAGATCAAAATCGTGATTGCCTCTCAAGCAGAAGAAGAGAAAGAAGTCTTGGGAAAGGAAAAGGGTCCAAAGAACCCAAGACAGATATGACACTAATGGATGAAGACAATGCAGCACTCCGACAGGGCATTGAAGCCAGCTTGCAAAGTCTAGAGGTGTCTGAGAGACAGCCAAGGAAGAGTGTTACAATCAGCGAACCTAAATCAGAGCCTCGTCACACCCCTCCAGTTGTTAAAGGAAAAGGGAAGGCAGGTGTAGAAGTGGAGAAAGCTGCTCAGATGCTGTTAACTATTTCCACTCCAACTTCAAAGACTACGACTCAATATGAGCTCAAGAAATGAAATGTTGAATCATCATCTACACAAGAGCCAATTGGAGCAGAAGGGGAGCATTCCACTACACAGGAGGACATTCTTGACTCTAGTGACACACAGTCGGAGAGTCACGGATATAAAGGTGGAGATGTTAACTTGAATGAACCAGAACTTCAAACAAAGGTGCAGACAGAGACAGTTATGGGAACTATACCTGAGCCAAAAACTGAGCCAACAAATGCTGAAGTTCAAGGCATACAATTAGGAGGAAATGAACTGTCACAAGACACACATCCAAATCTTCAAGATACTCTGAAGCCAATATCTGAAGAACAAGTGCGCCTTGAAGAAGTGAACGTCTCAACAGAATCCCTATCCTCTCTGAAGAATCTTGATACAGACATAACCTATGGTGACCAATTCCTCAAGGATAAACCCTCATATGCTGAGTCGGACAAAAAAAATATGAAAAAAGAATTGAATCCATGTTTCGATTACTATTGAGAGGATACATCCACCGTTCCTCTATATGCACAATACTTTACGAATCGAAGCTGACTTGACAACCGCACTTCCACCACCTGTAACACTCTTGTCAACCACACTTCCACCACCCGTGTCTTCTGATGCGACAACAACCATCATCTCGCCACAGGTCATCACTGTTAATGACCCAGCTACACCATCGCCATTATCACCTCCCAGCAAAACTACTGAGCAACAACTTAATGACGCCTTAAAATGAATCGAGGCTCTCGAGAAGCACCACCTACCAAAATCATTCAAGCATCTTGATCGACATCTATCTAAGCTGGAGCAGTTCCATTTTGACGCTGAAGTGATAAATGCAATTGAAGCAGAGGTCAAGGACGCAGTTGAATGGGCTATGAAAGCTCCGTTACATAAGAGGTTCAAAGACTTACCTACTTCAGACATGAGATCAAACCTCCATGATAGAATGTTTGAACCTGATGAGCATAAAGAGGACGAAGTCCACATGAAGTTATATGAAGCTCTCCAAAACTCGATAGATCATGATAATCATTTGTAGTACTTAATAGACATTCGTGAAAGGGAAGGAAAGAAGAAAAGGAGAGTCGTGATGCTTGAATCTAAATCTGGAACTCCTAAACCACCACCTCCTCCTCCTCCAACTGGTGGATCGGTTATTTTAGTCTTGGTGGATCATCGGTCTTGTGAAACTCTAAATCTAATCCACCTCTCCTCCTCCTAAGCCTTCAATCAACTGGTTCCTCGGCGGGCCAAGGTTCACGAAGACCACGAAAACCTTGTCCTATCTGCATGGACCAAGGTTGACTCGATTACACCTACCTTCACCACCATTCGGAAAAGCGGTCATGAATGAAGAATCATCGTTGCTCCGGTCGGTCCGAGGAT
Source organism: Chrysanthemum lavandulifolium (assembly GCA_022545495.1). NCBI lineage: Eukaryota > Viridiplantae > Streptophyta > Magnoliopsida > Asterales > Asteraceae > Chrysanthemum > Chrysanthemum lavandulifolium. The sequence continues at coordinate 38,993,774 of CM040243.1, forward strand.
GATGATGCTTCCACCAAACACATTCCCAAGTTGTCTGATGATGAAGATTGCTGGAATGCATATGTAGGGGGAAACGTACAAAGTCATCTCGGACAACACCGACTAAAGAAATAACTCAAAGCTGGTGGCCTGAGGAAAGACCTGAAACACCAAAACCTTCATGGGCCATTCTAGAGTCTGATCTGATAGTTCTTGACAACAGCTGGGCAAACATGTTAAGGATTTAAAACATATACTTTTAAGGGGTCATTTAAGCCCTTAATCGCTCACTTTTATATCCGTTACTGCTTTATTTTGTTCCTTTTCACTTTTTAGGTCTCTTGGAAGCAAAATGCTGGAGTGATGCATTTTTGGACGAAAATGAGGGAATATGTGAAGAAAATGGCTAAGTCAAGATCAAGACACTCAAGATGCTGAAATAACACTTCACGACATCCCAAACAGAGGGTGACGTCGTCCCTATTTTGTGACGACACGGGAGGCGGTTGCTATTTTACACGGCGTCGAGCTTTGAAAAGTAAGGCGTCACGAAGACTTTTCTTTTCGAGACGGCCTAGATCCAGTTCGAGGCGTCGCGGTGAGGGGCGGCGTCACAACCTAACGTGGCGCCGTCCCAATGTTGACTTAGCCAGGCGAAACCACAATGGCGGCGATCTAGCGGCATCCCACCTATAAAGCGGCCGTCGCGGTTAATAAAATTATATAGAAATCAATTTTCGGACTTTTAGAGGTAGACTTGTGGGTAAAAATCTAAAGCGATTGTAGTCCGGTTTGGACAGTATTTTAGGGTTCGCATACCCTATTTTACATCGAGATAAGTTATTTATTCCCTTGATTTCATTATGTCTTCGATTAAATGTGTGTATGCTTGCATGTTTAACATGTCCGACTACTTTACTTGTGTGTTTGCTTAGATCTATGAAACCTAGTTATTAATTATTGATTGGTTGTCTCTTATCTTAATTGTAATTGGCTTAGGAGTGCTTCAAGCCATCGTTGTATTTTTAATGCTTGATTAATCTTTGTGAACATTAGTTTATAATTACTAGTGGAATTGTAGGCTAAACATCCGAAGATAACCTTAGTGTTAAGTTTATGAATCCTAGAGATTTCGTAGTCATTAACCTTAAGGTAGTCTCAAAGAGTTAGGGATAAAAGCATAACCTACGACCTTAGAAAACACAAAGCGTTAAGAATAAGGACGTGACAATTCAACCACCAATAAAAGATAACTAGGGAGTAATAGTATCTAGGTAAACACATCTTTAATCATCATACGAGCACACTTCAAAAAGACATAGACTACCTATAGTTTAGATAATTAGATAGTAGAGTAATCGGTAGAAGTACCAACCCCCAAATCCAAACCCCAAGATTTTACCCTTAGCTTTATAAAAAATATAAAAAGATAAAAAATAATTTTCCTCAACCTCAACCTTAGCGTAGTAATTTCTCACTAGCATTCATATTCCCCTAGAGAACAATATCAATACCCGAGGCTTACCCAATACTACACTACAACCATTAGGTTCACTGCCTAGGGTGTTGAAAAAATTGCTCGACGAAAAGGAAGTTTCCTTTGACCCCGAACACGCCTTGTACGCGCATCAAAACACCATTGCAACCAACCATGAAGCACCTTCAGAAGAATCACTGCTACACATTACAGGAGACATGGGAAGCTTTATTAAGTGGTATTGTGAGAAGCAGGGAATTTTATCAATTACGCCAAAGGATCTAGAAGGCCCAGCGTATGAGATTGTCAAAGCCTTCCATCTAGATGCTGCTCATCTACAATACCAAATGGAGGAATGCCATAAACTGTTGACAAATCAAGTAGAAGACAATATCAGTCGATTCAACGTCAACAACCCTCTTCCTCTCGGTGGTGAACCTGGACGGATGACTATCCAATCAGATTTCTTCTTCAACAAAGATCTGGATTATCTGCGTGCTGGGACTCAGGGAAGCAGACCAGTTCTATCTATTTCTAAAATGAAGGCTGTAAATTATCCATATCCAAGACTTGAACAGATGGTCCCAGATCAGTTTTGGACAGAAAAGGAATATGAGTACGATGTTGCTGCCTCATACGACATCTCTCATTGGTGGTTCAAAAAGAAAAGATTCTACATTGAAAGACATGGTGCAGAAAAGAGGCGTAGAGCTGTTCGTTCCAAACTGTGTATTCTAAGCGTAGTCAGTGTGAAGATCTTTCCAATGTATGGATATGATTATCTGAAGAAGATCGTCCTTAGAAGAGCTGACCTGAAAGACCATGTAATTGAGGAGAACGACTTCAAACATCTATATCTAAGTGATTTCGAAGATCTATATTTATTGAACCTCCAAGGCCACCTTGATTACCTGCCCAATCGTGAAAAGAAGTCTCTTGCTGCAGCAGTCAGTCTATGGATAAGAGGATTAGTGATTCGACAAAGAGTGGGTGACTTTCAGCTCAGCATGGAAAGCTATCGGACCAAGTCAATCTCACCAAGCCTCGATGGGAAGCCACATGATATGAATCGGACATGACTACTCGATAATTGACACTCCAAGCGATTGTCTTCACGGACAAATATGGATCAAGGATCCTAATGAAATTTGTGAGTTGTACAAGTTCAGTGATGGTACTCTAAAGGTTATTGAAGAAGAATTGGATTCTAGGGTCAAGGAGTTTAAGCTCAAGATGAGACCAGGGGATAATACAAGGTTTTAGACGGTGCTTGATGTGAAAAGGTGTAAAGAGTTCATTGCTGCTGTAGGAAGAAGGCTCAAGACTAGGAAGATCTTTCGTAGCCTAGAAAGTTTTGTGGGAGGAAGAGTTCGTGAAGGACATTACAAGCTACTACATAGAACAGAATGATGACATCCTCTTATGGTGGTTACTATTTTTGAACTTTTTTATGTTATGTGGTGATTGTAATATGAACAAGAATAACTATGAAGTATATAGTAGTGATAGGATTTTGGCTTGTAGCGTCCCTCTCTGTCTTAAGAGGGAGCATTGTAGTTTTTCTTTTCAGATCAAATAAAATAGGAAACACTTTTCTCCAAAAGCTTTATACATATTTAAATCACTTGAGATCAAAAATCTCAAAGGATTTGAAATTTTTGATTGGGGGAGAAAATATGATATAAATATGCAATCTGATAAAATGTAATCTTCAAGTCTTAATAAATAGGCAACTCTACCCATATGTGCTAAAAAATTTCGTATACCGAAGCACATATTGAGGGGGAGCATTTCAAAAAATCATCCTAAAAACTATCAAGGTACTAAAGCATCAGTGTTTTATCAGAAGTACCTTGATTGACATTTTAAAACGTTTCCTTGGCTACTGTGATCACGAAAACTGCTTCAAAATACTCCTCCCTTATGTACTAAACAAGCTTCAAAACTCTTTCGAATATCGATGCACATATTCAGGGGGAGCAATCAAATGAAAAACCTCATCCTTCCCAAAATATTTCATCCAAAGTACTAAAATACAATATTTGATCGGGAAATGATGATGATCATGTTAGCAAATGTTAATCAAAGATTGGATCTTTCATTCTCAATCTAAGATTTCAAAAGTCCTCTTGCCTCCATGTGCTAAAACAATTTCTAACACTTGAAGCAGATGTTGAGGGGGAGCATTTCTAAAATATCAAAAACAATTAAGGTACAAAATGCTTTGATTTTATATCACAAGTACCTTGATTGATTTTCAAATGGTTTTCAATTGGTTTCGAGGCGGATTGAACAATACCAAAAGACCAACCAATTTATTTTTATGCATGGAGATATAAGGATGGTTAGGTTAGGTATTTGTTCCCCGATCCTTGAGCAGGAGGATCTTCGAGGACAATCCACGGATAGTGTAGAGTCCTTAGGAATATTGAAAAAGGAGAAAAATGAGAAATGGGAAGAGTGCGGACTAAGGCGAGCTAGTACTAAAATAAACCCAACAAAGTTCTAGTTATGAAGTCTCGGTAAGCACTAAAGGGGTTGAAGAATGAAAAAGAAATGAATATGAAAGGGTGAAAAGAAATAGCCCTACAATAATTCAACCTTAGAGGCGAAACCGGGTTCAATACATATCTCTTGGTTGTTACTAAGGTAACACTAGTATTGAAGACAAGGCGTCATGGACCCAAGGTGGCCTTTGCACTAAACTTCCCAAGCCACTCAAGTTCCTCTTAAAGGGCTTGTTTCATTCTCACGGGAACAGACATTATCTATCGACTTTCTCTTAGAGTTGTTGATATTGAAGAAGGAGACCTCTCCACAGTCTCAAACACGGGAACCAAATGTGCACTATTGAGTCTAGAGCCAAGAGATCATCCACAATATCTCGTTAGGACACTAAATTCTTGAAGACTTGCTTTTCACACAATGTGGAAAGTAAGTATATATTAAGAGTCCTCGCATTATCCTTGTGGTATTGCGAACATCCGAGTGATATGTAAAATATTCACAATGAAGATGGAAATCCTCTAGAGCCTACATCAAACAAGCTCTTGGTGGGTGACATGTGAGATCTTCTCGTAGATCAAACTTGTGACAAGCGGATAGAAAGCGATGGGAGATTCAATCTTGAATCAACCTTGGTCCAGAAATGAATTGCGAATACTTTTAGAAAAACCGTTCGATGTGCAAATCTTCTTTTCTTTAGCACGTCAAATGTGTACTTATGTTTTCAAAATTCAAAAAAGTATCTACGATTGAAAAATACTTTTAGAAAAACCGTTCGATGTGCGAATCTCTTCTTTTCACTAGCTTGCGTCGAATGTGTACTCATTCTCTAATACAAAAACTATTTTGTTTGAAAATTGATCTTTCTCATAAAACCTTCGTTGTATTGCAAAACTCTTTCTTCAAGCAATACGCGATTGTTTTCAAATCATTTTCATTAATCGGTGAATCTCAATTTCTTTGGTTCACTCGCTCCGTTTGTCTTCTTTGAGGCGTTCGGTTTGAAACGACTAGAGCATTGCGAAACCACATCATGGAGATTCTTAGGAATCCTGCACGATCACAGGCGGTACTTGTCGCGATCAGCGAGGAACCGTGGGCGTGTACCTCAATTCAACAAAAGTGATCAAAGATACTTTCGTGCGTTTTAGTGCTAGCTGTTGTTTGCGGTACATTTGGATGGTTGCGGTGATCGAAATTGAGCGGTCAATCAAAGCCGCATGCTCGCGGCATCCACACTTAATTTGAAGAAATCATGGTGGTGCATAACTACATAACCTAGTTACGATATTTTTATACTATGCTTACCTTTCTGCTTTGCAAATATCATGAGCGATAAGGCTTCATTGCAAATATCATGACCAGTGGACTTTGAAGAATCGCTACAAAGCACAAAGATTGCGGAATTGAAGAATTGAAGTCTCGAGCTCAAGAACAAAGTCAAAATAGAATGCTAGGATTCGTAATGTAAAACATGGGGTGACCTCCTTAGGGGAGATTGTTAGGAATTATAAAATTCCATAGTAAAGAGTCGGTCACTGACTATTATCTAGCATAAGTTAGCTCGTAGACATATAGTTATTTACGTTATTTAGGGTTTATTAGTTAATTTGTAGCATAGTTTAGCGTAGTGTTTCATCGTGGAGGAAGGACGGGTCTTTACCCACTATACACGATCCACAGGCCGTCAGGAGGTCGTTTAGGTTGTAAGCTATAAATACCCTCTACCTCCCAAGGTAGAGGGTTGGAAGTTCTAATCTAATCTTTTCACTTTTGATAAGCAACTCTCTTTCTAGAATTCCCTCTCAACTCTCTTCATCTATCTTAAAATGGCTTACTTGTTTAATCACAATCCTAGACCACCCGAATCATTAAACAACATAAATATTCACGATCCTACAGAACGTGTCTTTGATCACTTTCGTTGAATGGGGTTGCAAGAACCATGATTCCTCGTTGATCAGTACAAGTACTGCCTGTGATCAGGTAGAATTCCGAAGAACCTCCTTGACATGGTTTCACAGCTAATCAAGTCGTTCTCAAACCGGAACGTCTCAAAGAAGACAGCACGGAGTGAGTAAACCAGCGAATTGAGATTCACTGATTGATGAAAAATGATTTGAAAAACAATCGTGTATTGCTTAATGGAAACTGTTTTGCAATACAACGAAGGTTTTACGAAAAATCAGTTATTAATCATAAATACCCTTTTAATTTTGAAAACTTGATATACAGTCGATGTGCTAGAGAAAAGAGTTGTTGAGCACAACGACTGGTTTTTCAAAGGTATCCATCAATCCATTTCCTGGACCAAGGTTGATTCAAGAATGAATTGCCCCATCATTTCTAACCAGTTGTCACAAGTTTGATATTTCGAGAAGATCTCACATGTCACCTACCAGGAGCTTGTTTGATTTTGGCTCTAAAAGGATTTCCATCTTAATCGTGAATACTATTACATATCACTCAGATGTTCTGGCAATACCACAAGGATAATGCGTAAGACTCTCAAAATATATTCTCACATTCTACATTGTGTAAAACTGTGAGTCTTCATTAATTGTGTCCTAATGAGATTTATTGATAATCTCTTGGCTCTAGACTCAATAGTGCACATTTGGTTTCCTATGCCGGAGACTAGGGAGATGGTCTCCTTCTTCAATATCAACAATCTCTAAGAGACAGTCGATAGATTATGTAGGTTCCCCGTGAGAATGAAACAAGTCCTTTTAGGAGGAACTTGAGTAGCTTGGAAAGTTTTAGTACAGTGTGTCATTGGGTCCGTGACGCCTTGTCTTCAATATCGGTGTTACTTTGGTAACTACTAGTAGCATATGAATTGAACCCGGTTTCTGCCCTAAGGTTGAATTAATGGAGGGCTATTTCTTTTCACCCTTTTCACATTCAATTCTTTTTCATTCTTCAACCCCTTCAGTGCTTACCGAGACTTCATAACTAGAACTTTGTTGGGTTTATTCGATTACTAGCTCTGTCTCGATCCGCACTCTTCCCATTTCTCATTTTCTCCTTTTTCAATACTCCTAAGGACTCTACACTATCGGTGGATTGTCCTGGAAGATCCCTCGGTTACGGCGGATCGTGGGAACAAATACCTAACCTAACCATCCTTATAACTTCATGCATAAAATAAATTGGTGGGTCTTTTGGTATTGTTCTTTCCTTCATGAAACCAATTGAAAATCATTTGGAAAACCAATCAAGGTACTTGTGATACGAGATCAAAGCATTTTGTACCTTAATAGTTTTGATCATTTAGAAAACCTCCCCCTCAACATGCGTATGATTTAGAAATTGTTTAGCACAAGGAGGCAAGAGGACTTTGAAATATTTTCTTTGATCACAATTTTCATACGAAAAAGCCATTTGATTTTCATGGTAAAATTCTCCCCTCGATATGTGCGTAGGATATTTGAAATCATTTTATCACATAGAGGCAAGAGTTCTTTTGAAGCACATTTACGATCACACAAGCCATTAAGAAACCATTTAAAACTCAATCAAGGTACTTTATGTTAAAACATAAAAGCATTTGCACCTTGATAGTTTCTTTTCTTTAAAATGCTCCCCTCGATATATGCTTCGAGATTGAAGCTTTTAGCACATATGAGAGCGGCGTGCACAATTAAATCAAAGCGATCACCTTTTATCAAATTTCATAATTAAATCACAAATTCTCCCCCAATCAAAAATATCAAACCCTTTGAGATTTTGGATCCCAAGTGATTTAATTAGGTTTAGAAACCATGGGAGAAAATGTGGCCTTGTTTAGATACTCATCTGGTTTTTGGATAAATCCTCCTCCTCAACATGTGCATTATATATATTGAAATCGTTTGGCACATGGAGGCATGAGTGCCTTTAAAGGACTAAAACCAATTCCGTTTAAAACAGATTTTAGATTTAAATCACGATCTCTACCCCGATCAGAAATATCAAACCATTTGAGATTTGTGATCCCAATGATTAAATCATTTAGAAAAATTTGGGGAAAGGCGTGGCAAGATTCAATTTTGAAAGATGACGGATAAGGACCATTTTAAGACATTAAATATTGTTAGTGTCGAGGCATGATAGTTTTAAGAGATCTTTTAAGTAAAACAAAACAATTTCACAATCAAACAAAACAGAAAAAATTTTATTTTGAAAGACCTTGATTCTAAAGAAAAAATCATACCATGACATAACATTAAATCTTTAGATCACCACTTATTATCGTACAAAGCAGAACTTTTGTGAAGAAACATCTTTTGAAAATATTTTATTTTAAATCCTCTCCCCTCGATCCATGATGAGTCAATAATTGAGTGACTTAGGTTTTGATAACATGAAGTCCGGTGATTTTCAAAATTAGTCCAATATATTTTCAAAACAATATTTTCCATTTTCAAAACAATTTTAATCAAAGTTTTTAGAAAATTGTTTAAAAATGGTGTCTGCCTAAAGATCGTTAGGTGGTTGAGAAGCTCGATGTTGTTCTTTGTAGGGTTTGGAAGAAAAACCGTCTGCGATGCGGTGAGACTTCTTCTTACATTGCATTTAAATGCCAAGCGAGGTCAAATTAAGCTCTGTTTCTTCAATCACTTAGAAGAAAACCATCTGGCGATGCGGTGAGACCTCTTACGTTGCATTTATGCCAACTCTCCATAGAAGTCCAATTAAGCTCCGTTTCTTCATTTGTCAACCCAAGATATAGTTACCCTTTCCTTTCGGCATCCAATCATATTAATCTGTGGGATCCGGATGGGAACATTCTTATAACCAATATACACGCATCGTTAGTGAACACACATCTGGATATATGGTGGTCGACATCACCCAAACAGCAATCGACTAATAAAAGTCAATGTAACATATCAATCAGATCATATAAATGTATGGGAATAATGTGTACATCAAGCTCTAATCATCTAAACCTAACAATCATATCCTAGAAACCTAGTCCTTCAACATAGGCAATTATCATTTTTAATTAAGCACATAGGATAATTAAGAAAGCCCGTTAGATGAAATAGATTTGAAAAACATTATCCCCCTCAATCAATGACTTATTTTACGAAAATATTAAAAGCGAAGTCATTGATTGAGTTTTCAATTTTTTAACGAAAACTACGGCGATTGGTTTGCAACTCATTAACCACCATTTTGTTAAAACAACAAATATTTTTCTAAAAAATTTTAGGCGGAAAAACATTTGTGTAGGAGCAATGATCCTTGACATACTTTCCTTGTTTTGTTTTTAGGATAAGTGCGGAATATTTGAAGAATTGGTTTAGCGTGGCACTTTCCTTTCTTGAAAAACAGGTTGCTATCTCGAAATAATAGCAAGCCATAGTTTAACACAGGTCACGATCTGAAGTAGCGCAAGCCATTTTTAAGCGCGGGTTCTGATGCGAAATAGCGTAAGCCATATTTTGTGATGTTTAGAAAAGAATATTTACACCTCCTGCTCGAACTTCATCTATGGTCCCGTGCCATTATTGAATGACATTTCTAAGACCGTAGATGTTATCGATACGAGAAGACATGTCATGGGAAAACAATATTTTTGGTATTTTCAAATTTTACGATTTTATGGGATTTTGTTGGTTTTATATTTTCTATTTTCTTTTTTGGTTTTATATTTTTCTATTTTGTTTCTTTGGTTTTATATTTTTGTATTTTGTTTTTGAATAAATATTTACAAGGATAGAGTAGATGATATAGTTTAAGAAGATGATGATCACGAGTGCAGAGATAAGGATATCAAGCGACCCGTTGTAGAAGATAGAAGTCATCATCCTAAAACTTTCACCACCAAAGCTTAGAGGCTCAAGAATAGAAGATTGAACATGAACCTTTGAGAAAGAGACTTTGGCGACTTCCCCAAACCAAAATCCTTATGTTGAGCGATTGAGCTTTATTTCAAGCTTGCTTTGGCAGTGCACCAAGAAGCACACCATTATCATTGATCCTGCTGCTCCTTTTAAGAATAATCGTAGTGATTCTTAGATTCGAGGTTATATCATCAACAAGAATAACGACAAAGTATCATCCACGTATAAATAATCTTCTCAAATTTCTTTTCTTTGAAGTCTAAAGCGATCCATTCAAAAGATGTCAAGAGAACAATTCCCCAGTAGTTGAATTGATGCGATCGACCTCTTTGTATAATGCTCAAGAACTCTCACGAATACACATCATGAGGGTAATGAAGAACACCTCCCAATGTTTACATCTTTTGTCCACGATGATAGTGTATGAAGCTCAAGAACCAAGTACACCAATATCCAAGAGCTCTCCGAATACACATCATGAGGGAATGAAAACACCTCCCCATGTTCACATTTTCTTCCACGATGATCGTGTATGAAGCTCAAGTAACAAAGCATACCAATACACAAGGAATGAATAGCGATAACATTGAAGAAGCGGGCCAAGTCGCGATTATCTCTGCGGGCGACAATCTGCGGATGTCAACTCGGAATAAGTGATTAAATCTACGAATCAGCGATTAAGCACAAGTCTGAGCATCCCAATGTACAATCTCTCTCCACGATCATTGCGATACCATCAAAATCACCACACACTTGTGTACCTCTTTTATCTTGAAACTAACTCTTACATCTCTTCCCCACATAGTTGGAATAAGAACACTAAACGCCTTGATGAGTAAAACCTTGAGTTTCTGCGGTCATGACATTTGTTTTCCGGGATATCTTCAATCACTTAGAAGAGTTAAGTTCATCAAGTTTACTCGCCATGAGTCAAACCTTGAGTTTCTCTGCGGTAATAACATTTGTCTTCCGGGATATCTTCAATTACTTAGAGTATTAAGTTCATCAAGTTTACTCGCGTTTAGATCGTGTCTCCTTTCCCCTTGCTAGTTTAGACACTTGAATCGGCAACTCTTTGTAAGCCCAGAAACTAGAAATCTTTTGAGAAGAACATCATTAGCTCAGATTTATCTGTGAGAATCAACTTGCTGTAGAATGTGAGCAAGTCTACTTGAGGATTAAATTCGACATATCACTCTCCCCTAATTAGTGCTCTCCCCTAAACCGACAATCTTTTTGATAGATGCCCTAATTAAGAAGAAGTCTTTAGATCGTTAAATGAAACTCGTCTTTAGTCTTCTAATATGTAGCGAAAATGTAGAACGCATGTAGACTCGACCTTCTTCAAGATTGTGAAGTTGGGAATAGATAGTTAACATCTTCAACTCACACCAAAAGCATCCACCAAAAGCATCCCAATTAACTTACATCTTGCAAATCCCTTAACTAAAATCCTCCCGATCAAACCGAGCGAGCGATGTTCATCAAGGAAATCGACAATCGGGGCCATAGCGAACACACAAGATGGTAACACCAAACTACCAATCACATCAAACAAGAACATAGAGTTGTTCGGAATCATCATGTTGATGTATCGTGAAGCGTGTCGGAAGCACTTTGTCGATAAACTCATCAATCCGAGTGAAGATGTCAACCAGCGGCTCTTAGAGAAAAACTCCATGTGAAGATGACCCGATAAGAAGAAGCTCCGTTCTTACATGAGTTTAGAGCCGTATGACCATTTATATTCTTAAATAACAATCAACAATGCAAAAAATTCACACTTCTTCTCCCCCTCAAGAATTGCATACGGAGATGCCATTCTTGACTAAATAAGTGAAATCCATCCGAATGTTCTATTCACACTTCTCTCCCGCAAAATAAGCACATGATGTCGCCATCTTCATTATAATCGAGCAAATGGATTGAGAAAACAATCAGTGGTAGCCCGGTTCACTTGATGACTAAAGCGCATGGAAAAAGTATGAAGCATGTTGATGAGAATGGTCATTAATAAGAAGATTTCTCTTCTTCAGAAGATAAAGCGCACTGACACGTACACTTTTCTTTTCTTTGAGGAACGAGGCATGAACTGTTGTGTTCATACGTCATAAGAAGATTTCTCTTCTTTCCAAGATAAATCGCACTGAAACGTACACTTTTCTTTTTTTTTAGAGAACGAGGTTTGAACTGAAGTATTCAAACGTCATAAATCTCTCTCTTTCAATCTACTCTTGGCAAACTTGTAATCAACCCATTATCATTCAGTAGGCTATTTGTCGTGACAACTGATGGAGAAAACCCGATATAATGAATTTGACCCTGAAGTAAACTAACTTGAACTCGTGACTTAAACTTGCACATATGTAACAAAAGGCGGTGCCGATTTCCATTAGCATCTCTAAGTACTCTCTATGTACTCTATACTCTTCAACCAACTAACCATCAAGTATAAGGCGTACATTACCTCTTGAAAATCCACAATTGAATGTGACCTTTGAGCACTACAAGCGTAACCCCTTAAAGTGATAGTTATTTTGTAGTGGTATGAGCCCAATTCCCCAGTGGTAAAGAAAAGGAAAAAACACCCAACAATAACTAGATTTCCAAGTCTTTGTTTTTGATAATAAGCTCGAACAAGGATCATGAAGAATCTTCATCCAACCATCCCGATACCTTCGGATACTAAGTACACTCGCGTCGTGATATTTCACTTCAACCTCAAATAAACAATCTTGAATTAACGCCGTTGTCACATCTTGTTAAAAGCTCAAATCTAGCCTCCTTTGACGTTTTAAGTGAACTCTGATAATGGTTTCATCCCGACCATGGTTTAATGAGCATAACCCCGTAAAACTTTGAAGAAACCAAACCGCCATGACGAGAATTCAAACACATATCCACTTCATGAAGTACACCCTTTTATCCCCTCTTCGAAGTAGAAACCGTAGCACAAGCATCAGAAAGGATCTCGACCTACACTTTCCTTTCTCCAGGATGGTTCCATTTTACAATTCTATGGTTTAAACCGAGAAATAGTTTCTTTCGCGGGATTTTACAAAACCAAGAACAAACTGTAAGATAGATCCGGAAATGCTCATTACTTTAACCAGGATGTTTTCATTGTCACGGGATTTTACAAGTCTATGATTTAAACCGAGAAATAGGTTCATTCATGGGATTTTACAAAATCAAGACAAAACCGTAAACTAAGTCAGCTTGAATGAGTTATGACAACTTTGGTTTCGGTGAATATCTGTTTTAGGAGAACATACAGCGGTTCATCAACGGTTCATTATTCAACATCATCAACATCATCAACCATCCAATCAACACTTTGGTAAACACATCATTCACACAATCTGTCGGCTATTGTAGTGACCACATGGAGAAGTAAACCCGATATACCAAACTTGATCATGAAGTAGAATTCCCCAGATTTGTTACTTAACCTTGAACTAATCCTTGTGAAGAAGAAACGGTGTACCCAATGTACAAATCCTCTTGACATATTCTCAACTGCGTGAGACACCGAAGTGATAGCTACGTTGTGGATTAATCGAGAAAGAATCACAAGCATAACTAAATAGCCAAGTCTTTATCACCCTCTATAAATGCCCAAACAAGTCATATTCGCGGAAGGGTAGAAAGAAAGAAGATGAAATAAGTAAATGCGCCCAGAAAACTTCACTTCAAAACCAAATAAGAAATACCGAACAACAACCCCGTAGTCAACCGTGTTAAACTTTCAATTCAGGCCGTGACATAATATACTCCGTGAAAGTGTATAAACCAAATATCAAATCTTATAACAACAATTCTCATTATTTCGTCAGCTCTCATCAAATCTCAACGTTAAATGTCATTGTCAAATCTCCCAATCTCATCTCATATTATCCAATGTCTCATAAGATTTCAATATCGAGAAGCCCGTCAATTTAGTATCCCAATACACGGGCTAGCACAAATATCACTTAATCTCATATCACAAAACCATTTCGGAAGCATCATTATCCATACAGATATTAGATAAATCACATGAAAAAAAACATCAAATCTATTTCAATTAATATCCACGACAATTAACCATCCAATCCCAGCATACAATCCATTTAAGAACTCAGATGAGGCCCACAGTCCATGAGACATAGAAATTCGGCCCAAGTGAAAGCTGTATGTGGCCTATAAAAAATACACAACCGATCCAGTATACCAATATACCCTAATTTTCGGGTATTAAACTGCATCACATCTCACAATATTAACCCTAAATAGACACACTCTCATAAACTCCGCCTCTCTCATAACCCTAACCACATTCATAATCCATCAGCCCCCATCCGTATACCACTCATTAAATCAGTATCAAACCATGAAGACTAACAACCTTTGATCACATCGAATCAGTTTTCATCAGTTGTTGTGCTAAACAAATATCACCACTCAAGTAAAGTTAAACACATAAATACCAATCAGTTTCTTAGAACAGGACTACTTCAATTCGTTTGCACATGATACCTTTGGATGCACCACAGAGATGGCATAAGAGGTGAGTACCATAGGGATGGTTTCAACTGATGTATTTTCCACACACGAACTCAGGTAGGTTTTGCTTATACAGTGAAACTGATTTAATTATGGTTAATCATAATCGAACTGTTAGGTCACAAGTTTTACAACACAAGCTTATAAGAGAAGAGATAAGGCGATTGAGCAAGCTCTAACACATACACACGTTAAGCAATAATACGGTTATGAGAAGATGTATGTGAAAGAAAAGAAAACTTGAACAACCAACCCTCAAATAAGGGTTTACAAGAGTTTATATAGGCAAGGAGCTAGGGCAACACTCCCTCTCCTTCCCTATTCCTTATTGGGCTTGGATCAAGCTTATGGGCCTTCTACATAAGCTTGACCTTAAACAAACATAAATGCCATAATAAAGCTACCTATTACATATGAAATATAAATACTTGAAATCTTGTTTAGGAGTGATTCCAACAATCTCCCCTCAAGTATATATGAATGTAAGCGGTGAAAGCGTTGATGTAATATTAGGTGGCGTCTTCGACATTCTTCTTTCTTGTGAGAGGAATTGCCTTGATTGAACAATCTCCCGGTGTAGAGATCGTTATCTTTGAGCAGTTATGCTTTGGCGTCATCTTTAACTTTGTTCTTTGATCATTGTTCTTTGTGGTGAAAGTGATAGTATGTTGTTATGCGCATCGATGCGCCTCAGTGCCTTGTTTGCTCGGTGCCTCCGTCATTCTTCAACATGCTCACACGCTCTTTGGCGTTGGAAATCAATCTTGATGAAGTTCTTTAAGTCTTTGACTTTGTAGATTCTTTGATTAGAAGGAGAATCATTACATTGTTGTGTTGCATTGGGATAGAACTTCCATTAGTGATGATGTTGGCGTAAGCATGAGAAGAATCGACACGATCATCCCGCTCCGGAGCTTCCATAAGAGAAAGCATTTCAAGCGGTTAGTAATAAGCGGTTTCCGGCACTTACAAGTTTGAACCGAGTGTCAACGACATAGTGTGAAGACACAACTCTAATTCTTACAAGGCCGTTCTGAATTGGAGTCCCACAAGTGAGATAACACGATGTGCGAAGTACATCTGATTCGAGATAGTCATTTGAGGTACACCGAAGCATCACCTCTGACGTCAGAGACCGTTTGAGACACACTCCGCGTAATCCACGGGAGTTACCGAAGTGACCTCTTGTCGGGGTTGTTTGATGTTGACTCGGCGGGGTTTCCATTCAATCGCGAGGATCACGGATGTGAACCTCTCATAAATGTTCTCGACAGTTGCTAAGATGCATGAAGGACTCGATATGAACCAGCGATGATCTTATTTGTTGATCATCAAGTGATTAGATGTCAAGTGTTCCTAAGAGATCTTTTGATGAATCTCGTGGCTCTAGACTCAATAGTGCATTTTGGTTTTCTGGCGGAGACTAGGGAGAGGTCTCCTTCTTCAATACCGGTGATCTCTAAGAGAAAGCCAATAGTTTACGTAGGGTTCCTGTGAGAATGAAACAAGCTTTGTTGAGAAAAACTTGAGTGGCTAAGAAGGTTTAGTGCATGCGTCCTTTGGGTCCATGACGACTTTTAATCTTCAATACCGGTGTCACTAAGTGACAACCGGTAGTATATGAATTGAACCCGTTATGCGCCTAAGTTGAATAATGCGGAGGGCTATTTCTTTTCACCCTTTACTTTACATTTCTTTTGATTCTTCAACTCTTTCTTTCTCGATTCTCATTTTCTCCTTTTATAATCATTCCTAAGGACTTCTAACACTAACTAATGGTAGTGTCCTTGGGTAGATCCCTCCGACTCTGGCGGATCATAGGACAGTTATTCCTAACCTTAGTCACCTTATAACTCCATGACTAACCTATGTTTGCCATTATAACCATTGTAAGTTAAAATATCTCTCAAAGGGTTTGTAAATGAAAACATGTTTGAACCTTTGTGAGAGATAAGTTTTGCATAAATACTCCCCTCCACATGTGCTTAATAGTTTTAATGGTTAAATGCGGTGAGGAAAAGCGCACTTTTGAATTGATTCACCGAAGATAGACAATCTCCCATGAGACACGGTTCGTTGAATAGTTAAAGAGATACATTGTCGACTTTTAGGTGACAACTAGCTCTAATAACTATCTTGAAGGTGTAGACAAACCTCGAAAGGTTGTCATACCCGTCGAGTTCATGTCTATCAAGAGTTTCTCGAATGGTACTTTCTACTTGGACAAGTCCTTTGCGAGACACGTTTACATCACTAGCGAACTAGCTTGAAATTATTACCGTCGGGACAAGTCTTTTCGAGTTACTAACAGTTTAGTATCGTCGATTCGTAGGTTAAGTCGAGGTACCTGATTCATTTGCATTTTGTACAACATATTTCTTATCACATAATTTTCTCCCCTCAAAATGGCATATAAGATGTTATTTTTGAAACATTTTGAGAATAAATATGACCATTTTGAGTGTTGGGAAGAGTGACCCTTTGTGAACAATTTGTGAACAAAGTTTTCATCAAATACTCCCCTCAACTAGTGATATAAGCGGTTGAGGTTTTGAAATCATATGGGAAGTACTTGTCTTTTGAGCAAAACCTTGAAAAATGAAAGGTTTGATAGGTTTTACTCAAAATAAGAAGCTTTCGCTCCTTTTATAAGGGCAATGAGGCGTACCACGGTCCTTTCTTGACCATTACGGGTTGTACTGCTTGTTATGTGTGCACAAGCCATCCACATATAAAATCATGCATCCAAAATCATATGAAGGAAACAAATCAAGGGGTACCGGGAAGTGCGGTGATGTTCCCGAGTGCGTGCAGGCGTTGAAAGCCGGTGATGTTTATCTGGGGTGACCACCAACATAGCTCTCCAAGCGTCAGGCGATCCGCCGAACAACCGTTCATCAATCATGGTGATGATCGTCTCACATCCTCCTTTCACGAGAATTCCGGTAGCTTAGGATTCCCAACTTTCGGTGTATATCCTTCAATCATGCGCCAATCCATCCCTAACCATCTTCAGGTATGATCCCGAATTTGTGGAGCTCACTACACGCCATTAAGCGGTTTCTTGAAGTTCACTGCGGTAAACAATGCCGAAAGGTTTCTTGATGAGCATAAGTTGTTTGAGTGGTTGATGTCGGGAAGATCAGGCGTGGTGGAGTGAAGTTTACGTTTACGATATGATTCAACGACCATCTGGATATCTTCGACCGTTCTTTGATCACAATCGTCTAATGAAGATGAGAGCCGACTTGATAAATTCACGTTGAACTTGATCGAGAATTGTCTCATCGACCACAATACTTTGGCAAGGTACAAGTCTTGATGTCGTTGAGGACAAGTTCTCAAAGTCGACTCTCGAGAATTCATAGTCTGTTCATCTTGTCGTTTGACTATGATATTCTTCAAGAATGTGTAGTCACTTAGACTTGAGATCAATGTGTTTGATGGCCACGATGTCCTTTGAGCTATACACTTCATGTTGAGACTTACGAACCGAGCGACACGTAGTAGATTCTTGACGTTCGGGCCAATGATGAATCCCATACAATGCATCTTGGTCGTATGCTTGCGTTGTCGAAAACAAGTGAGTTGCACGTTCCTCGATAGCTATCGGTTAGAGTAAATGGCATTTGGGAATGGAAGAGTCAATGATGTAGTGTATTTTCTCGAACCATCGCCACCATGGAGAAGAAATTCGGTCTTTGTTGAAGAAATATCGGAAGGAATCCTTGGTTAAATGTCTGCTTGGCCAATGGTCGGTAGAGGTTTGGTCGATCGGTGTAGTATGGAGGTTGTCCCTTTATGTGAAGTCAATGTTTGCTTCGGATTGAGCCAATCCATGTTGTTGGACATAGCTCGGCGATGTTCTCAAGATGATATTCGACCTCGAGGCGCTTTCGAGCTGTCTTTCCATAGTTGAAAAGCTTCATTCTTGATTCGCTTCAATTGATTCGTCATTTTCTTCACATGGAACTTTTCTTGCAGCAGTTTTGCATGCTCGATGTTGAACCATCTACCAATTCTTGGCACGCATCGGGGTAGGGAGTTTGATTGACAAGTGTGGAGAACCATTCAAACTCTTGGTTTTATCGTCATCTAGCCATGATCGACTCGGTGTGAGTCGTCGCCTTCTTCTTTTGGAAGGCTTTGATGATGATCTTGGTTTCTGCACTTGTTTGGGTGAGGTGGGTTGTTGTCGGGGCTCAAGGACCTCTTCATCGTCACCACCCGTATACTCAAAGTAATCACCGGTTTATGAGTCGGGGTGGTAACTCGGAATCGTCAGGGTTTAACGATGAAGACCGAGGTGGAGAGACCTTTGTTGAGAAGAAGTCCGTGGTGAAGGAGGTGGCATAGATGTAGATTGACCGGGCGCTTCGGCGTTTAGGTGCGAGTCCTTATCCTTATCATCGTCATCTCTTGGCGTTTGGGTTGATCGGTGACTCCTTGCATGATGAGCGAGTTGAAAAGCAAGTAGACCTTGAAAAATTTAGCTTCATCTGAGTAAGCGTTCGGATCGTTTGACATTTGCATCACTAGTTTAGCGATTAACTTTCAGTTCGAGAGATCGACTTCTTTGGCCATTGTATGTTTAACCAATGCGGCGATGTTAGGGGTGAGTTATGCGGAAAATACTTCTCTAGTCACACCGGGACGATGTCGAGAAGAAACTTGTGAGTTTGATCTCTTGTCGACTTCTCCAGTTCCTTTTGGACTTTAGGAGCGATATCACGAAGGTACTTTTGAGTGTAACCTTCAATCATTTCATTCGATTCCTCGGCGATGACTTTTCATGAATTCTGAATGGCTTTCCTATCTTTCCGCATCTTGTCATTCTCATCATGTAAGTCTTGCATTTGTTCGACATACCAATTAAGTTTTACGTGGAGCATGTCCTTCTTTCTAACTTGTTTGTGACTTTCACAATTCTTGCATGTGTTTGAGAAATCCAAGATTTAGGTGGTTTCTTCACGGTTTGGATGATGATCTGGTTGACTTGGTGATGGTGGTGGTGATGAATGAGATGAAGAGTCGATGATGAGGAGACATGAGGAGACTTCATGTCCTTAGGAGTTCGAGGTTTTCTCCTTTGAGTGTGTTGGGTATCTAGAAGAAACTTTGTATAATCATCCTCGTCATCTCTAGACTTTTCTTTCTCGGTTTCTGTTTCTCAAAATCATACACAATAGTGTCTTCTACAGTTGTTGTTGTTGCGGAAGAGTGGTGGCACGGATCCCTTACGGGTTGATTAACCGTATCAAGATCGGTGAGGGTGGCGACACCACTTGATCCTCCGGGGCCACCCATTTGATCTTTAGCAAATTCTTGACCTTTTGAAGGTGTCGGACGTTGTGAAACTTTTCTGTATGATTTATTCAGTTTCTCTTCTTCTTCTTGAGCTCTCATCGTAAGGTACAATATTTGAGTTTTCCCTTTTCTTGGGCAATTTGGAGGACTTGGAGGTTTTATTCTTGAGGCGGTGTATCGGTTGCGATTGCGAGTAATGAACCTCTTCATCATCTCGATATCTTGAGCTCTCATCCTAAGTTGTCTTTGTGGTTCAAGTGTGGGAATAGGTTCGGCTTCCTTTACGGGAACAATCCTTTTAGAAGGAGCTTTCCTTTTAGGAACCTTCCTTTGACTCACGATACTTGTTGTGCTTCTGCACTTCTCTTACAGTTCTCCTTACGGTGTTCGGAAGATTTTTAAATCAAGATAACCAACTTTGCCTTGTCATTGCTTCGGATACCTTTAGTGCGATTCGAGCTTTCGACATCTTGATTAGAAGAAATCGCGACCTGACACCTTGTTTCTTTGTGGGCGTTTCCTTGATTACGGCGGAGAGAATAGGTTCCGTCAACATGTCATGATTGTCGGGGTCATTGAGCCTCTTGGGAATGTCGGGATGAAGTCGATGCTCTCTGGATCAACAATTTGGTATATCGATGTAGAATTTTTGAGCCAAGTTTGTTGAGAAATGACATCATGTCATCCCAAATCGAGCTTCGATAGCGATGTGTTTCTTGTTGACCAATGCCGAATATTTGCGGTTCCATGAGCTTAGGATGCTCATAGCTTGTTGTCGCGACCGAAGCAGACTTGGTGATGATCATGTAGAGTGTTCTCCATGGTTGAGGAATACTCTTAAGCTCTACGTGAGAGTGCTTGGTGATTACTCCTGTAGCCTCGTCATAACCGATATCGATTAAGAATTGGAGAGTTAGCTCTTGACGGTGTGGCATAAAGTTTGGTTGGATTGACTTGAGGAATAAGGAGAGCGACCCTTAAGTGCGGGTGTAATGGTGACTTGTTTGTGGTTGAGTCATCGTCGCGTGATCCTTCCTTTGACCCTTTCCATAGTGTTCGGAAGCTGTTGGATGTAGATCTCGGGAATGGTTGCGAGTGAGTAAGCATGTTACGTCACGGATGAGTCCTCGAATATCAATAGCAATAAGACATGAAGATTCGAGCAAGTGAGGGTGTCAAAGTCAATACGGAGGTTATTCTTTCCTATCTTCATTGGATAGCCATGAGGATAGATATCGACAATGGAGAGAACTTGGTGCATCCACATTCATTTGTTCGACCATGTCGTGATGCGAAATAACATTAGCCAAAAGAACCAACATATCGAAAGACATAATGTTAGTCAATGACGGTCTTATTGTCTAGTTATTGAATGTCTGATGTCAATGATTATTCTGAGTCCTAAGTCACTTGTATGTTCAATAGTTCAATGATGTCGTGAAATGTTTCGTGAGTTAGTTAACTTTAAGTTTTAAAGTTTATTTTATCACTTATTGTTCACAACATATCAGACGATTTAAGTTTATTAGTGACAATTTGTTGGATTCGTAATGATATGATTAGTTTATTTACAAGTTTGTACACGTAACAAATCATCATGAAGGTCAATCCAGGGTTAAGCGTAGTTTTGGCAAAGTTATGCGTGAGCGGTATGATATATGCTTAGGCGTAGACTTACGCGTAGAATCCTATCTTCAGCGTAAGAAATGTTACAGCGTGGGAAAAGGAGTCCTTATCGTGGAGCTTATGCGTAGGCATATATTAACCTTACAGCGTAAGGCTACTCGTGAGAGTTGACCTTATGCGTAGAGGTATTGTTTACGCATATCCTTCACGGGATCTGGCGTAGTCCATTGTAGAACCTTACGCGTGGGCATTATGCGTGGGATTTTCTTCGCGTAACATAACTCTGGCGTAGGGTAATCCTTATCGTAGATAATCAAATGACCTTGATTCTGAATTCTAAGCGTAACAATCCTGAAATAAATTTATCAAATCATCAATATTAGCATACATATTCATTTTGACAGCAATACATGGCATGAATCATTCTTTAAAGGTTACGCGTAGAAAGTCATACGCGTAGACTAAACCCTAATTCTACGCGTATCAAATCTAGCCATGGATTATGCATCAAACAGATTATGGTAGTTCTAACATGTTGTATGAGCATATAGACCAAGTTATAACATCAAACTCATGGTGAATCAAAAATACCCAAACTTATGAACCTTAAACCCTAATTTCACATTCTGAATAAATCAGTGTTTCTGGGTAGTTTTAGAGCAAGGATATAGTCAATTCAACATCATATAAGCATAACCCAACAATCTTTTTGACCAAAACACTTCACATTTGAAAACACCAAATTCGACTCATAAACCCTAGTTTTCAAAATTCATCAATTTTTGTTTCTGGGTGGATTTTGATGGTTAAAATGTTATCCTTGATGTGTAAGAAACGTTTTGAGACAATCCATTTACCCCAAACATACACACAATGATTGTGTGTTCATACGCTGTCGTAGAACACATAATCATGCGTAAAACGTTTTAGCCGTAGGATTTGAATGAAATTAAAACCTTTGCTTAGAAACATGTTTTACACAAGAAACAACTTACAAAGTGATGATCAAAACACGAATTCTTGAGTGATTATTAGGCGTAGGATGGTTTTAGGTATTTTGTAATAAATGAGAAGTGATAGTTAGGTGGAGGAGTTTTATTTAAAATAACTTTAAGTTTTTGTGATTTTGGTCCCTCCACCTTTTCCTTTTTCACACAAAGCCTTTTAACTTCCAATTTTGGTTGCCAAATGAAGATTTTAGGAAAGAAACTTGTGACACTCCCCTCGACTTGAGAAAATAATGAAAGGTTGTTAATTAAAGTCCGAGGGTGTCTTTGAACGAGAAATGTACCACCATTTGTAAAAGAATCAACCGAGATGTGATAACATGCAAGTACACGAGATGTTTTGAAGCAGTTAATAGATTATTTTCTCCCCTCAACACTTGATCGGAAAAATCTTGAATTTTGAAAGATAAAAGTGTTGTGGAAAAATATACTTGCCATGTTGAAAGAAATATAGATTGGGAGAATATTTTTGTTGTTTTATCGATTTTATATTTTTGTATTTTGTTTTGAAAAATTTATTTACAAAAGATGTTTTGGTGTTTGACGGTTTTTAAGGCTGTTTTAAGAGGTCATCAATTCCTCTTGAGTCAAACACCTCATACCAATTCGGTGGACCAACTCATTAAACCTAGCGGGAGGCAAGGCTTTGGTGAGTAGATGCGCCAATTGGTATTCAGTACCACAAAGTATAATTCAACGGTACCACATTCCACGTGATCCTTGATGAAATGATAGCGTAAATCGATGTGCTTTGATTTGAGTCTTGAGCCGAGTTGCACGAGATTTCAATGGCACTCCGATTGTCGCGATACATTGGGATTACATCAAATACGTAACCATAGTCTTTGAGTTGTGTTCTCATCCAAATGACTTGAGCACAACACGCGGACATGGCTACATATTACCTTGATTGATGACGATGTACAATCACCTTCTTTGATTGCCAAGACACGGTTTATCACCAGAAATTGTAGTGCTCTGAAGTACTTTTCCTTGAGTCTAGGCATCCTGCGTGATCGGCAAAAGCGATTAGTTCAAAACCGAGAATCCTTCGGATACGGATCCCAATTAATGGTTACCTTGATGTATCGGAGGATTCTTTTAGCCTCATAGAGGTGGGTTTCGATTGGTCGCGACGATAGCGGGAGCATAGATAAGCGGCAAAGACAATATCAGTCTCGCTGGTGTTAGATACATGAGAGACCCTATAATACTTGGTATTTGGTAGGGTCAACCACTTTCCCATGTAAATCGACATCTAACTTCTTGGTATGAGCCATTGGTGTGGCATAAGTATCACAGTTGTCATTCCAAATTTGTTTAACAATTCAAGGGCATATTTGGGTGACTCAAGAAAATACCACGGGGTGATTGATGAACTTGCGGTCCTAGAAAGAGCGTAAGTTCACCCATCATGGACATTTCAAAATTTTTCTTCATTAGTTTTGCAAAAGCGATTGAAAACTTTTATGTGTTGACCCATAAATGATGTCATCCACGTAAATTTGAACAATTAAGATGTGTGCCCGTGATATTGTATAAAAGAGTTGGGTCAACCGAGCCTTTGGTGAAATTATTGGCAATGAGGAAAGATGATAGCTTATCGTACCATGCAGGGGCTTGTTTGAGACCATAAAGAGCTTTGTTCGGTTTGTAGACATGGTTCGGGAACTCGGGATCAACGAATCCATACGGTTGGTGACATAGACCGTTTCTTTAAGTTGCCCATTGAGAAGCGCCGTTTTGACATCCATCGATGAACCGTCATGTTCATATGAGCATGACGCGAGAAATATCGAACGACCTCAAGGCGAACAGCGGAGCAAAAGATTCTTCAAAGTCAATTCCTTCTTCACGGCGATAACCCTTAGCAACTAGCCGTGACTTATTTGGATAACATTCCCTTGACATCAATTTGTTTTCCAAATCCATTTTAAACCAATGGCGTAGACCCTGTTGGTCTTTCAACCGATTCCCATACTTCAAGGCGTTTGAATTGGTTGAGTTCTTCTGCATGGATTCAATCCGGTTGTCTTTTGTCATTGCGTCTTTAATGTTTTTAGGTTGATTAGCGGACGGTGAGTGCATAAATCGTGTTCACCATCCGAGTGAAGGCGTTGTCTCGTAACGATTGGTTGATTCGGGTTGCCAATAATGTTAGCGGAGGATGGTCTTTTGTCCATCTATGTGTAGAGGTTGATGTTGGTATACATTGTGCGGTTCGAGGATTCAAATGGTTTGTTGAAGATTCCGCGACATCAGTGCGGCGATCTCATTAGCAAGCGGGTTGAAGAACGCATTTGGATCAAAATCTGCGGTGGGGTACTTCATTGAGAATATCATCATTGGTTCATCATTGGTGGGCGGTATGTTCAAGCTGTTGTGTTGGAGTCAATTGGTGTAGGTGCATCTTCAACGATGGTTGTTGTAGCAGTGTATCGGTATAGGAATATTATCGGGTTGTGCGGTGAGCGGCGGATACACCGGAGCACGTTCATCAAGATCGTCGCGAGCGGAGGAGCAAATAACCTTTCCATTTGTTGTGAGTTAGGCGAGGGCTTTCTTGGTGATGATGGGGTTGAGGAAGTTTAAGCGGTTGAAACGGGTTCTAAGTTGTTGTACTCGAAGCCATTTACGTGAGTTCATCGAAATGAGCATGAATCGTTTCCATTACCTCCTTAGTTCGACGATTCAGTTGGAAACCTTTAGAATTGTCACGATATCCAATAAAGACTCCAATATCGACTTTGGCTTTTAGCTTTCCAAAATCATCACGATCATTATTTGGATAGCAAGGGATCCAAATACATGAAAGTGTTTGAGGTTCGGTTTATAGTTGTGGACAAGCTCAAAAGGTGTTTTGTTGTGGCGTTTGTGATCATAGAACGGTTTTGAGTATAGCATGCGATGGATCGACACGCCCATAAGTAATCTGGAAGTTTAGCATTGATCAACATTGTTCTTGCGACTTCTACTAACGTTCGGTTTCGTCTTTCAACAACTCCGTTTTGTTCGGTGTACGTGCAATAGATGTTTGATCTTTGAATTCCACTTTCTCATAAAATTCACGAAGGGTTTTGTTAACAAATTCGGTTCCTTTATGCATTACGATGATTACGGCGGTGTTGCGGGTGAACTTGTATCTTTGTGAGAAAGGTGATGATCATTTGTGGAGCTTGGTCTTTGCTACGAAGAAAGTAGACCCAAGTCCATCGTGAGAAGTCATCAACAATTACTAAGATGTAGCGTTCTTTGTTGATCGTTTGCACACGCATCGGGCCACACAAATCCATGTGAAGAAGATGAAGCACATCTTTGAGAGTTGTGTTCCACCTTTGAAGGAAAGTGAGCACGAGTGCTTTTCCCTTGTTCACGGTGAGCAAAGGTGATCTTTTGAATCCGGAATCGTGGGAGTCCTTGACTAGTTTGTGTCGAGCAAGGTTGGTGATGGTGTGAAAGTTTAGATGTGAGAGGCAGACGGTGCCATAGCAAGGATTTTGTAGATGTTGCCTTAGAAAGTAAGCGGATGGGAGATGAAGCAACCATGTCTTGCATAGAGATAGTGTAGAGACTAGAATTACGCGAGCCGGGCATAAGATCGTTTCCTTGTAGATCACGAATGAAACAAGTTTTCTCCCCGAAAGCAACCTCAAATCTCCATCACAAAATTGACCTCTCGAAAGCAGTTGTGACCGAGGCCTTCCACATAGTAAACCCTGCGATTTCGATGTTCCCATTAACATAATCTCCGTAGCCCATGATGGGCTGCAGTGATTGTTCGAATCGCGGTGCCAATGAACTTTGCAATAAAGTTTGATAACAGTTTAAGGTTGCTGTCATGTGTCGGGAACATCCGCTATCAACAATCGAGAGAATGATCATATCACACGCATTACACACGGGCGACACGGATGGAATAGAAGTAGATGTGGAACCCGAAATGTTAGAGGTTCAAGCGGATATATTAGACATACACACATTTAGAATTTTAGGCATCCACTTAAATCCTAGTGTGTTATATATCCATTACGCCATCTCGTAACTACTCTTTGCTTTAGTCTTAGTGAAAGCACTAGGTGGTACTACATTCTTAGGAGGTGAAGCGGTAGCTCTTGTGATAGCAATGGTTGCCTTAGAATCTAAAGAAGGTGGTTTACCAAGCACGGACTTAGAATGATTAGTGGGCCTAGAGGTATTCGATTCTTAGGATTACGTAATCTAGAGATTATAGCTTTAGCAACACATTTGTCATGACAATCGAATTCATACTCTTTTGACAAATATCACAAGGTGCATCGGTGAATATCAAAGGTACTTAACGGTTTAGCATTCGTTACATCACTATTTCTATTACATTTGCCGACGCAACATCTATAGTGGAAGTAACATGAGTTTTATTGATTCCTAGGGTGTTCTTCTACTTTAGCATTCCTTATTGATCTTTTCTTAGATCGCAACTTCCTATTCTTCGTTTGAGTGCTCTAGGCTGTGAAGTGCGGACGTTTGGAAAAGATGCAACTATTCTGTTTGATGGGAAACACATTAGCAACTTGTGATTTGGCGGTGGGAATTCTTGGTTCACGATTACTAAGTGTGTTGGTGCTAATCTCTTAATCACGATGGCGGGAGTTGTTCATACTTTCCTAACATTTCCGTAACTTAGAGATGGTGTGAATCGGATCTTGATTTTCGAGCGAATATTACCGGCAAAATTCATGACATCTCTAGTGTGAGCAAGATAGTGATCAAGTTCATTAGATGCTTCAAGTCGATTCTTTTGAGTAAATCAAATATGACACCATATTCTGTTTAACTTTTAAAAGTTCTTGTTCATATTTTGAGATTTGACTTTTCAAAGACACGTTTTGATCATCCAGTTGCTCAATTTTATGATCGAAGATTTTGCACTCAATTGAGCGATTTTCTTTTGGCGAGTTGATGGTTGTGAATATCTTTTCACACCAATGAAGACGATGTTTTGCATTGTTAATTTCGTGTGTGTCGTTTATTTTCGACTTTTAAAGACTCGATCTGAAGCACATTATTGGTGTTCTCAACGAATAAATGATGTCAACAATATCGGCAGAGATATGATCGGATGCATATGGCAGCGAATAGAATAGCACAACATTATGGATATCGGACAGATAACATCTTCCAAGAGTCGATCAACATCTTTTCATAGCAGTTTCTTTTTGCGTTTTGTGTTAGTAATAGATGTTTACATTTTCTCGGCGTTTTCATTACCCCAAGTTCCTTATGAAAATCCTTTTCCGAGCAATTGCACAACTTTTCAAGTTTTAACATTAGGTAAAGATTTTTACGAAAGATGTCTCTTTGTTCTCTCGCCGGAGGCGATTGAAAATGTTCAACTTTAATTTCGGATCGATATTCTATCTCATGTTGTAAAATTTTGAGGTCGACCATGAAAATGTCAAAATATCGAAGGATTTTTCCATTTTTCGGTTTTGAGTTTACTTCACTAATGGAAGGTAAAGGACCATAAGTTTGTGCAAAGGCTGTTTTGGGATTAACGATAGAAGACTCGGGTGTTTTGATGATAACCACAGGTGTGTTTGAAGAATCCGTTGGTGTGTGAAAGTGACCGCGTTTTATAATTAAAGGTTTGTTGTAAACAACATTTTTAATTTTGATCGACTCTCGTCTTACGCATCTAATTCCTCTTGACGATGGTATTCAACAACACTCATGTGATATTATCAATTTTGTATCTTTGCTTTGGAAACTTGAGGAGTTGATTTGAATGTTTTAGTGAAAGCTTTGGTTTATGTCACTAGATTTTTCCATATCCATTTGGATTGGGTTTTAAGGTAAACTTTTCAATAAACATTACTAATTCACCATGTTTGTAAACAACATTTTAAACTCTTTAAGTTTGTTTTGCAAACCGAGAATTTCTGCAAGAAGGTCATCTACCCGATTTGTTGAATGCTTTTTGCATCACGAAGCTATTTTGACAATTTAACAACTCAAATTTTAGCTTTTTA
This sequence comes from Chrysanthemum lavandulifolium, assembly GCA_022545495.1. Classification (NCBI taxonomy): domain Eukaryota; kingdom Viridiplantae; phylum Streptophyta; class Magnoliopsida; order Asterales; family Asteraceae; genus Chrysanthemum; species Chrysanthemum lavandulifolium. Next base: position 39,022,062 of record CM040243.1, read on the forward strand.
TTTTCCAAGGTGAGGCGTTAATTTGTTTTTATGTTCATGTTTGATTGTTCTAATTCGGACAACAAAGCATTCTTGAGCGGCTAGATCACATCTGTCTCTCTAAATGTTTTTCGTTTTGATGAGATTTTGCAAAGTGGCTTCAAAACCTTTTCACGGTTTTCTTGAGTTTTGAAAAGTTGAGTTGCATTTGTAAACATTCAAAATCCTTGGTTATGATGCATTTTACTTTTTAAGGACCGATTTAATGCATAACATTCCTCCATTTTGATTTTATGGTCTTGAATTAACCGAGCAAAATCCGGATGAGGCAGCAGATCATCTTGTTCAGCGTGAGTCTCAACATGATCATTCTTTAGATCCTCGAAATGCGACCACGAGTCAATTTGATTATCAAAGGAAACCATGAGGTCATCTTGATCGTCAAATGTAACTCTGAGGGTTAACTTGAAAATCATCGAGGAAGATGTAGAAGACTCATTTGAGCGATCGATCCGTGACGAATTCGAGATATTGGCGAGATATTAGTTCGAGATATGATGATGGTTTGTTCGGTGCACGAGACAAGCCATCGATGTCATACTCTCTGGGCTGTATCACTCATGTGCGGCTCATGCATATTAGCCATCAACATAACGGTGCATTAGCACTGCAAGTCCTCCATATCATCATCGAGTGCATACGCCATAAAGCTCATTCTTTGTTTGTGAGAGATCCACTGACTTCATCCTTAAGAGCCAAAAGTAAGGCCTCTTTGAAATAAGCCCGCCCCTAGTCCTTGGCTTTGGGCATGCATTAGCCAGTGTCCTTCTCATTGCGGTTGTAGCATCGAAGACCATTTAACCGATTACGAGCATTTCCTGTTCCACCACTTGAGCTCATTGTTATTCCTACCACGACATTAAACCCTTGACCACCGCCATCGGCGACCATAATCACGATTACGAACTTCAACACGTCCATTGTTCACAATGACTTGAGTCCGTGTGTTAGATGAGAGCGAATCGATTGTTGGATTTGTTGGTGTAACGGCCAAAAGCATTAGCAATCATCACAAATCCTTGTTGCAATGCTTGACGGATCTGTTTCCTCGGTAGCTTCAACGACATATGCTTGAGCATTGTTCTTTGTATGGAACCAATTGATTTTGTTGAGGTTGAGGTTGTTCTTTGTGAAGGTGTGTTGGAAGCGATTGGTTGAGTTCTTTGGTTGAGAGGATAATTACATTGAGCATACAAGGCAAGTTGTTGATTGTCCGGTTGTATTGTTTAGCAATTTGAGCACGGAGAATCCTTTCGATCAACTTCCTTCTCATGAGGCTTCAAGTAATCGTACAACAATCCGTAAGTAGAATGATGCATATTCTTCGCAGCGGAGAAAATGACATACTTCTCCATTACGGACCAAGACTACTCGGGAACTTAGTATTAAGCGCAATTCTTGGCATGATGATGTTGTGTTTATCCAAATCATTGATGATGTCGAAAATCGATGATGATAGGACTCTAGTGTCTCTCCGGTTCAATCATGAAGTGTTCATAAGCCAAGTAAATTTTGGATTCCAAATCCTCCCGATTGAGTCTGATCCTTCCATAAGAAGGCGAATATGATCCTACATTTTTGTGCGGTCTTTTGAGCATCAACACTACGAAGAATTAGGTTTGGTAATCCTAGGAGGATGTATTCCATTGCAAGTTCATCGACTTCATAGTGTAGAAGTTACGTAGGATTTAAATGCACTGTGATAGCAATGTTGGTTTGTTCATCTCTTGGTGGAGCAGTTGGATCATGGGTACAATGACGGTAGGCATCTCAAATGGACCTTCAAGATAACCTTCTTTAAGAACTTTCCATGTGGCTTCTTGGATCACGAACCTAAAGAACCTTATCACCCATTGATCGTAGTTTCTGGAGTGAGCATTGGAGGTCTATCAAGTGATCGACTTCATGAATTGATTGTTGGTCGCTTAAAGCTTCACACATCTTTGCAAACCAAGTGGGTTCCTTCATAGTGCTTCATGATGGATGTTGATTGAAATCGTTTGTGTAGGGTAGAGTTTGAAGACTTGGTGGTGGTTGAACCATTTGTGGTTGTGGAATTGCCCCAAGTTGTGGAGTATGTTGCTGATTAAATTGTTGTTCATAAATGGCTTGTTGTTGATTCCATTGTTGATGTTGTGGAGTTAATTGTTGTTGTTGTTGATGATTATAAGTGTGAGGGAAATAGTTAGAGTATGGTGGTTGAGACATGATGATAAACTTGTGTGTTAAATATGGATCTTTGTAGTCAAATGAACCTTTGTTGATGAAGTATCCTTAGGCGTAGAAAAGACAAGAACCAAGTAGCACTTATGCGTAAAAACACCAAAAGTTACGCGTAACAACGAGGAGTTACACGTAGATTTTAGCTTACGCGTAAGTAGGATAAAAGCACTAAAGTTAGGCATAGACAAAAGTTAGGCGTAGAAAGTTATGCGTATGATTACCTTGTCGTAGACCTTAGTTTACGCGTAAAGTGAATCTTATCGTAGAATTTCTGGCGTAAGCTTATCTTATGCGTAATTTTAGGGTTTTGCCAAATGATCTTTTACACTTCACGGTGCAAAAGATATCCAAAGTCGACGTATTTTCGGACTTATCCAAGTAAGAAAACACGGATTAAACCGGAAAATTGAAGATCAAACCAAGGAACAATCTTACGCGTAATATTAGGGTTTTGATACGCGTGGGATTACTCGTAACTTTGATTACGCCCAAATGTGTTTCTAAACCGGTTTTTGTTATGGAATAGCTTCAATAGTATCAAAAGAACACAAAAGTGTGAATTTTGATGTACCAAAATGACTAAGCGAGTTACGCGTGAGAACGACACCCACGAACAAAAACAAGCTTAAAATGTAAATCCATGCGTAAAGTTTGAAACTTTTGCCAAAACAAGTATTTTAACACCTCAAAACATTGAAAGTACAAGAATCTTGGATTAAAAGTGTAAAAAGCGAGTTTTAAGATAACCAAAGAATGCGTTATCTCTACGCGTAAGATCCAAAACCAAAACTTCAAAAACAAGCGAGTACACCCAACTATTTGGCGATTGATACCCTTTGTTAGGTCACAAGTTTTACAACACAAGCTTATAAGAGAAGAGATAAGGCGATTGAGCAAGCTCTAACACATACACACGTTAAGCAATAATACGGTTATGAGAAGATGTATGTGAAAGAAAAGAAAACTTGAACAACCAACCTCAAATGAGGGTTTACAAGAGTTTATATAGGCAAGGAGCTAGGGCAACACTCCCTCTCCTTCCCTATTCCTTATTGGGCTTGGATCAAGCTTATGGGCCTTCTACATAAGCTTGACCTTAAACAAACATAAAGGCCATAATAAAGCTACCTATTACATATGAAATATAAATACTTGAAATACTGTTTAGGAGTGATTCCAACACGAACAAATGAAATAAAACGGATTAACTTCAATAGTTAAGATCGTTTCATTGTTCGTATAATAAAATGAGGTAGACCCTTTGAACATAGATCGATGAAGAAAAACGTGTAGTGCTCATAAGATCTTTGAAAATCTAATTGTGAGTATCACGGATCTGAGATCTTGATAATTGTTTTGTTTTCATTTTGACTTAAGGATCTGAAGTGAATGAGTTCATATAACGAATCAAGTAAACGGTATAACATAATTGTTAATATTCATTTCTTTAATTTCGTAGAGTAACAGTTGGGTCGATGATGGAAATGATTTCAAACCAAAAAAAATCTTGTAAAGATTGGAAATAAGGTTGGAAATAATCTGAGACCTCTGGAAATAATTCTTTTTATTCTTGCATTTGAGATGATATGTAAGTGAAGAGGTTATTGAATTTGAGATAGGATTAAGCTGTCATTATAGGTTGAAGATGTTTGAGTCAAGACTGTTGAAACATTCATTTCAATTCGTTAATAATAGAACTTGGACTGATGATGGTTAAAACCTGAAGTCGCATTGAGTATAGATGGTATTTGGTAGAGTTATGTGGTCGAGTCCTGTTGTGGTCACGGTCTCTTATTCATCTCCTTCTGTCAACTCGCTTAGCAAAGAGAAACAACTCGCATATCTAACATGCATCACCAACTCGCATCATTAACCCGCATTTGTGCAGCATGACAACTCGATTTTGAGATTAAATCAATAGCAACTCGCTAAATAGCAGAGTGCAACTTGCTCAAAAGCAAGTCAACATAACATATGCGAGTTAAATAACTCGCATTGAAATAGGACCAGAAACACAACACGCAACCGTGAATAGACCAACTCGCATAACATATCAATTAACACAACTCGCTTCATATACCAACCAGCATCAGTACCATTGAATCTGGACAACGAGTAGATAACTCGCTCATAAGACATTTTCCAAGAAAGTTGCATAAGATAAACACTTCTGGACAAATACAATGGACAACTCGCATGTATGAATGGTACCAAAAAAAACTGTTATGAAGAAGTAGGAAAAAGTAGAATATTTTCCAACATTAACCACGGTATAAAGAGTAGCATAAACAGTAGTTCGAACCACACAAGCTCAATCAACAAACACAACATGTGCAAACCGCATCAAACCTCATCCAAAACAACACATACCGCATCAAATAATGAACACACCGCATAACACCATGAGATAAACAACGAGAATCAACATAAACAATACAACCTGGCTCTGATACCAATTGTAGGATCGTGAATATTTATGTTGTTTAATGATTCGGGTGGTCTATGATTGTGATTAAACAAGTAAGCCATTTTAAGATAGATGAAGAGAGTTGAGAGGGAATTCTAGAAAGAGAGTTGCTTATCAAAAGTGAAAAGATTAGATTAGAACTTCCAACCCTCTAACGGCCTGTGGATCAGGTATACAGTGGGTAAAGACCCGTCCTTCCTCCATGATGAAACACTACGCTAAACTATGCTACAAATTAACTAATAAACTACTAAATAACATAAATAACTATATGTCTACGAGCTAACTTATGCTAGATAATAGTTGGGGTGACCGACTCTTTTACTATGGAATTTTCTAATTCCTAACACGTTCGTGCGCTTTATTTCTAAATGTTGTTTGCAGGGACACGCGACGGTTATAGCTGATCAGAATTGAGGAGTCAATCCATTGCCGCATGCTCACACATCACAATCACTTCCAAAGAAATCATGATAAGTGCATATCTTCATCAACTGGCTATGATATTTTCACTCCATGCTTCTGCTATGTTGCTGCAAATATCATGAATCAACAAAAACTTCTGCAACTCTGATGAGAAGATATCATGATCCAAAATGTGAGCATGTCAGTCTTAAAGTCACAACATCACCTGGTGGCAATACAACAATGGATGATCTAGATGTGAAGTCCCAAACCTTGGATCTAGAACACTTAGCTTGCAAACATGTTAGTTGCCTTGGATGGTTCCAAAACAACAATGAGAAACTTTGTTGTAGATGCACACAAGTATGCGGAATCTACTTGAATGCACTTAGAAGATTAAAGTAAACTACATAACACCAACTGCTCTAATATTATTAAGCAATAATACGAGTACTCTCCTAGTACTAGGGTTTACAACCTTGAAGCTCTTCTTAAGACGGCTAGAATATGAGATGTGTGTTTAACCTAGCTAGGATCTCCTTTTATACACTAAGAATATCCCTTACAGAGATAACTATGCACTAAGTATATCATATCTTCTATTAGAATAAAAGATATGCTGTTACAAACCATACACGACATTCCTTACTTAGAACAGTACAAACTTAATACTATCAGTACTAATATTTCCACTATTAGTACTAACTAGTTAATACTTATCAAAAGACACTATCAGTACTAACTTTAATACTATAAGTATTAACTCCCAAAAGCGAATTTCCCAATAATCCTACCCTAAACTTGTGGTTGGGTTTCAGAATCACAGGTTTCTTCAATCTTTGAGGATTCTTCCAAACTCACTTTCTGCTAGGTCTTCCAGCCTGGTCAAATATCTTTATCAGCAACTCCTTAGCCATATCTACTGCATTACCCATCCTTAGCCCAGCTGCCAGCATTTCAAGAAGAGTCTCTAATGCAAGTGGATAGGTTCTTTCAACCAGCATGTAGATATCTGTTCCATTGCATGTTGTGACCAAGTGCAGTCCTTAAGAATCAATCAAGGTCCAAGTCAGTGCTTCCTCTTCAGGTTGATACTTCCATTGTTCTCCTGTTGGATCGAGGTTCAAATATATTTTGAAGCTCATAAAGTAACTCGGATCTTTATCATTATGCGGATCTCTGTTCTTGAACCTATTTTTGACTAACTCCCAAAGCTTGAGTAGATCCTCCCTGTCAATAAATGCAAATAAATCTACCAAGTATAGATAGGCACTTGTTCTTCCACCAGCTCTGTGAACTCTCCAATGCCTTTTTCCATCTTCAGTGTAGATATCCCAGTTGATGATTGGATACCTAGTGTTGATGGGCTCTGTGTATAGTGCTTCTTCAGGAGCTTCAATAATCATCATCTGATTGAGCTCTTCTTCAGTTAGTCCACCTTCATCTTTAAATGCTTTCAATATTTTTGGTGCAGTTGAAGAAGCTCCTTCTTCTGATGGTCTTTTGTAGCTTCCAATAGGCTGTGACCTTTCAACAAAATCATCTTCTGACATAGGTCTGAAGTTCAGAATTCTTCTTTTAGTTAAATCAGCCAATATTTGAAGAGTCTCCCAAGATAACTGATTAAGCTGCTTTAATGTTCTTTTGTCTTCACCTTGATACTTGATGTACTTACAGAGATACATCTTTTGTTAACTTTTGTTTGGAGGTCTTGAAGCCTTTTAGTTTCCCTTTGATGTCTGAACTGACTTTGTCTTCTGGCTAAGATCTCACTAAACAACTGAGCTGCTTCATTAACACTTGTATTCTTATCTTGTTGCAGCTTCTGTTGTACTTCCTGAGTTGCTTCCACTTTGGCTCTCATGTCATCCCATGTTTGCCAGTCTTCATCTAATTTAGCCATCTTTTTATTTTCTTTCTCATCAGCCTCTTTCTGCAATTCTTGCTCATCCCATTCATCTGCAATCTTCCTTGCTGCTTCTTCATTTAACCTTTCAATCTCCTTCTTCTTCTTTGGTACTTCCACTAGAATGCCCTTGCCCTTATCTTTGGGATCAATATTTGGAGCTGAGGAGGTTGATGATGGTGGAGCACTTCCTTCTCTGATAGTAACTCCTTTTTCTTTGGGATTGGTTGCTGCTGACTTGGTTTTCTTTCTCAGATACAGAACAAGAGGCTTCTTGTAAGTTGGAGAGATAGGGACTGATTTCTTCAAGCTCTGAAGTCCCAAGACTGCATGTTTCTCTCTATCTTCTTCATCACTGTCTTCATGTGGAGTGGTAGTGATGATGGTGGCCTCTGTTTTTGTGGCTTGTTGTAGTTCAGCAGCTACTTGAAAGATTGGACTTAGTACTTATTGTAGAACACCAGAAGTACTAACTATAGTACTATCAGTACTAACTTCAACACTATAAGTACTAACTGGGATAGTACTGATAATGCATGTAGGAGTACTAAGCACTTCTTCTGCATGTTTGGTGATTTGTACTTCTTCTTCTTCATCAAGAAAAGGGCTCTAAAAAGTTTGACCACCTTGCCACTGACCAAATTCTCTTCTACCTTGAATGTCAGAACTCCTCCCCTGTTTGAGAGAATCCTCTGTGGAGGTGCTAGAGACTGTGAACTTGGCCTTCCTTTTGATTGATGTGGTAAATGAAGATGCTATTGTAGTTGGCTTGGATAAAAGCTGAACTTGATGTACAAGCCTCTTCATCTTCAAAAGCATCCTGATATGAACTTTGGCAGCAGCTTTCTTGTGTTCATCCAGAGCAATCTCCAGTGTGTTAAATTTTCTGCATAGGAACCTGTACAAATCCGTCATTTCATTAAGTGTCAAACTGCCCTCACCACTTCCAACTGTGTTACCTGCTGAGAGAGGTGGGTCACTAGGCATTTGAGATGCACTCTCAGGCCTAGCATGAGCAGATACACCCCCCCCCCTTTTTAGCCTTTGCCTGGGTCCACCCTGTGAGGAGTGCTCACTAGGTGTTGGCATGGATTATGTCTTAATGATGTTACCACTATCCTCACTAGCTTCTAAGCTTGGTTGAGTAGTGGCATCCATCACCACTCTATCTCCTCCATCACCTGAGATAAGATCATCTGCTTCAATTAGAGGAGGAGAATGGGTCTTAGCATTCCCACTCCCCTGTCTGGGTTGCCTACTTGTTGATGAAAGTGGTTGATTGGGTGATTATTCAGGATATGTGGGTGTGTGTTGGGAGCCACCTGTGCTTGATGCTCCTTCACCCTCTGCAATGAGCATGTTAGCAAATAAAGGCACTACAACCCCATTATAGCCTACCACAGCCCTTGACATATTTGAAAATACTTTGGCTACGAGTAGTTTTGAAGGATAAATATTTTGTGAGGTCAGAGGTTTTGTTTCGAATATCCAAAACTAATCGTATAAACACAGGATACATCGAAACTTGGTTTTGCTTCTCGCATTTTAAGCATACCCTCAAAATATAGTTTGAAAAATTGAACACCACCTGTTGCAAAGGCGGATCAAGGTCGTGGCTATATTAGTGGTGAAAGCATCCCACCGGTCCTTTTGTGATGAAGAAGTGTAGGAGGGTATGGATTAGAAATCTCCACTGTGGGGAAAAGCGACTTTTGTGAAAATTGAAAGTGTCATCATGTCTATACCCCATCAATGAGAGTTGTTCAAAAATTTGATGGTTCGGCAAGTATTAATAACTGACATCTCTAAGATGAAGATGTTCTCTTAGAGATGCTTGATAATAACTATTTGAGTGTCATCCACTGTACCAATTAACTGTTGTACCCCTTCCTCAGTTGTTGAGGCAATTGCAGTTTGTCAAAGCTTCCTGACAGGGGTACAGAAGATAGTAGGGTTTAAGAGTAAAGCAAACCTGATGCTGCTTCTATTTAGAAATGCTACTATCTCAGTAAATTCATCATGCCCTTCTGGTATTACCAAACACGCCACCATGTTATGCTTGTTGACAAAATCAAAAGGAGCCATGAATGATTAGAATAAGGGTTAGTAAGGTGGGATTTAATCGCAAAAGCCTTTAGTGAATTATGGTGAAAACAATTGGAAAGTTATGCAATATATAGAGATTTAGAGAATTTTAGTTGAACCGCCTTATAAATATTTATGGTAATAAGTTAAGAGAAACCAATTAGGAAACCCTTTTTATAAGGAAACAGACGGTAACAACTCTACTTGCAAAAGTAATCATTGCATAACAGACTTTTGGAATAAGTACTAACGGCTAGTTCATCAGTACTAACTATGCTTATCAGTACTAACTTATAACCATCAGTATTAACTTTTACCCATCAGTATTATCTTATATTTTGGAAATTATAATATTGAAACCCTAATTTTGAAGGGATTAAGTGTGGTGACAGACACTGTAATCAAGGTCGGCCTCACATGGCCTCTGGTTTGGTGAAAACCAATGGTTTCAGTGCATAGCACTACCTGTGATGGATAGTCCCATTAAAAGGGCCTTCCTGACAGGGTTTCCAGCTCGTGGCAGGTGTTACCTCCAACACAAGTGTTGGATTCACGGTTGCTCGCTGTTCTCTAAGCCAGATGCCCTTAGGCTAGTCACACTATCTGTAAAGAGATAGAATGGCAAAGAGAGGGTTATTACAGAATGAATCTGACTAATTGAAACCATCAATTCATGTTCATTAATGTCACAAGGTACCTAATAATGCTTTGGCATCACACAATCCATAGTTACAGTAAGTTCCATCATATGGTGTCTTCAGAATAAGCATGAGAAAGAGAACCACATGTGCTGTAACATTGAGTCACCAAACCATATCCATATTGCTTTTGTTATGCCTGAAAAGTTAGTCCAAAACCAAGAAAACACAAACCAAGACATTTTCTTGTCAATCCGTATTAACTTAACACAATCAGTATTAACTGGATAACAATCAGTACTAACCACCAGTTTACAAAACTTTACAAAATAGAGAGACATAAGACATATTATGGATGAAGCATCCCAATACTTGTGACTAAGTACTGAAACCTTCCTAAATCAAAAGCTTTAGTTAAAAGATCTACAACATTAAACTCAGTATCAATCCTTTCAACATGAATGAGTTTCTTTTCATTACAGTCTCTTATAAAATGATGTCTTATCTCTATATGTTTAGTTTTAGAATGAAAAATGGATTTTTGATAATGCATATAGTACTGTTGTTATCAATATAAATGATGGTGCCCATGAAATTATACCCATAATCAAGCATTTGATTACGAATCGAGAGAACTTGACCACAAAGAACTTGCAGCAGACTACATACTCACCTCGGTTGTAGAGTTTGCCATAATACTCGCTTCTTGCACCGCCATGAAATCAACCTATCACCAAGAAACCGACATCCTCCTATGGTTGATTTCCTATCAAGACTTGCCCCAGCATAATCACTGTCAGAGTAAGCTACCAGATCAAAGGGAGAGTCCTTAGGATACCAAAGGCCTAGTTGAGCGTGGCCTTTTTGATATCTAAAGATTCTTTTAACGGCATGCAAGTGAGAAAGCTTTGGAGAGACTTGGAATCTTGCACATGCACATACAGCAAACATAATGTCTGGTCTGGAGGCAGTCAAATACATCAATGAGCCAATCATTGATCTGTAGAGATGCTGATCAATTTCTTCACCATCAGCATCTGGAAGTAGTGGCTTATTATGCTCCATAGGAGTGCTTGCAATCTTTGTCTTGTCATAGCCAAACTTCACCAAAATTTCTTTGACATATTTATCCTGACTAATAAATATTCCATCTGTCTTCTGCTTGACCTGTAGCCCAAGAAAGAAGGTGAGTTCTCCCATAGAACTCATCTGAAACCTGTCATGCATCAACTTCTCAAACTCTCTGCATAGATCCTGCTTGGTTGAACCAAAAATAATGCCATCCACATATATCTGTACCAACAGGATATCAGTCTTCACATTCTTGATGAACAGAGTTTGATCAATCTTCCCTCTTCTGAAGCCATTGTCCAAAAGATACTTGGCTAAAGTTTCATACCAAGCTCTTGGGGCCTGATGCAGACCATAGAGTGCCTTTTGAACCCTGTATACTTTGTCTGGAAAGTTGGGATCTTCAAAGCCTGGAGGTTGACAGACATAGACCTCCTCCTCCATCTTTCCATAAATAAAAGCACTCTTCACATCCATCTGGTATACTGTGAAGTCTTTAAATGATTCAAAGGCCAGGAATAATCTAATAGCTTCAATCCTTGCCACTGGAGCAAAGACCTCTTCATAATCAATTCCTTTCTGTTGTGTATACCCTTGAGCCACCTGTCTAGCCTTGTTCCTTATTACCATACCCCTTTTATCCTTCTTGTTTCTAAAAACCCATTTAGTGCCAATTGTTCTCTTGCCATCAGGAAGATCCACAAGAACCCATACATTTTGAAGTTTAAACTGGAGAAGTTCTTCCTGAATTGCTTCTACCCAGGATTCATCTTCAAGAGCTTTGTAGACTTTCTTTGGTTCTGCTTGGGAAACAAAACAGGCAAAGAGACATGTTTGTGAGGCACCATGATTTCTTTCTTCATAGATGGCACTGAAGAATCCTGATTCACTATGCTGAAATTTAGATCTTGTAGTTCTTTCAGCATTGACATCCCCAATGATATTTTCCAAGGGATGATCTTTATTGATTCTTATGTGTGGTGTAGCAGGAACAACATAAGATGAAACTATATTTGTCATATCAATCTCATCAGCTTCACCAAAGGGATCCGGAACCTTTGTGTTAACTGATGGAATAGTATGAGGGCCATCAGTATTAACTTTTGGCTCATCAGTACTAACATGTGGCTTATCAGTATTAACCACATTAGTACTGAATACTTGAGGTTCTACTACTGTGTCATCTTACTTGAGGTTCTACTACTGTGTCATCTGTATTGGTTGCATCTCCTTCAGCATTAGAATCATTTGTCTTTGGAGGCTGATCATCAGCTTTGTTTGCCTCCCCTGAAGAAGTGCTTCCACCTGAGTTGTCATTCCAAATGGGCAATAAGATGCAGTCATCATCAGCAATAGAATCTGCTTCAGGACCTTGCTTTTCTCCTGCAATCATGTTAGACTCCACAGAAATAGGCACATAGTTCATAGATTCTGTTAGCATATCAATATCAAAAAGCCATGTTGGTCCTTGCCCCTCTACACTAGGTTTGTCCTTAAGAAACTCTATGTGCAGATTCTCCTCTATCCGTCTGGTTCTAGAATTATAAACCCTAAAGGCTTTACTATTCAATGAGTAGTCAACCAGATATCCACTATCAGATTTTCCATCAAACTTACCTAAGTGGTCAATGGTATTGAGAATAGAGACATGACACCCAAAAGGTTTAAGAAAGTTTTGGGTGGGCTTTCTACATAAAAACAACTCATATGGAGTCTTTCCATGAGGCTTTACTATCAGTACCCTATTCTAAACATAACAAGCAAGATTAATCGCCTCATTAAAATGTTGTGGGTAATTTGGAATCGCTAACATAGTCCTAGCACCTCAATCAATGTCCTATTTCTCCTTTCAAAGAACCCCATTTTTTGAGGAGTTCTAGCTACTTGTATTCTCTTTTAATACCCTTAATTTGATGTAAATCATTCATCATCGGTTTTAAACTCGTCCCATTATCACACCTAATGATTTTAACTTTCTTATCGCCTAGGTTCTCTCGCAGACTATGTAAGACTTAAGGATTTCACCGGTCTCATCCTTAGTATTCATGAAGAAAACCCAAGTAAATCTGCTAAAATCATCAGCCACAACCAAACAATACTTCTGAAAATTCAGGCTGCTTACATTAGTGGGGCCAAATAAATCCATGTGCAGCATATGAAGTGGTTGGGTGATAGAGTTAAAAACCTTGGGCTTACAAGAGGCTCTATGCTGCTTCCCTTTGAGGCAAGCACTACATGTCTGTTTATTTTCAAATCTTTTTGAGGGCAAACCTCTTACAAGGTTATTTTTTGCTAAAAGATTTATTACGTTAAAGTTCACATGACCTAGCCTTCTATGCCATAATATAGATTCATCCAAAGAAGTTGTAGCAACTAAACATGTAAGATTGTCTTTGGGCACTATGTTTTTCATATTGACATTGTACATATTGCTTTTCCTAGGAAACTTAAGTAGAACCTGATCATCACTAGGAAACTTAAAGTTAGGAGATAAAATCAAGCAATCAGTATCTGTGAATAGAACAAAATTCCTCTTGTCACACATTTGTGACCCACTGAACAAGTTGTATTTGAGTTCTTTCACATAGTACACATCTTCAAAATCCAAATTACCATTCTTTATTGTGCCTTTACCAGTAATTCTTCCACCAATTCCTCCTCCAAAAGAAACATATCCTCCATTCAAATCAGTGAAGTCTGAATGATAGGATAGATTTCCAGTCGTGTGCCTAGAACACCCACTGTCTGAATAGCCAAGATCATCATTATTGTTGGAATGTTCCTACACATAAAATAAAGGAAATTAGTTCCTTTTGGTGACCCAAGCCATCACTGACTTGGATCTACCTCGTGCATCAATGTAATCATATTTCTTGAGAGTAACTGATGCACTATTGGGTTTAGTGGTCTTTCTCACCCAACAAGCTGAGGGCTTAACAACATTACCCTTGATTCCCTTTTTAGCATTCACTTTAGAGCCAGTGGGTTTCATTTTAGGCTTAAGAGTATTAAATTTTGGCCTATCAGTATTAAGTCTTGGCTCATAAGTATTAACCTTTTTCTTGTAAAACTTGATTTATTCATCATAAGATTTAAAGGTTTGTGCTGATTTAAAGGACCTTGGTGAAGTAGATGATGATTTTGAAAAGTTTCGTTTGGGTCTTTCACCAAATACTACGGGTTGTGGTCTAGCGATGATAGCGGCCTTGCATTATTCAAAGATTTTATGCCGCTTTGAGAAGAACTGCTCTTGGGGTCATGATTGGTTGAGGTCTCATAGGGTGTCTGCATTGAGCCTGCAGATGAGAGAAGCTACCACACACAAAGCAAGATTTATTATACATGACAAATTCATTTCCTAGTTGCTTAATAACGCTACACGCGTCGTTCGGGGTCAAAGGAACCTCCTTTTCATCGAGCAAGTTTTTCAACACCCTAGGCAGTGAACCTAATCGTTGCAGTGTAGTATTAGAGTAAGCCACGGGAATTGATATCGTTCTCTAGGGGAATAGGAATGCTAGTGAGAAGTTACTGCGCTAAGGTTGGGGTTGAGTAAGATTATTTTTATCTTTTATGTTTTTAGGAAATGGAAAGGTACGAATCTCGGGTTTGGATTTGGGGTTGCTATTTCTACCGATTACTTCTACTTATCTAATTATCTAATCTAAGGTGTATGTAGTCTATGTCTAATTATTGTGTGCTCGTATGATGATTTAAAGATGTATTTACTTAGGTTTTATTACTCCTTAATTATCTCCTATTGATGGTTGAATTGTCACATCCTTATTCTTAATCGCGTTGTGTGTCTAAGGTTGTAGGGTATGCGTTTATCCCTAACTCTTTGAAACTACCAAAGGTTATCGCCTACAAAATCTCTAGGATTTATAAACTCAACTCTAAGGTACTCTTCGGATGGTTTAGTCTACAATGACTCTAGGTATTATAAGCTAAGGTTCAACAAAGATTAATTAAGCATTAACTACATAAAGAATGACCTATCGCAATACTAGATCATTAACAATTAAGATAAGAGACAACCATTCAATATTCAATAATTAAGTTTCATATCTCCTAAGCAACCACACAAGTAAATTAGCCGGACATGGGAAACATGCAAGCATACACACAAGTAATTGAAGACATAATTGAATTAATGAAGTAAAACACTTATCTTGATGTAAGATAGGGTTTGAACCTTAAAATCTTGTACAAGACGACCTTGGTTCGGTTTAGGTTTTATTCCAAAAGACTACACACCGAAAACTAAAAATTCGGATTCTATATATAAGATTACATATGCGACGGCGCCACCTTTGATTTGTGACGCCGTCGGTCGCCGTTATTAGGGTTTCGTCTTGGCCACGTTAATCTTGCGACGGCGTCACCTTATGCTTGTGACGTCGTCCCTTCGGCCTCTCGACGTCGTGCGGATCAAATCTAGGCCATCCGAGTTGCGACGACCTACTCTTTTAAAACCAAGCCGCCACTTGAAAATAAGCAATTTGGCTACATCGAGTCATCACAAAGTGGTCCGACGGTGTCACAGATAACACCGACGCCGTCCCTTCGCTTTAGCGACTGAGTGTCTCGATTCTTGACTTTGGCCATTTTCTTCAGATATTCGCGCCTTTTCGTCCGAATAAGTGTCATTCTAGCATTTTGCCTTCAAGATACCTAAAAACTGAAAAGGAACGATATTAAGTAATAATGGATACAAAAGTGATCAAATAAGGGCTTAACCGACCCCTCAAAAAGGTATATTTTAAAAGCTTATCAAATATCCCTACACTTGGTATTTGCATGTCCTCAAGCAAATGTGCTTTTAGCCAATTAATTTATAAGTTAGGGGTCATGAAGCATTGGTTCAGAACAATACACAACACATATAAGCCCCGCAAAAGTCATAACAAGCACGGAAATTACATACTAGCACCTCACATGGGGTGTTTGGATACTCACATCTCTCGGGTGTATATGAAATATAACAAGTTGGAAATGGAAGATAAACACTCATTAACCGGTCCTAGTACATAGATTACCATAGGCTTGAGACTAGATCAAACCTCCATCCCTTTGGCGTAAGCACCTAGGAAAGACTATCAAAGAGGTCTTTTAAAGGGTTGTAATGTTAGGCTTACGGTAGGGAAACAAAGGGTTTGGTGGGATAGGCTATTTAGTGGTGGCAAGTCAAAATCTTTATGTTACAAGCATGTGAAGACCTGGCATGCTAAGCCAAGACTCGACACTCTAGACTCTAGATAACTCAAACAAACATAAATTTAAAGATAGATGTAGGATGGTAGCCCTGTAATTTTTTATTTTTTTTTTTTTGATTTTTTTTTCATACACTTTACTCTACCATCCTCTACGATAACATCAAAATGATAGGGATTTATAGGCACATCCCTACACTTGAGTTTTTATTACTCTAACACTAATTTGACCCGAATTGAAAAGATCAAAACACTTGGAGTACATTATTACGCAAATAAAGGGAATTTGAATTTAACGCCCTTCCCGTCATTTCATAAACTTTAACTTTTCCCATGAGTCCCAATCGTCCCAAAGCGTGTACAAAGGATATGACTCGACTTAGCAACTTATGCAAGCAACTAGATAATTGAACTAAGGGTTTAGGGTGATAACAATAATGCACTAAACGTGAGTGCATACAAGGTAGGCTAAGGCGATTTGGGTGTACATTTGGGGTGGGATGTAAACAATGCTCTTCATTGATATTCCGAAACCGAAACATCACGAGAACCGCGAAAAGGATAGGCTCGAGGGGTTAACTAGGGGTATCGTGTACTAAAGATGAGTACAACGCAAAGGTGTGGGGGAATTACTCAACCGATGTGGAAGAAGTAATTATATTACGGGTATCAAACAAGGGTTATCTTAATGCCTCTTATCATTTAGTTATTCCTAACTACACAAGTGTAGTCTTACTAGCGATCTCAGGATGCATAACAAAACAAGTTCTAGAATCTATTATACTACCGGTTCACACACTAAGCATTAAAGATGAATGCTTTAATTCCTACTAATCTAAGGGTGATCCTCACATTTTGGGTGGAATTTAAGTGGTAAAGGGTTTTTGTGCTAGTCATATAACTTCCTATCCATGAGACGCTTTTGTTAAGACTAATGGCCCACTCCTATATGCCATGAAAAATTTTAAATTTGGTGCCAAAATTACCCTAACCGACATTTTCTCATGGTTTATTTCACAAATTCAATTGGACAAAGCAAATACTCAAGGATAAGCATAGTTTCAAAGTTCCCGTTTTATTTTCCCTCCCTACACTTAAACTGAACATTGTCCCCAACGTTCCCCGAAAGTATCAAAGTTATGATAATGGAAGGTAATTAAAAACGAAAGAAACTAGTACTCCCCTGATTAGCTCGGTAGGATCCGTGTAAAGTGGTGGTTACATTTTTCTTCAAGAAGAATGTTTGCGTGAAAAGCTCCTTCTCATCTTATGTATCTTCTTCTTGTTAAATTAAACCTGCACACTTGAAGAAAACAAACGAAACCTTCGTAAAATCTTGATAATAATATATATAGGACTCTACTAAACTAGGATATAATGCTTGTGGAATGGATGTTTACAAAATTTCGGAAAATTAAGACCGAAAAATTCCAAAAATTTATAAGCAACTCAAAAACGAGAAAAGTAATCATTTTTTTGCTCCTTCCTGAAGCCGTCAGTTGCGATCTCGATGCCGTCAGTTATCCCGACAAAAAGCGGTCTGCGATTTTTCGGAAAAATTCTTGAAAATTTACATCTTTAGAATCTGGAAAAATTTCCTGCAAAACATCTATTATGACTTGATACAAGCATTTGACTCGAACAAACACACATGTATATCTTTTAATTAATTGAAATTCTCATGTTTACGTTTCTTTTGAAAACGTGTGTAATCCTCCCTACACTTATCCCTTATGTAAAATACCTTTATATGTAATTAAGATGAGGTTAAAGACAAAATAAAGCATTTTTACAAATTCAAACATGAGAATAAACAATCAATAAAAGATATATGACACTAACAAGCAAACAATTAAGCATGGGTTGCCTCCCACGAAGCGCTTTTCTTTATTTATGAGTCTTGTAGCTAGACTCGAAGTCGTGCCCTTACGTGACTTCATTACCGTCACCTTCTTCCTTTGCTCGTCCTTCATCAAAAGGGCGTAGTCGTTGTATGCTCACCGAGGATTCCTTGCCCACGTGGTCTATTATGGTAACGGTTTTATCCTTTAGATTAGTTTCCTTCACCATATAAGGCCCAAACCATCTTGGTTTATTTCTACCTCGTAATTCTCTTATTCGTGATTTGTATAAGAGTACTTTCTCTCCATTTAAAAATCCCTTAGGGTTCTTTTGTGTTTGTGGTATTGAAGTGGGATTATTTCCTAACTTTTTATCGCGCTTTCATAATGTTGCATGTAATCCTTGAACCATGAAATCTCTAAACCCTTTTTCCCAATCGTTCATTTTCTTCTTAACCACATTGTTAGGGACTTGTGGATTCTCATCTGTAATCTTTTCCATGATCTTAAGAGGGTACCTTGAAACAATGGGTATCCTAGCATACCCCTTGCCGCTTTTAAGTATCATGATACCCTCCCCGCATTTGATGGTTGCTTTGGCGGTGGCCTGAAAGGTGTCCCAAGAATGAGTGACATGTTTCTATCTTCCTCAGTGTCTATGATCACGAAATCAACTGGATAGACGATATTAGCCACCTCTATTAAAACATCCACTGCGATTCCTACGGGGTAAACATAAGTGTGATTTGCTAAGGAAAGTCTAAGATCGGTCTTGGCTGGCTTCTCCCGAGTCAACTTATTATAGATTGATAATGGCATTATGTTTACATCAGACCCCTTATCAGCTAAGGCATTTATATTATCAATGTCACCTATGCTACATGGTATCACGAAGTTCCCTGTGGTGTCTCGTTTTTTAGTTACTGGTTTTTTTAGAACCAGTTCATACATGGGTCCCATAGGCATCGTGTCATACTCTTCTTCTATTATTTTTCCTTCAAGGGCTTCCCTAAGAACTTCGTTGTACCTAAAGTTGTTCACTTGGTTAACAATGGTTCTTTTGTTAATTTCGTGCTTAAGGTAATACTCAATGGTCTCGGGCTCATTATTAGGTTCAGCCTCCTCCCTCTTACTTTTCTCATTTTTCTTCGCCTCAACCTTTCCATCTTTAGGCATAATGGAAATGGCGTTAACAAACGAAGTGGGCGGATAATCATTGCTTCTTACTAGTACCTTTTCGGGAACTTTAGTCTTGGTATATTCTTTTACCAAGTTCATCATTTCCGTCATCTTTGCCTGCATTTCCTCTCTTTGCCTATAAACCTCCTCTTCAAATTTTGCTAATCTCTCCGTATGAGCTGCCATGTACTCCCTCATTTGTTCCTTAAAGCTTGGTGAGAGTGGTATTGGGGAAGTAGAACGGAAGTGCCGTTCGGAATTAAGATTTTGCTCACGACTTGGGGATTCAGAGAAGGGTGTTTGGTGGTTGGTGGAATTAGCGGAATTGACTGTTTCTCGAGGGATTTGTACGGGGGCTTTCTTATGCCTTTCTATCAGATAATCAATCCTTCTCTCAAGAGCACTCATTTGTTCTTCGGTGATGTTGGAAGATTCAAGAGGGGTTTATATGGCATTAACCACTTTAACTGGGGTTTCAGGGGATTCATTCCAATCTTCGTAGCTTTGATCGGCAATCACTTCTATAATATCCCAAGATTCCTCCGCGTTAAAGTCTCTAAGCCTTCCACCGGCGGCTTGATCAATGGATCGCCTTGTGATGAAATCGGTATGGTCATAGAAGATTTGGATTCGAAGCCAAAGATCAATACCATGATGAGGGACTTTATGGAGTAAGTCCTTGAATCGAGTCCATGCTTTGTTGAGAGATTCGCCTTGAAGTTGTTGGAACATCAAGATATCATTCCTAAGCTTAGTGGTTCTCCCCAGTGGGAAAAATTGAGCAAGGAAGCGAGAGGTGAGATCATCCCAACTTGAGATGGAGCCGGCGGGAAGTCGCTCAAGCCAATTACTAGCTTGGTCCCGTAAAGAGAATTGGAAGAGACGCAAGCGCGTAGTCTCCCGAGTAGTAGCATCGAGGTTGATGGAATCGACGATTTTAAGGAAATCCCTAAGATGCTGATTAGGATCTTCGGAACGAAGTCCATGGAATGCACATCCGTTTTGCACCAACCGGATGGTGTCGGATCGTAGGGCCGTAGTTTGGGCTTGGTAGGGAAGCTCAATGGTGTTCCTATAGCCTAGGTGGCTTGGTCTCGAGTATTCACCAAGAGTACGGCCTCTTGGCAGGTTATTTGGTGGTAGGTTGACGAATGGTGGTTGGTTATCACCTTCCATGATGAAAAGTGATGGGATTACTAACAAAGGTCACGAAGAAGGGGGATAGACTACGAGAAAGCTAAAAATGGGAAAAATTTTACTTGATAGGAATCAAGCAAATAAACCTAAACGAGGTGGACTCCTAACTAGCTATTCTATTTCCCGGCAGCGGCGCCAAAAACTTGATAACGCTACACGCGTCGTTCGGGGTCAAAGGAACTTCCTTTTCGTCGAGCAAGTTTTTCAACACCCTAGGCAAAGTGAACCTAATCGTTGTAGTGTAGTATTAGGGTAAGCCACGGAATTGATATCGTTCTCTAGGGAATAGGAATGCTAGTGAGAAGTTACTACGCTAAGGTTGGGGTTGAGGAAGATTATTTTTATCTTTTATGTTTTTTAGGAAATGGAAAGGTATGAATCTCGGGTTTGGATTTGGGGTTGGTATTTCTACCGATTACTTCTACTTATCTAATTATCTAATCTAAGGTGTATGTAGTCTATGTCTAATTATTGTGTGCTCGTATGATGATTTAAAGATGTGTTTACTTAGGTTTTATTACTCCTTAATTATCTCCTAATGATGGTTGAATTGTCACGCCCTTATTCTTAATCGCGTTGTGTGTCTAAGGTCGTAGGGTATGCGTTTATCCCTAACTCTTTGAAACTACCAAAGGTTATCGCCTACAAAATCTCTAGGATTTATAAACTCAACTCTAAGGTACTCTTCGGATGGTTTAGCCTACAATGACTCTAGGTATTATAAGCTAAGGTTCAACAAAGATTAAACAAGCATTAACTACACAACGAATGACCTATCGCAATACTAGATCATTAACAATTAAGATAAGAGACAACCAATCAATATTCAATAATTAAGTTTCATATCTCCTAAGCAAACATACAAGTAAATTAGCCGGACATGGGAAACATGCAATCATACACAAAAGTAATTGAAGACATAATTGAATTAATGAAGTAAAATACTTATCTTGATGTAAGATAAGGTTTGGAACCCTAAAATACTGTACAAGATAGCCTCGGTTCGGTTTAGGTTCTTACTCCAAAAGACTACACACTGAAAACTAAAAAATTCGGATTATATATATAAGATTACTTATGCGACGGCGTCACCCTTTGATTTGTGAAGCCGTCGGGTCGCCGTTATTAGGGTTTCATCTTGGCCACGTTAATCTTGCGACGGCGCCACCTTATGCTTGTGACGTCCCTTCGCCTCGACGGCGTCGTCGGATAAAATCTAGGTCGTCCGAGTTGCGACGACCTACTCTTTTAAAACCCGCCGCCACTTGAAAATAAGCAATTTGGCTACCGAGTCACAAAAGTGGTCCGACGGCGTCACTGTGTAACACCGACGCCGTCCCTTCGCTTTTAGCAACTGAGTGTCTCGATTCTTGACTTTGGCCATTTTCTTCTTATATTCGCGCCTTTTCGTCCGAATAAGTGTCATTCTAGTATTTTGCCTTCAAGATACCTAAAAAGTGAAAAGGAACGATATTAAGTAATAACAGATACAAAAGTGATCAAATAAGGGCTTAAACGACCCCTCAAAAAGGTACATTTTAAAACCTTATCATTGCTCATATTTTAACTGGTTCTAGTTTCTCTTGTTACCTCTAGGACTAGATGACTTGTTTCTATACATCTCAGCATATTTAAATGGCTTATTAATAGGTTTGTCAAATGGTCTTACTGGTTTAGTGGCCTGAACTTGTTTTGGTTCACTGGACTCTACCTTCTTATTTTTAGACACCTCAGGTAAGGAAGTGTCACTAGCACTTTCAAACACTTCATCAATCTTTTCAGGGAAAGTACTTTTGATTGTAGGACCTCAGACAAATGTGGGTTCCTTAAACTCTTCTAATCCAGTGTGTGCAAGGTCTATACCAGGAGGTGAATGACCACCTCTGAATGGTGGTGGTATTGATTTATAACCCATACCTGATTTGGCTTTGCCAATTAATGCTTTTTCCAGGTATCTATCAACTCTCTCAGAGTTGTAATGTTGGGTGTCTTTAAGTTGCTCAACACTTAGCTCTATGTTATCTTTAATTGTTGTGACTTTCTCTAGTTCTTCTTTTAACACATTTATGGTGATGTCTTTGAAAGGAATTTCCCTATTAAGCACATCAGTTGCATCAGTATACTGAGACTTATTTTCCTTATAATGCTTAACTTGTTTTTCTAAAACTGCTAAGCCTCTTTTATAATTTGCTAAATTATAACTAGTTTTAGCAAGTTCTTCAGACACATTGTCAAACATGGTTTTTAGCTCTAAATATTTGCTTAATGGAATACATGTATCTGAGCAATTTGTTTCAGTAAGTACCTCAGA
The DNA here is from genome assembly GCA_022545495.1 of Chrysanthemum lavandulifolium. Taxonomy (NCBI): domain Eukaryota; kingdom Viridiplantae; phylum Streptophyta; class Magnoliopsida; order Asterales; family Asteraceae; genus Chrysanthemum; species Chrysanthemum lavandulifolium. Next base: position 39,044,637 of record CM040243.1, read on the forward strand.
TACCAAAGCCATGTTGATTGGACTCTCTTCTTCATCTGCCATGAAGCTCCAATCATATCCAGCTCCATCAACAGCCACCATTGCTTTAGAAGAAGAGTTGCCAGCATCACTGTTTCTCCCTTTACTCCTAGGAATTCTACATTCTCTGGCAAAATACCCAAGCTTGCCACAGTTGTAGCATTTAACCTTTCCCTTATCAAACCCAGCAGTGTCTCCATCATTGATCTTAATCTGCCTTCCAGTTTTCTTCATGAACCTTCTTGCCCTCATACTAATCAGGGCTATGTTCCATTTGATGTCCATCTCTTCCATGTCATCTTCATGGATTTTTCCCAGATCATCATGAGTGATCTGGGATCCTTGACTCTGTTCAACTATGAAAGCATAAATTGTACCTTCATTGATGCCTGCTGCAGTGGTTACAGAGCCATTAGTATTAACATTAGTACTAGAAGTACTAACATTAAAACTGTCCATATCATTGCTAGTGACAGGGTGAGCCACAAAGGCTATGTTTTGTGACCCAGAACTGGAAGATGCAGCTGCTTTTCTCTTCATGTCTTATTCAATCACCTTAAAGCTATTGAAGAGATTGTCCAACTTCATGGTTTCAAAATCTGGCTTGTTCTTCCATACAATGACATGAGTGTCCCATTTTGGTGATGGAAGACTTCTAACAAACCTGAGGTTGACATCTTCCTTGGAGAGCTCCACATCCAGTACTGCCAGTTGACTAATGAGTTTTTGAAGCCTATTATAAACTAAGTCAATGGACTCAGTAGCACCAGCAATGAAGTTTTCAAATTCTTGCTTCAAAAGAGTCTTCTGAGTTTTCTTGGTGACAGAATCTCCACCAAATATGGTTTCAATGGCTTTGAACAAACTCTGAGCATCTTTGTGTTTGTTGAAAGTGAGTTGATGATCATCAGGTATTTCCATGAGTAAAAGACTTCTGACCTTGAGATCATTGCCTCTTAGAGCCATTTCTTCATTGGTGATAGGATCACCGTTTTCTTTAACAACGGTCTTACCATTAACTTCTTCAGTGACAGTGGTTTTGTAAGAGTTTCCATAGAGCACAATGTTCCACAACTTGAAATCAAGTACCAAGAAGTAATGCTCTATGCGCATTCTCCAGAGTTCATATTCATTTGGCTACAACTTGGGAACTCTGTTAACAGCATTGGATTTGTCAAAATCCATTTCTTCATATTTGTCACACAGGGTCTTCTAAAAACAAAGATTCAGGACACAAGCTCTGATACCACTTGTGAGGTCCCAAACCTTGGATCTAGAACACTTAGCTTGCAAACATGTTAGTTGCCTTGGATGGTTTCAAAACAACAATGAGAAACTTTGTTGTAGATGCACACAAGTATGTGGAATCTACTTGAATGCACTTAGAAGATTAAAGTAAACTATATAACACCAATAGCTTCAATATTATTAAGCAATAATACGAGTACTCTCCCAGTACTAGGGTTTACAACCTTGAAGCTCTTCTTAAGACAGCTAAAATATGAGATGTGTGTTTAACCTAGCTAGGATCTCCTTTTATACACTAAGAAGATCCCTTACAGAGATAACTATGCACTAAGTATATCATATCTTCTATTAGAACAGAAGATATGCTGTTACAAACCATACACGACATTCCTTACTTAGAACAGTACAAACTTAATACTATCAGTACTAATATTTCCACTATCAGTACTAACTAGTTAATACTTATCAAAAGACACTATCAGTACTAACTTTAATACTATAAGTATTAACTCCCAAAAGCGAATTTCCCAACACTAGAGATTATATGTTGCAGATGATCTAAATAAAAGCTCCTGATCACTTATCAAAGAAACACTCAAAACCAAAGAATCACTACTATTGCGCAAAATTAAAGTTAAAGAAGCTTCAAAGTCTACGAGCTCGAGCATTAAAGATTATAGATAAAATGCTAGGATTTTCAATGTAACTCATGGGTGACCTCCCTTAGAGGGAGATTGTTAGGATTTATAAAATCCATGTAGAAGTGTCGGTCACCCTAACAATAGTCTAGCATATTACAGCTCGTAGGCATAACGTTATATTAGTTAGTTTACTAGTAGTATAAGTAACACCGTGGAAGAAGGACGAGTCTTTACCCACTGTATTCCTGATCCACAGCGCGAAGGAGGGCGTAGAAATTTTTATAAATAGCCCTCTCCCCACAAGGGAGAAGGTTGGATGTTCATTTGCTAATCTAACCTTTCATTTTGATTTTATCTCTTTAGAACATCTCATCTTTCTCTCTCTAGAACTCTTACCATTCGAATCTTACTTATGCTAGATTGTGTGTATGTGAAAACCAATATATAACAGCCTACATTTTTTTTTCAAATGGTTAACATATGGGTTTCAGGGGAAGCTTAATGTTAAAAATTTTAACCATTTATATGCTACATCAAGGTGAAGGTTTTTGCTATTACTTGTTGGTATTTGTACTGCTGGTTCGGATTTCTTTTGCCTTAATTTTATTTTTAGCAATCTTTTTGGTGATCATTCATGGAGGGTATCTTAAGGCATTAGAAGGATTGATTAGTCATATGATACTGGTTCGTGGTGGTTGGGATCAACGTTGCTTCTACTTAGCTTCTCCTAGTGGATAATGGCAAAAAGGGAAGAAGAGTCTACTTGAAGATTTGCAACTTGAAGATCCTTGATGGTTTAGCATGGCTTAAGGGGAAGTTTCATTCATCGTATAGTTTTACAATTATCAACTAGGGAAGATTGTTGGGTTCTTTATTTTGAGTTGATGATGGCAAAAATAATAAGATACAATGTGACAAGAATGGAACTTGAAGGATTAAAGATGACGATGGAAGAATCTTCAATTAATGTAAAGATTACAGGATATCTTCTATATGTTTTAATATATTTAGTCATTAATTCCCTGTAAACCTAATCTCTAGTATATAAAGATATGTAGGTCGTTTAGTTTAAGGTGTGCACAAGATATGTAGTCGACTAGTTAAAGGTGTGTGTGTGTGTCTAGGCGTTTGGTTGCTTGTGTAAACGCCTAGGGTTAGTATAGTTTAGCCTCAAGGATCTTTAATTTGATCCCTGTTATTTTTTAGTAACCATACTACCACTGACCAGGTAGTATTGGGGCTTTGTGTGTTTGTAGTAGAGTAGCGATGATGGCGAAGAACCTTGTATAATAACATTGATATTCATTTATCCTGATGTGCAATGTCTTGTTCAATGTTACTGTTCATCCTAGTCAAGCCTAGATCGTTATTAACACGGACCTACCTTGTTAGAAGGTGGTGCTGGAGAACCACCTTAGATAAATTTTTCGTATAAAGAGCACGTACAAGATCTTTTAAGACCTACCTTGAAAATATGCAAGGAACTACCTTAGAAGATTAAGATAGCAGAAAAGGGAAAAGAAGGAAAATCTGGCTGGAAAAATTGCCATACATTTTTATAATGAGAAACTAGAAGATGAAACTAAATATGGTGGACAAGATAGGTATTTTGACTAGGGGTGGCAATTTTTGACACGACATGATAAGCGACACGAACCCGACACGAAGTTAAACAGGTTTGGGTCAAGGATAAACAAGTTTCGGTCAAAAACGGCTCAACCCTCTAACCCGTTTAATAAACGGGTCGTGTTTGGGTTGAGTTAGTATTAAACAGGTCAATCCGTGAACTCGTTTAAGTTATACAAGCCACTAAAATTAACATATGTAACTTGGATTTCATGTTGGATTTTTATTAAATGTACTATGTTATGTACTTAATATATGAGTAAGTTACGATTATATTCAAATATCAATGAAATTATCGCGTAGTTATTTGTATGTTATTATTATCATTATTTAGAACTTTATATCGTTTTTTGCATTTAAACAAGTTAAATCGACAAACCACTAACATTATTCACCGCTTGACCTCTTTATTTAAACATGTTAAGCGGTCACAAATGGGTTCTTACATATTATGCGGTGCAGGTTAGGAATGAGTTCTTGACACGATTAATAAATGGGTCGTGTTTGGGTAGATGTTAAAATAACACGAAACCCATGAACAGAATAAGTTAACTTGAAACGGTGACTGATTCACCCTTAATTTTGACCACATAATAATAGTCGGTTGTTGAGGGGTGGTCAAAAATTGTGGGACCCAAGTGTTTAACTTTGTTGAATTTTTTTAGTTTCTCGACTTTTTATTTGAAATGTATCTCTTTTTTATATTTACTATTTTTCTATTTCTCATACGAGTTAAGAATTCTTTTTTTGTTGTGTTTTGTTAAGTTCAAATAAATTTTTATTATAAATGGTTGAACATTTAATGTAACAAATTTGAGTTGCAAGGGTTTGTAGATACGTGTTTGCACTATTTTTATTGAACTATAGAGTAGATAAAGAGTGGCATCGTGCTTCATTAGTGAAGTAGTGTTAAATCGGGCTCGACACGACTCTATTCGACCCGACTCAACATGACTCTATCCGACCTGACTAGATGTGATTCTAACCGACCTGACCTTAACCTAACGAGGAACCACCTTAGCTTTTACGCTAGGTCCGCCACTGCGAATGGAGAGTGTGAGGTTGTTCCTTCTTCGCTAATATTTTCTTCTTGAATGTCTCAACTTTTGATCACAATAAAATCCATTACTCACTAGAAATGATTATGTTACTCATCATTCGATTTCTTCTGCATATTTATCAATCAATTCCAAATTGACGACAAAAGAAGCCCCTGAACGCGGTGGTAGATGGCCAATCATCGGGCACCTCCACCTACTGGATGCTCGTGATCTACTTCTCTGTCGTACACTCCGTGCAATGGCGAACAAATACAGGCCAGTCTTCAAAATCTGGCTGGGGACCCGTCCAGTATTAGTGATCAGTAGTTGGGAAGTAGACAAAGAATGCTTCACTATATATGGCGAAAGCACTTATTTCTCGGTCCAAAACTGTGGCCGTGAAGCACATGGGATACAACTATGCAAAGTTTGGGTTCGCCATATATACCCCTCATTGGCACGAGATGAGGAAGATTTCAACTCTTGAATTACTCTCCAATAGTAGGCTTGAGATGCTTACAGATGTTCACGCATCAGAGAGTAATTCAGCAATTAAGGATCTTTATGCATAGGCGATGTAAGGAAAACTCTGGTCCGCCCGTGGTTGTTGAGATTAATTAGTGGTTGGAACATATGAGTTTAAACATTATTGTTATGATGATAGTGTAGGGATTTTATAACAAGTTAACCAATTAACTGTAGGGAATTCATATTGATTAAACCATCAATACCACGAGTACGCAGCGGATGGATCTATGTTTAATGTTATGAATTAAAACACATAATTAAAACACATAAAATACTAACCTCGAATCTATTGAAAAATAGATAAACACCGGATCTTGATCTTTCACCACGAAATACCAAATCAACTATAATAAGTTGATCTCTATCAAATGCACACACTACACGTCTAGCAAAAACGTTAGGATGCTAGTGTTTGCTTACGAATGAAACACAAAACACTTGGTTTAGTTTCTTAATTAATTAAGATCGAATATACAAACACTTGTAAACAGCCGATTGATTTTTTTTGTAGAGAATATAAGATGTGTCGTATTAATGTGTATAAAAAATGCATGCATAACCAATGAATCATGCCTATATTATATACTGATATTTTAACTTCTTGTCCAAGACACAATCTTTTCATATTTAACAATATATTGTCCACATTATCAATATTTTTTCCTGTACAAGTTTGACAAAGAGAATCATCAAAACATTTATGATTGTTCTTTTTGTACAAGTTTCATCTCCAAGTTTATATTCGATTGACCATTTTCTTAAATGAGTTAATTGGCTTATTTGGGCTATCATAAATTATTAGTACATTACAAATAATTAATCTAGCCCGTTAGTTAAAATAAGCGTCTAACGGTTAACTATCGACCATTAAATAATTTCGTAAACATTACTTAATATAATTAATACATCTAATATATTAATTACATTAACTAAAACGTTCTCTAAGTATATACGTGTGTGCCCCGATAGGCTCACGTAATTTCTAGCCGTATAACTATTGATTTGACGTACGCATAACCAACAGCTCCCACTTGCGATCGTCATAAACAATAATATATACTAACAATGCTAAGCGTCTAGCAACACCGCATTGCTCCCAGAAATACCTGAGTGTGGTTTCATAAAACAACTAGGTAAATGGTTTACAATTTTAAATTATCTTTTTGTTTCAGATACTTGTTGAACTATGGATATGGATTAAAATCAGTCCATATTATTCAACGATTTTGTTTCTCGTTTTAGAAATTAATCAAGATTACCAAACGTAAAACAAGTATCATCTTGATTTACACTTTGGGCACGGCCAGGCAAACATCTGATTAATTCAGCGAGGGGGGCCTAGTAGTATCATACTCCAGAAGACAAGTGGAGGAACAAATTCTATTTTGACTACACGTGTCATTCATGCGCTTCAACCAACTTCTGAGAATAGCCTTTATAACCACCTTGTTCAGGATAGCGTTTGACTATAGTCAAGAAGAAAGATCCACACATGCAAGACCTGCTTGCATCTCAAGTCAGAGGACAAATAAAATAACCATTTGCGAGATATCACTTAATGTCACCGATCCATAAAGTGATGACTCGTAGGTTTGGGGAAATCCAATATCCATAGCACGTGGATAACATGTGAGTTTGGCGGACACATCCTTAGTATTCATAGAATATAACCAATCTCTCACATTTGCCATAATTCAACGATACTCTCATATCATTGATAGACAATGGACAATTTAAAGTAATAAATTACTTAAGGATTAAACATGCAAATATAGGACACAATTAATATATGAATGAATAACTCAAGTACCACGTATATTAATCATCAAAATAATAAATGTTTTACATATCCCATTATCCAAATACTAAAATCAAAACAGATTTACATGAGACTACTAAGTGAACGAAGTCCAATACCACTAGCATGCTCAACATGCTTGTTCAAAGGCAACGCCTTAGTAAATGGATCAGCTAAGTTGTCATCTGTGTGAACTTTGTTAAGTACTACTTCATTATCTGCGATAACCTCACGGAGATAGTGAACCTTCCTTTTGGAATGCTTGGCACCTTTTTGAGCTCCAGGCTCGTTGGCAATGGTTAATGCTCCAGTGTTGTCACATAGCATTTCCATAGGTTCTTTATTGGTGGGGACTACTCCAAGCTCATCAATAAACTTCCTTATCCAAATAGCTTCCATTACAGCTTCTGAAGCAGCAGTGTATTCAGCCTCTGTAGAAGACATCACAGTGATGCTTTGCTTGGCACTCTTCCAGACTACAGCGCCTCCGTTTAGAACGAAAACGTGTCCGGTTTGTGACTTGGTGTCATCCTTGTCGGTCTGCCACCCAGCATCAGTATAACAGGTAACTCTGAGCTCTCTGTTTGGGTCTCCACCGTAAACAAGAAACATATCTTTAGTATATCTAAGATACTTCAGTATGTTCTTCACAGCAGACCAGTGACACTCACCTGAATCTACTTGAAATCGACTTGTTAAGTTCTGAGCGAACACAACATCAGGTCTAGTGCACCTCACCGCATACATGATGGATCCTACAGCCAAGGCATAAGGAATCCTCTTCATACGTTCCACCTCTACAGGTGTTAAGGGTCCTTGAGATTTTCTCAACTCAAGTTTTACTTGCTTTGGGGTAGTTCCACGCTTGGAATTCGCCATATTAAATCTTTTCAAGATTTTCTCAATGTATGCACTTTGACAAAGTCCAATCAACCGCTTAGATCTATCTCTGTAGATCTTGATTCCTAGAATATATGCAGCTTCACCTAAATCCTTCATAGAAAAACAATTTCCAAGATAGGCTTTAATAGCTTGTAACATTGGAATGTTGTTTCCCATGATCAATATGTCATCAACATATAAGATTAGGAATGCTACATTACTCCCACTAGCCTTACGGTATACACATGGCTCATCAAGGTTTTGAGTGAAACCATACTTTGATCTCCTCATCAAACCTTTTATTCCATTGCCTAGATGCTTGCTTTAATCCATAAATGGATCTTTGTAGCTTGCATACGGTTAGGATATCGTGGATTGACAAATCCTTGAGGTTAGTCCATGTAAACCTCTTCGGTTAAGTGACCATTTAAGGCGCTTTGACATCCATTTGTCAAATCTCATAGTCATAGTACGCTATGGCTAAAAGAATCCTAATAGCTTTTATGTACTGACGGTGATACGCTTAAGCGTAGCTTGGGGTCAAAGGAACTTCCTTTCGTCGAGCAAGTTTTTCAACACCCTAGGCGATGAACCTAATCGTTGTAGTGTAGTATTATGGTAAGCCACGGGTATTGATATCGTTCTCTGGGGAATAGGAATGCTAGTGAGAAGTTACTACGCTAAGGTTAAGGTTGAGGAAGATTATTTTTTTTATCTTTTTTATGTTTTTTAGGAAATTGAAAGGTACGAATCTCGGGTATTGGATTTGGGGCAGGGGTTTGGTATTTCTACCGATTACTCTACTATTATCTAATTATCTAAACTAAGGTGGTGGTAGTCTATGTCTAATTAATGTGTGCTCGTATGATAGTTTAAAGATGTGTTTACTTAGGTTTTACTACTCTTTAATTATCTTCTATTGATGGTTGAGTTGTCACTTCCTTATTCTTAGTTGCGTTGTGTGTCTAAAGTTGTAGGGTATGTGTTTCTCCCTAACTCTTTGAACTTACCAATAGGTCTCGTCTACAAAACCCACTAGGGATAATAAACTCTTACTCTAAGGCACTCTTTGGATGGTTTAGCTTACAACTACTCAGGTAATTATATTCTAAGGTTCACAAAGATGAATCAAGCATTAAGTACACAACGAATGACCTATCGCATTACTAGATCATTAATCAACTAAGATAAGAAACAAACAATCAATATTCAATAATTAAGTTTCATATTCCCTAAGCAAACACACAAATAAATTAGCGGACATGGAGAACATGCAAGCATACACACAAAAATCAAAGACATAATTGAATTGATGAAGTAAATACTTATCTTGATGTAAGATAGGGTTTGGAACCCTAAAATCTCGTATAAGACACCCTTGGTTCGGTTTTAGGTTTTACTCCAAAAGACTCTTCTAAAACCGAAAAATTCGGATTCTATATATAATATTACATATGCGACGGCGTCACCTTATGTTTTGTGAAGCCGTCGTGTAGCCGTCATTAGGGTTTCGTCTTGGCCACGTTAACCTTGCGACGGCGTCACACCTTATGTCTGTGACGCCGTCCTCTTGACTTTTCGACGTCGTCGGATCGCATCTAGGCCGTCCCGAGTAGTGACGACCTACTCTTTTAAAGCCCGGCGTCGTCACTTGAAAATAGGGTTTTGGCATCGTATCGTCACAAAATCCTCCGACGGCGTCGCAGATAAGCGATGAGGACGCCGCGCCTTCGCTTTCAATGACTTTGAGTGTCTCGATTCGACTTTGGCCATTTTCTTCGTATATTCGCCTTTTCGTCCAAATAAGTGCCATTCCAGATTTTGCCTTCAAGAGACCTAAAAGTGAAAAGGAGCGATATTAAGTAATAACGGATACAAAAGTGATCAAATAAGGGTTAAACGACCCTCAAAATAGTACCTTTTAAAACCTTATCAAATATCCCTACACTTGTTATTTGCTTGTCCTCAAGCAAATGTGCTTTAGCCAATTAATTTATAAGTTAGGGGTCATGAAGCATTGATTTAAATGGTCCACAACACATATAAGCCCATAGAAAGTCATAACAAGCACGGAAATTACATACTAGCACCTCACACGGGTTTTGGATACTCACATCTCTCTCGGGTGTATATATGAAATATAACAAATAGGAAATGGAAGATAAACACTCATTAACCGGTCCTAGTACATAGATTACCATAGGCTTGAGAATAGATCAAACCTCCATCGCTTTGGCGTAAGCACCTAGGAAAGACTATCAAATAGGTCTTTTAAAGGGTTGTAATGTTAGGCTTACGGTAGGGAAACAAGGGTTTGGTGGGATAGGCTATTTAGCGTAAGCACTCTAAAACTCTAGGTAACGGAAATAAACAAACATAAATTTAAATGATAGATGTAGGATGGTAGCCCGTATGTTTTTTTTTTTTTTTTTAACACTCTATTTTTTTTCTTTTCTCTTTTCTATTTTTTTTCGATTTTTTTTTTTTTCGTACACTTTTACTCTACCATTCTCTACGGTAACATCAAAATGATAGGGATTTATAGGCACATCCCTACACTTTAGTTTTTATTACTCTAACACTAATTTGACCCGAATTGAAAAGATCAAAACACTTGGGGTACATTATTACATAAACAAAGGGAATTTGAATTTAACGTTCATTTCCGTCATTTCATAAACTTTAACTTTTCCCATGAATCCCAATCGTCCTAAAACGTATACAAAGGATATGACTCGACTTAGCAACTCATGCAAGCAACGGATAATTGAACTAAGGGTTTAGGGTGATAACAAACATTTGCACTAAAAGTGAGTGCATAAGTGGTACGCTAAGGCGATTTGGGTGTATATTTGGGGTGGGGTGTAAACAATGCTCTTCATTAATATTCGAAAAACGAAACATCACGAGAACCGCGAAAAGGATAGGCTCGAGGGTTAACTAGGGTATCGTGTACTAAAGATGATTACAACGCAAAGGGTGTGGGGAATTACTCAACCGATGTGGAAGAAGTAATTATATTACGGGTATCAAACAAGGGTTATCCTAATGCCTCTTATCATTTAGTTATTCCTAACTACACAAGTGTAGTCTCACTTGCGATCTCGGAATGCATCACAAAACAAGTTCTAGAATCTAATATACTACCGGTTCGCACTCTAAGCATTAAAGATGAATGCTTTAATTCCTACTAATCTAAGGGCGATCCTCACATTTTGGGTGGAATTTAGGTGGTAAAGGGTTTTTTTTTTTGTGCTAGTCATATAACTTCCTATCCGTGAGACGCTTTTGTTAAGACTAATGGCCCACTCCTATATGTCATGAAAAATTGTTAATTTGGTGCCAAAATTACCCTAACCGACATTTTCTCATGGTTTATTACACAAATACAATTGGACAAAGCAAATAGTCAAGGATAAGTATAGTTTCAAAGTTCTCGTTTTATTTTCCCTCCCTACACTTAAACTGAACATTGTCCCCAATGTTCCCCGAAAGTATCAAAGTTATGATAAAAGAAGGCAATCAAAAACGAAAGAAACTAATACTCCCCTGATTAGCTCGGTAGGATCCGTGTAAAGTGGTGGTTAAATCCTTTCCAAGAAGAATTATTGCGTGAAAAGCTCCTTCCAATCTTGTGTAACTTCTTCTTGACAAACTAAACTCGCACACTTGAACAAAACAAACGAAACCTTCGTAAAATCGGTAATAATATATATAAGACTCGATTTAAACTAGGATATAATGCTTGTGGAATGGATGTTTACGTAATTTCTAAGAAAATTAAAACCTTGAAAATTCCAAAAATTTTAAGTAGCTCGAAAACGAGAAAAGTGATCGATGTTTTACTCCTTCCCGACGCCGTCAGTTATCTTGACAAAAAGCGGTCTGCGATTTTCAAAAAATTCGGAAAATTTACATCTTTAGAATCGGAAAATTTCGCAAAAACATCCATTATGACTCGATACAAGCATTTGACTCGAACAAACAAACATACATATCTTTTAGTTAATTGTTATTATCATGTTTACGTTTCTTTTGAAAATGTGTAATCCTCCCTACACTTATCCACGATGTAAAATACCTTTATATGCAATTAAGGCGAGGTTAAAAACAAAATAAAGCATTTTTACAAATTTAAACATGAGGATAAACAATTAATAAAAGATATATAACACTAACAAGCAAACAATTAAGCATGGGTTGCCTCCCACGAAGCGCTTTTCTTTATTTAAGAGTCTTGTAGCTAGACTCGTAGTCGTACTCCTACGTTGCCTCTTTTTGCATCTTCAATGAGAATTCTATCATGTTGACAAAATTTTCATCGACTCTACACCTAGGCCCTAGGGTCAAGCAATCCTTATAATAATGCCTCCTTCTTTCTCACATGAATTTATAACCTTTTTCAACATCTTCCTTGCTCTTGTCCTCAAAAGATTTGATGTTGTCTCGATCATAAATGGACAAGTGGCTATACTCATTTGTTTTCCAAGGCATCCTATAGGTGATCTCATTGGTTCCTTCCTTAAACCTAACGGTTCCATCATGCTTGTTATGGCTCATTCTAGATGTTTCAACAAACGGTTTCCCTAGCACTACTTTGGATAAACTATAGTCAATGACGCATCCTACATCTTCTAGGACCATAAAATCAACTAGGTAGGTGAAATTTGCTATAAAGACATGTACGTCCTTGACTCTTCCCACAAAGTTGCAAACTCCTCCTGGATACTTAGGGTCTCTCCTAATATTAAGTTGCTCATTCATAATGTTATTATAGACAGCGGATGACATTACATTAATGGGAGATTCCGTATCTATGTAAGCGTGGTCGACACTCCTATATCCGATCATACAAGGGATTTTTAAGTTCCAGGGGTTTCCTCTCCTAATCTTTGGGCATATCCTAATGATAGGTGATCGTGGATTATTGATTATGTATTGATGGTACGCAACCTCTTCCTTAGTGGGGTAAAGATTGAAGTAAGCACTATTTTCCACATCCACGTTGTTGTTTATCATGCCATTGTCCGAACCATCGTTGATCATAGAGCCAACTACGAGGCGCCGACTACTTTCTCAACACTTCCCTAATTGTACTATCGAATATTTTTCGCAAACTCGAAGGTCGGTGTTTCTACCACATAGCGGCTTCGACGGTTGTGTTGGTTATTGGTTTGGGTTTTGAGTGACATTGACTTATTTGGTGTTGGGTTATCAAGTGGTGGTTGGTTATCACCTTCCATGATGAAAAGTGATGGGGTTACGAACAAAGGTCACGAAGAAGGGGATAGACTAAGAGGAAGCTAAAATGAGAAAATTTACTTGGTAGGAATCAGTAAAGAAACCTAAACAAGTGGACTACTAACTAGCTATTCTATTCCCGGCGCGCCAAAAACTTGATACGCTTACGCAGTAGCGCTCGGGGTCAAAGGAACTTCCTTTTCGTCAAGCAAGTTTTTCAACACCCTAGGCAGTGAACCTAATCGTTGTAGTGTAGTATTAGGGTAAGACACGGGTATTGATATCGTTCTCTAGGGGAATAGGATTTTTAGTGAGAAGTTACTACGCTAAGGTTAAGGTTGAGAAAGATTATTTTTTTTTTATCTTTTTTATGTTTTTTAGGAAATTGAAAGGTACAAATCTCGGGTATTGGATTTGAGGGGGGGGGGTTTGGTATTTCTACCGATTACTCTACTATTATCTAATTATCTAAACTAAGGTGGTGGTAGTCTATGTCTAATTAATGTGTGCTCGTATGATAGTTTAAAGATATGTTTACTTAGGTTTTACTACTCCTTAATTATCTCCTATTGATGTTGAGTTGTCACTTCCTTATTCTTAGTTGCGTTGTGTGTCTAAATTTGTAGGGTATGCGTTTCTCCCTAACTCTTTGAACTTACCAAAGGGTCTCGTCTACAAAACCCACTAGGGATAATAAACTCTTACTCTAAGGCACTCTTTGGATGGTTTAGCTTACAACTACTCAGGTAATTATATTCTAAGGTTCACAAAGATGAATCAAGCATTAAGTACACAACGAATGACCTATCGCATTACTAGATCATTAATCAACTAAGATAAGAAACAACCAATCAATATTCAATAATTAAGTTTCATATTCCCTAAGCAAACACACAAATAAATTAGTCGGACATGGAGAACATGCAAGCATACACACAAATAATAAAAGACATAATTGAATTGATGAAGTAAATACTTATCTTGATGTAAGATAGGGTTTGGAACCCTAAAATACTGTACAAGACACCCTTGGTTCGGTTTTAGGTTTTTACTCCAAAAAAGACTCTTCTAAAACTGAAAAATTCGGATTCTATATATAATATTACATATGCGACGGCGTCACCTTATGTTTTGTGACGCCGTCATGTAGCCGTCATTAGGGTTTCGTCTTGGCCACGTTAACCTTGCGACGGCGTCACCTTATGTCCGTGACGCCGCCCTTCTTCTTTCCGGCGTCGTTCGGATCGCATCTAGGCCGCCCGAGTAGCGACGACCTACTCTTTTAAAGCCCGACGTCGTCACTTGAAAATAGGGTTTTGGCTTCAGATCGTCACAAAATCCTCCGACGGCGTCGCAGATAAGCGATGGCGCCGTCGCCTGCTTTCAGCAGACTTTGAGTGTCTCGATTCGACTTTGGCCATTTTCTTCAGTATATTCGCCTTTTCGTCCAAATAAGTGCCATTCCAAAGCATTTTGCCTTCAAGAGACCTAAAAGTGAAAAGGAACGATATTAAGTAATATCGGATACAAAAGTGATCAAATAAGGGTTAAAACGACCCCTCAAAATGGTACCTTTTAAAACCTTATCAACAGGCGAGAAGGTTTCCTCATAATCTACACCGTAGGTTTGAGTATAACCTTTTGCCACAAGACGAGCTTTATGGGTGTGTACCTTTCCATCCATGTCAGTTTTCTTCTTGAAGAGCCACTTGCTACCAACCGTTTTAGCGTTAGGAGGGAGGTCAACTTCAATCCAGACTTCATTGTCTCTCATGGATTTCATTTCCTCGTTCATAGCCTTAAGCCATTTTTTAGATTCGCGATCTGCTAATGCAGCTTTATAGTTAGCAGGCTCATTGAGATCCCCTAACTCATGCTCCTATGAATCGACGTATAAACACATTTGATCAGGTGCACGTATTGTCCTTGAGGACCTACAAACAGGAATGACTTCACTTTCTGGTTCAACACTTTCATGTTCAACCATCTCAGGAAGTTGGCTAGTATTTTCAAAAGGGTGAGTATCTTCTTGAATTTCATCAAGTTCTGCGATCCTCCCACTTGCCTCTTGTGAGATGAGATGATTCTCAAAAAACTCAGCAAACCTAGCAATAATTACCTTGTGCTCAGGTGGATAGTAGAAGTAGTAACCCATTGTTTCCTTTGGGTATCCTACAAAGACACACTTAATGGATCTTCGTTCTAGTTTGTCAGGCGTATCACGTTTCACGAATGCCTCACAACCCTAGACCTTTAAGTAAGACTGATTAGGGACTTTCCCATGCCATAGTTCATATGGTGTCTTTTCAACCTTCTTTGATGGAACCATATTGAGAATGCGTGAAGCAGACTCAAGAGCATAATCCCAAAAGGACATTGGTAGAGTTGTTTGACTCATCATAGATCTTACCATGTCAAGCAGGGTTCGATTCCTTCTCTCAGATGCACCATTATGTTGTAGTGTATGTGGAGAAGAGAGTTGTGAGACAATCCCACACTTCTTAAGATGATCAATAAACTCTTGACTCATATATTCGCCTCCACGGTCAGACCGTAAAGCCTTTATGGTCTTTCCAAGTTGATTCTCAACTTCACTTTGAAATACTTTGAAAGTTTCAAAGAGTTCATGTTTATGTTTAAGCCGGTAAACATAACCATATCGACTAAAGTCGTCAGTGAAAGTTAAGAAATAGATGTATCCTTGTTTTGACACAGTTCTAAAAGGGCCACACACATCAGTATGTATGAGTCCAAGCAGATCTGTAGCTTTCTCCGTTTTATGCGGAAAATGCTTTTTCGCCATCTTCCCAGACACAAAAGATTTACACTTATCAAAAGACTCAAGGTCAGTTGATTTAAGAAGCCCATCGTGTTGCAGCTTCTCAATGCGTTTCTTGTTTATGTGCCCAAGTCGGCAATGCCACAAGAATGTAGAGTCCAAGTTACGCTTGGATCTTTTACTATTAACAAAATACATAGAACAATCGTTTGAAATAGAATCATGCATATCAATTTCAAAAATACCATTCCTAGAAACAGCATTAAAATAAAACAAGTTATTCATTGAAACTGAAATACCAATATCCGTAAAACAATGAGTAAAACCCTTGTCTTTGAAAAGTGAAACTGAAACAATACCCCTAGTTATACTAGGAGCATAATGACAATTGTCTAAACAAGTTATTAAACCACTAGGAAGTGACAAATCAAAAGTTCCTATAGCTTCAACGGCTACGCGGTTTCCATTCCCCACGTACAGGCTTAAAGCTCCGGGCTTCAGTTTCCTACTTCCCCTGAGACCCTGAGTAGTATTACAGATGTGAGTACCACAACCAGTGTCATATACCCAAGATTTATGAGGAAAAGTATAAAGTTCTATGACGAAGATACCTGATGTGCTAGCATTGCTACCCACATTGCACTTCTTCAGCATCAACTCGGCTAAATAGGTAGGACAATTCCTTCTCCAATGTCCAATCTGATGACAATGATGACACTCAGTGTCCTTAGCAGGATGCTCCTTTTTAGGTAGAGGGGGAATCTTGGCCTTGGGGGCATAAGCAAGCTTAGCCTTGCCATTGCCACTATTCTTGCCCTGAGCACCATTATGCGGCTTCTTGTTTTTATTGTTCTTCTGGATCCTTCCTGCTTTTATAGCAAGTACATCAGGAGCAGCATCTCTTTTCGGGAGCCCTTGTTCGTCCAGCTTAAGCATTGTATGCACGTCATCCACTGTCTTCCCCATGCATTGCATATTATAATTATGTCTGAATCCAGCAAAGTCCTTGTTCATAGAGGTAAGAATCATGCTCACTGCAAGGCGATAGCCCTTCATTTTCAGAACATATGTGCTAACAGATTGACCCTCCTCATGCTTACATGCATGAAAGGCCTGCACAGTCTCAAGGAGTTCTGCTCGCTTCGAGCAAACATGGTCTTCAATTCCTTAAGCATATTATATGCATCAAAGTGCTCCAGATTCTTTTGAAGTTCTGGAGTCATGCTTATGAGCATAAGACAGCCTATGTCCTTGGATGCTTTAACCCATTGGGCGTGAGCAGCAAGGACGTCAGCAGGAACCTGCTGATCAGGAGTTGGAGGAATAGGAGTGGCAGGTATGGGATGCTCCACATAAGTTAACTTATCCTCAGATGTGAGGACGATCCTCAAATTCCGATACCAGTCGAGAAAGTTAGATCCAGTAAGTTTTTCCTTTTCAAGGAAAGACCTGAAGATCGAATTGTTGACGGTTTGATTTGCTGCCATCTATAATAAACAAAGTTCAAAATTTTAGTATCTTCGATAATTAATTCTTTTACAAATTAACTACCCATGTTTTAATAAATAAAACAATTAATTTACTAAAAGACTAAGATCCTCTTGAACTCCCACTCATCACGGTAGTGCTTACTACTTTGGTAAGTCTTGTGGGTACAAGAGGTAGGCGGCGTGCGACAATTACATTACAAGTGCAATTCTTAGATTTATGAGACTTATGGCACTAGAGTACAAGCTGCTAGTGTCATGCATGTTTTGTCTCATCATATGCCTCGGGATCAAGGATCTCACCGCTTGACTCGATTAAGTAGTCCAATTAGAGAACATGTGTCAATAACTCTAGGTCCTACGCCAGAGAATAAACACCTTGGGTTGCAATTCACTCACGTCCCATGAAAAGCAAAGGGCAAGTGAAAGTTTTCTCAAACTTGGATGGCATAGACTTAAATTTCAAATAGGGTATCACATAATTTTTGACAAAAACATGTATCAAAAATTGTGTACAAAGAAGCATGCAAACATCTTTGTAACACAAGTTTGCAAAAAAATAAAATTTAAACTTATTTAGGTGTACTAATATCACGGGCAAAGAATGGTCCAGAACCCTAAATTGTACTCTACATGAGTCATAAGATCCAAGTTCTTCCAATAATTCCCACAAATGCCAAAACATGTAGTGGGGCGGGAATAGGCCATGCAAAACCCTAGATCTTGATGTTAACCAAAAGATCATTAATAAGAGCACAAAACTTTAGGTATCATATAGTTAAAGTTTATTAAATCAAATGATATCCATCATGCTATATCCTGGTAGCTTCGAGTAATGATCCACACCCTCAATAGCATGATCGAACAAATGATTTAATCAAATCAAATTTCGATAGTTTATAGTCCGTTTAAGTGTAAAAAAACAAGTTTTACACATAACACATAACTGGTCACAAGGAATTAAGTGTGTATTTTAACAGACAAGAATTAAATCTCACGATATCCAAAGAAGCTATATCCCGGTAGCGAGTAATGATCCACACCTCAATAGCTTGATGGAACACACGATTTAATTAAAACAAGTTTCAATATAAGTAATTGGTCTGTTTTTATTTCCAAAATCAAAAGCATATATGTAAAAAAGTCACAAGGAATAAAACATATAAGCAATTAAAACAGACAGAAGAAGGGGTAGAGGTGAGGACAGACTCTAATGGAAAAAGGTAACAAGTAATGCTCCAAAACTCAAGAATGATTCTTCCGCAATTGGAGAATCTAAGGCTCCCACAAAGTTTTCGAGCTAGGTACCAAGTGGACCACAGACGTCATAGATCATGACCGCGTAAGCCTTAAGATCGAAAAAAGAAAAAGAAGAATCCATATTACAATATCTTTTAATTTTTCCTAACCTCTTTTATTAACCATTAATATTAAACAAGATCAAGATTTAATTAAATGACAATAATGCATGTTATTGTCATAACAATTAATATATGTGTTTAATTAGCGTAGCAAGCGACTCTATGTGTAACCCATAACACCAAACAAGATGGCTCGTGATGCCACTGTAGGGAATTCATATTGATTAAACCATCAATACCACGAGTACGCAGCGGATGGATCTATGTTTAATGTTATGAATTAAAACACATAATTAAAACACATAAAATACTAACCTCGAATCTATTGAAAAATAGATAAACACCGGATCTTGATCTTTCACCACGAAACACCAAATCAACTATAATAAGTTGATCTCTATCAAATGCACACACTACACGTCTAGCAAGAACGTTAGGATGCTAGTGGTTGCTTACGAATGAAACACAAAATACTTGGTTTAGTTTCTTGATTAATTAAGATCGAATATACAAACACTTGTAAACAGTCGATTGATTTTTTTTTTTAGAGAATATAAGATGTGTCGTATGAATGTGTATAAAAAATGCATGCATAACCAATGAATCATGCCTACATTATATACTAACATTTTGACTTCTTGTCCAAGACACAATCTTTTCATATTTAACAATATATTGTCCACATTATCAATATTTTTTCCTGTACAAGTTTGACAAAGAGAATCATCACAACACTTATGATTATTCTTTTTGTACAAGTTTCATCTCCAAGTTTATATTCGATTGACCATTTTCTTAAATGAGTTAATTGGCTTATGTGGGCTATCATAAATTATTAATACATTACAAATAATTAATCTAGCCCGTTAGTTAAAATAAGCGTCTAACGGTTAACTATCAACCATTAAATAATTTCGTAAACATTACTTAATATAAATAATACATCTAATAAATTAATTACATTAACTAAAACGTTCTCTAAGTATATATGTGTGTGCCCCGATAGGCTCACGTAATTTATAGCTGTATAACTATTGATTTGACGTACGCATAACCAACATTAACCTCTACGAGTACGCAGCGGATAAGGATCTAGTTATCGCAATTAGATTAACACGTAATAATAAACAATAATTAATATATCAATTAATTAATAAAAGGTATATAGAAAAGCTAACTTTGTTTGGAAATTGATCTCTAGTAACGGAACAGGAAACCAAAACGAAACCCCAAGTATCTAAATTAGATACCTCTACGGTTGCTCACGAAAACACGTCAAACAAATACGTAACGATGCTAGTCGATTGCTTCACGTTAAACAACGGACCATGGTGTTCTTGTTATTGGATCTTGGCATCACATGATCGAATCCCCTAGGGATATCATACTGATTGTCGAACACAACAAGTAACAATATGCATGCATTTAATATTTGCATGCATGTAACTTTGCATGCATATTATGGTCATCATTCATAGTATCATGCATAGAATTCATTCTATGTATAGTGTTGCCGAATAGTGTAAGGAAAAAAGAATATACAGACTTTTGTTTTTCTTTTTGTATGTCGTATCTCACCACAGGGTAATTTGGTATACATAGGACATAAACTTGTCCACCAAGTTTGACCATCAACTCCACAACTTTCACAAACCGACACTCTCCTCCCCTCCTAGAACCTTCCCATAACTTGCCACATTGGAAGGAGGTCCGAGAGTTTCATTTTCCGACATCCAAATCCCTCTCTTTATTTTTTAACGTATATTAAAATTAGTTAAAGCGTCTAACGATTTAAACTAATAACCGTTGAATTATTTCGTGAAACATTTATACATTTAATAAATATAATAACATATATATATTAAATATATAATAAACGTACTCTAATGTTTAATGTGTGTGCCCCCAATAGGCTCACACACTTTTAGTGTTTACGCGTGTTTTAAACTCCCACAATCCAACAGCTCCCACTTGGGAGTTGGAGTGTCGAATGACACACAAAACTAACGACGGAAACGCCTAGCAACGCTCTCACTCGCTTTTTAACTAAAAGTGTCTGAGAGAATAGTTTCATAAAAGTTTCTCAGCAGCATGGTTATTAATGTCTTGCTTTAATCATCTTTTGTTATAGATACCGTTAAACCATGGATTATGGATCTTAAATCATTCCATATAGTTTAACAATTTAGAATCTCGTTATAGATTTTAATTCAGATATACCAAATGTAATCAAGAATGTTAATACAAATAAACCGTAAAAACGTTTATTAATATTTTACGATCTCTTTGTGTTTTGTTGATAACAAATATAATGTTATCTTAAGTATAATTTTAAATATACATGTTATTTTTGTAACGCATTTACATATAGCCATTTAAATACAAAAATGTAGTAATTAAGCATTTGTTGTAATAGTTTATTAGGATCGGTAAAACCATAACCCATGGATCTTAATCCATACTCAAGTTGGCTAGATACAATGTATACTTAGATACATTGAATCTAAAGAAAACCCATGGACCAACCCATGACCCATAACCAAATAAACCCATGGGCAAAGAAGAGCTTTCCACGGATCCCTAGGATTACACTAGACGGATCCCAAGTGGAAGGGATCCGTGGGATCCGGGGAACAGTGAAGATTTTTTCCTATAAATAGAGAGCCATTTCTTCATTCTAACTAACCCCTCTTCTTACTAAATCTCTCAAACACTCTCATTCTCTTCTAACATATAGATCACTTGATTTAGAGAGTTGTTCTTCTTTCTTTCTATTGTGATCCTCATATAGGTCCTTCTCTAAGGCGAGATCACGAGCATTCTACAAGTCATCCAAGCAAGGGGTCCTTGATTGATTTGTCACTCCGCAAGATTTTTGTAGCGAAGATCTTATATTTGATATTTCACATATTTGTTGTGTAATAGTCGTGTTGGTTTGGTCCACCGTGTTACGGACTCGGTATCTAGCTTTGTACGGAAAAAGTGTAAGCAACGTTGTGAAGGCTTCTCGCCAAGTGAAGGAGTTTGTTGACATAGTGCTTGAATTCTCGAGTAGGTGACTCGGGAGTGGAGTAGGCAAGGAAGGTGTCCTTGTAGCCGAACCACTATACATCGGTTGTGTCTTTTCTATCCCTTAGCTTTACTTTATTTACTTGTTTTATCATTAGATCTATACTTTCTACATCCATAAGATCTCACATTTAACGAATCTAAAGTTTTAAAACTAACGTAAAATCGGCAAAACTATTCAACCCCCTTCTAGTTTTCCACAATTGGCATCAAGAGCTAAGTTTATAAACGTTTTAAAGTAAAATTGTATTTTAAAAACTTTTCGATCACTATGGGTTCTGAAAATTATAAGGAAGGACAATCTATGCAACGACTACCACTACTTGAAACTAATGGTTTTATATATTGGAAAAATAGATTCGAAACATATGTGAAATCTAAAGATATTGATCTTTGGTACATTATTGTTGAAGGCGACTTTAAGGTTACCTCAAAAGACGATAAAGGGAATTTAGTTAACATACCTCATGATAAACTAAATGATGAAATGAAGAAAAAGCTTTCTAAAAATAGTGAAGCAAAAATGGTTTTATATAATGCTTTACCGAAAAAGGAATTCGAAAGAATTTCAATGCTTAAAACCTCTAAAGAAATTTGGACTTCTTTAGTTGTAACTCATCAAGGCAACCAACAAGTTAAGAATAATGAAATTGATTTATTTGTTCAACAATATGAACAATTTTCAATATCGGATGAGGAAACTATAGATCATTCTTTTGCTAACTTTAATACTATTATTACATCGTTACAAGCACTTGATGAATCTTTTCTAGCCGTAACCATGTTAGGAGATATCTAAGGGCACTTCCATCAAGTGGAGATCCAAGGTGACGGCGATCGAAGAGTCAAAAGATTTGACAATCCTCACCCTCGATGAACTCATAGGCAACCTAAAAGTCTACGAGCTTGTCCTTGCCAAAGACTCAAGCCTCAAAGGTAAAAGAAACACAAATCTCTTGCCCTTAAAGCCGAAAAGGCTTCAAGCGATGAAGAGAACTCCTCTTCAAGTAGTGACGACGAGGAGTACGCTATGGCGGTAAGGGACTTTAAAAAGTTCTTTAGAAGAAAGGGAAGATACGTCAAACAACCATATGACGATAAGAAAGGCTTTCGGAAAAGCAAAGAGGACGAGAAGCCAAAGAATGATCGTACTTGCTTTAAATGTGGGGACCCAAACCACTTTATTAGTAAGTGTCCCAAACGAGATGATCATAAAGCGTTCGTGAGCAGCACGTGGGGAATGAGCTACGAGGAGGACGAAGAAATTTGTCTCATGGCAAATGACGAGGTATGTCATGAATACTATAGTAGTTCATCACTTGATGACGACTCTTTGCATAATGAATATGACAAACTATGCAACATTAGCTTAAAACTAATTAACAAAAATAAGCTTTTAAAGAGTCAAAACTAATGTTTAGATAAAGAAGTCATAGAATTAAAAGCAAAACTAAAACGTTTAGAAAAGGGTAAAATAGCAAGTGGTGAATGTGAACTTTGCGTTCAACTTCAAACACTAGTTGATCATCTAGATTCTAAAATTGCTAGAATGTGTACGAACACCTTAGATACAATACTAGATGGTGTTAAAATCGGTAACAACCTAAAAGGCTTAGGTATTCAACAACTTGATCCATCAACTAGTGAAAGTAAAGAAACAAAATTTGTTAAGACGCTAGAAAAACCAGTCACTGTTGTGGCGGATCCCACGGATCCCCTAAAAAGGGAACCGGCTAGTGTATAGACAGGCATCCGTGGATCTGCTGTAGCAAACAGTAGTAATAACGTAGCGTCTTCATCTAGAACTGATTTTGTTATCATTAATAGGAAGAAACCAACTCACGTCACCACTAGACAACCACCTCCAAAATATAATCCTACTTTTGCAAGAAACAAAGCTCCATCTTTTTTAAAACCTAATTCATTTAGGAGACCTAATAACGTTTATCCAAGAAGTAACCACCAAATGGGATGGAACCCAAATATGCAAAACGGTTTTTCTTTTCAAAACTTTGCTCCATGAAATGCATATTCATCTTATCCATACATGTCTAACATGAATGGAATGTTTAACACTAATGGACCCATGAACAAATGGGGACTAAACTTTTGAGTTTATTATGATGAATGGGTCAAGGATAGCGGGTGCACGAGGCACATGACCGGCAATAGGGATCTATTCTCCACATATGAATCCATAAATGGAGGTAATGTGGTGTTTGGAAATAGCAAAAGTAGAATCATCGGTAAAGGTACGATTTCTAACAAATCTCTAACCATTAACAATGTGTGTCACTGATAACGCTACACGCGTCGTTCAGGGTCAAAGGAACTTCCTTTTCTTCGAGCAAGTTTTATAACACCCTAAGCAGTGAACCTAATCATTGTAGTGTAGTATTAGGGTAAGCCACGGGTATTGATATCGTTCTCTAGGGGAATAGGAATGCTAGTGAGAAGTTACTACGCTAAGGTTAGGGTTGAGGAAGATTATTTTTTTATCTTTTTATACTTTTTTAGAAAAGGAAAGGTACGAATCTCGGGGTTTGGATTTGGGGGTTGGTATTTCTACCGATTACTCTACTTATCTAATTATCTAATCTAAGGTGTATGTAGTCTATGTCTAATTATTGTGTGCTCGTATGATGGTTTAAAAATGTGTTTACTTAGATTTTATTACTCCTTAATTATCTCCTATTGATGGTTGAATTGTCACGTCCTTATTCTTAATCGCGTTGTGTGTCTAAAGTCGTAGGGTAAGCGTTCATCCCTAACTCTTTGAAACTACCAAAGGGTCTCGTTTACAAAAACCTCTAAGAATTATAAACTCTAACTCTAAGGTACTCTTGGATGGTTTAGCCTACAACCGCTCTAAGTGTTATAGTCCAAGGTTCACAAAGATTAATCAAGCATTAATTACACAACAAATGACCTATCACATTACTAGATCATTAACAATAATGATAAGAGACAACGAATCAATATTCAATAATTAAGTTTCATATTCCCTAAGCAAACACACAAGTAAATTAGCCGGACATGGAGAACATGCAAGCATACACACAAATAATTGAAGACATAATTGAATTAATGAAGTAAAACACTTATCTTGATGTAAGATAGGGTTTGGAACCCTAAAATACTGTACAAGACAGCCTTGGTTCGGTTTAGGTTTTTACTCCAAAAGACTACACACTAAAACTAAAAAATTCGGATTCTATATATAATATTACAATCGCGACGGCGTCACCTTATGATTTGTGACGCCGTCGGGTCGCCGTCATTAGGGTTTCGTCTTGGCCACGTTAGTCTTGCGACGGCGTCACCTTGTGCTTGTGACGCCATCTCCTTGATCTCGACGCCGTCTGGATCAAATCTAGGCCATCCGAGTTGCGACGGCCTACTCTTTTAAAGCGACACCGTCACTCGAAAATAAGCAATTTGGCTCGTGTCGTCACAGAAGTGCTCGACGGCGTCGCAGATTAAGCAATGACGCCGTCCCCTTGTATTTTAGCAGCTTGAGTGTCTCAATTCTTGACTTTGGCCATTTTCTTCGTATATCCGCGCCTTTTCGTCCAAATAAGTGCCATTCCAACAATTTGCCTTCAAGAGACCTAAAAAGTGAAAAGGAACGATATTAAGTAATAACGGATACAAAAGTGATCAAATAAGGGCTTAAACGACCCCTCAAAAAGGAACATTTTAAAACCTTATCAAATATCCCTACACTTGGTATTTGCTTGTCCTCAAGCAAATGTGCTTTTAGCCAATTAATTTATAAGTTAGGGGTCATGAAGCATTGGTTTAAAATAATCCACAACACATATAAGCCCCGCAAAAGTCATAACAAGCATAGAAATTACATACTAACACCTCACATGGGGTGTTTGGATACTCTCATCTCTCGGGTGTATATGAAATATAACAAGTTGGAAATGGAAGATAAACACTCATTAACCGGTCCTAGTACATAGATTACCATAGGCTTGAGAATAGATCAAACCTCCATCGCTTTGGCGTAAGCACCTAGGAAAGACTATCAAAGAGGTCTTTAAAGGGTTGTAACGTTAGGCTTACGGTAGGGAAACAAAGGGTTTGGTGGGATAGGCTATTTAGTGGTGGCAAGTCAAAAATCTCTATGTTGCAAGTATACGAAGAATGGCGTTGCTAAGCCAAGACTCGACACTCTAAACTCTAGATAACTGAAATAAACAAACATAAATTTAAAGATAGATGTAGGATGGTAGCCCGTATGTTTTTTTTTTTTTTTTTTTTTTTTTTTGAACACTCTATTTTTTTTTTTCTTTTCTTTTTTTTTTTTTTTTCATACACTTTTACTCTACCATCCTCTACGGTAACATCAAAATGATAAGGATTTATAGGCACATCCCTACACTTGAGTTTTTATTACTCTAACACTAATTTGACCTGAATTGAAAAGATCAAACCACTTGGAGTACATTATTACGCAAATAAGGAAATTTAACGTTCCCTTCCAGTCATTTCATAAACTTTAACTTGTCCCATGAGTCCCAATCATCCCAAAACTGTGTACAAAGTATATGACTCGACTTAGCAACTCATGCAAGCAACTAGATAATTGAACTAAGGGTTTAGGGTGATAACAATAATGCACTAAAAGTGAGCGCATACAGGGTAGGCTAAGGCGATTTGGGTGTACATTTGGGGTGGGGTGTAAACAATGTTCTTCATTGATATTCGGAAAACCGAAACATCACGAGAACCGCGAAAAGGATAGGCTCGAGGGGTTAACTAGGGTATCGTGTACTAAAGATGAGTACAACGCAAAGGTGTGGGGAATTACTCAACCGATGTGGAAGAAGTAATTATATTACGGGTATCAAACAAGGGTTATCCTAATGCCTCTTATCATTTAGTTATTCCTAACTACACAAGTGTAGTCTTACTAGCGATCTCGGAATGCATCACAAAACAAGTTCTAGAATCTAATATACTACGGTTCACACTCTAAGCATTAAAGATGAATGCTTTAATTCCTACTAATCTAAGGGCGATCCTCACATTTTGTGTGGAATTTAGGTGGTAAAGGGTTTTGTGCTAATCATGTAACTTCCTATCCGTGAGACGCTTTTGTTAAGACTAATGGCCCACTCCTATATGTCATGAAAATTTTAAATTTGGTGCCAAAATTACCCTAACCGACATTTTCTCATGGTTTATTACACAAATACAATTGGACAAAGCAAATAATCAAGGATAAGCATAGTTTCAAAGTTCCGCTTTATTTTCCTCCCTACACTTAAACCGAACATTGTCCCCAATGTTCCCCGAAAGTATCAAAGTTATGATAATAGAAGGTAATGAAAAGCGAAAAAACTAATACTCCCCGATTAGCTCGGTAGGATCCGTGTGAAGTAGTGGTTAAACCCTTTCCAAGAAGAATGTATGCGTGAAAAGCTCCTTCCAATCTTATGTAACTTCTTCTTGATAAATTAAACCGCACACTTGAAGAAAACAAACGAAACCTTCGCGTAAAATTGGCGGTAATAATATATATAAGACTCGACTAAACTAGGATATAATGCTTGTGGAATGGATGTTTACTGAATTTCGGAAAATTAAGACCGAAAATTCCAAAATTTATAAGTGGCTCGAAAACGAGAAAAAGTAATCATTGTTTTACTCCTTCCCGACGCCGTCAGTTTGCGATCGACGCCGTTATCCCGACAAAAAGCGGTCTGCGATTTTCGGAAAAATTCGGAAAATTTACATCTTTAGAATCGGAAAATTTTCGCAAAACATCCATTATGACTCGATACAAGCATTTGACTCGAACAAACACACATATATATCCTTTAATTAATTATTATTCTCATGTTTACGTTTCTTTTGAAAGCGTGTAATCCTCCTACACTTATCCTTTATGTAAAATACCTTTATATGCAATTAAGATGAGGTTAAAAACAAAATAAAGCATTTTACAAATTTAAACATGAGAATAAGCAATCAATAAAAGATATATGACACTAACAAGCAAACAATTAAGCATGGGTTGCCTCCACGAAGCGCTTTTCTTTATTTATGAGTCTTGTAGCTAGACTCGTAGTCGTGCCCTTACGTGACTTCATTACCGTCATCTTCTTCCTCATGACGGTCTCTAGTGGTTGGTTCCATGTTGTAGAAGTGCCCTATGATACACCTTTCTAAGAGTTCGTCCTCTCCCCACTCATTTCTATATTCCGGTCCTAAGTTCAAGCAATCCTTATAGAATCCGAAAATCTTAGCCATAACATAATCTACTCCTTTTTCCTTATCCTCATTATTCCTATAATAGACCGACAGTTTAAGTTCCTTTTCATCATTAGAGAGTGATGAAAACTTCTCAATCTTAAACGGCATTTGGTAAGCTATGTCATCGGTCTCATCCTTGAATCGCATTATTCCTAATGAGGATCATAAGTCATCCGGTGTTTTCTATGAAAGGTTTTCCTAAAATAACATGGGACAAGCTAGGATCTATGGCCGTGCTAATATCATCCACAATTATGAAGTGCAGAGGAAGCGTGAAACTACCTACATAAGCGGGCAATCCCTTAACTCTTCCAAGAAAATTGCAACTAACCCTAGGATTATCGGGATCTTGCCTAGTTGGGATAGGCTTCTTCATCACCCAATTGTAGTAGGTGCTAGTCATTATGTTAATTAGGGACTTGCGATCAATGTAGGCCTTTGCCACGAAAAGGTGTCCTATGCAACATGGTATGTTAAGATTCCAAGGGTTTCCAAACTTGATCCTAGGGCTTTTCCTATCATACATGTGACGGAGGTCACGCACTAAGTGAGGGTGGCGAGATAGTTCTTCTTCTGTAGGAAACTTATTGAAATAGTCATTATCTACTTCATTCACTTCCTCGGTTGTTTCATTCGTCGGTGTTTCCTTAACCTCAAGTATCATCTCATGGTTCTCTTCGTCATTTGTTCTATTAGGTTTCACTAAGGCGATGGTATTGACGAATTGAACGTGCTTAGCTAACTTACTTGGGTCCTTAATCTCAACACCGGAAGGCTCGGGAGTTAAGATAGCATTAACCTTCCTATCACTATTGGTCATGGCTTTCAAAAGGTTATCTATCTTCCTATCCATTTCGGTTTGTTGTTGGTTAAAGTGGTCTAAGAGCTTAGCTATTTGGGCTTCTTGGGATGCGACTAGGTTTTGCAACATAACTTCAATGTTTTGTTGGTTAGGACCGTGAGGTGAGGGCCATGAGAAATCATTGAAGGTAAATTCTTTGGTTTGTCCCCAATAGAAGTCGGGCTTGCTCTTCCACGCTTCTCGGGTCTCATTGAAATTCCTAGGTCCTGGTATTGTAGGGAATCTTCCTCCCGTTCCATTAATACGCGAGGATGCGTAGTCAACGGAAGCATGTTCGGGGGATCGGGTGCAAGTGCGCGTGTTATGAGGATCACTACACGGCTCACACAAGGAAGAAACTTTGTTCACATGGCGTGAAGACTTAGGATTTTCGTAGGAACTCATTAGGAATTTAGCTTGATCTTCAAGTTCGATCATCCTACGATCGGAAGATTGGGAGTCAATGGGAGGCAATGAGATTGCCTTAACGGTTTTGGGCAACTCACGGGGGTCATTCCAACTTTCGTTGTCATAGAGAGCAAGGTCCTCTATTATACCCCATGATTCTTCCGCGGTGAGATCACTAAGTTTTCCACCGGCCCGCTTGGTCAATGGATCGCTTGGTGGGGAAGTTGACATGATCATAGAAAAGTTGGACTTGGAGCCAAAGATCAATGTCGTGATGAGGGACTTTATGAAGTAAGTCCTTGAATCGAGTCCATGCTTCGTAGAGAGATTCACCTTGACGTTGTTGGAACATCAAGATGTCATTCCTAAGTTTAGTGGTTCTCCCCGGTGGGAAAAATTAAGCAAGGAAGCGAAAGGTGAGATCATCCCAACTTGAGATGGAGCCGGCGGGAAGTCGCTCAAGCCAATTACTAGCTTGATCCCGTAGAGAGAATTGGAAGAGACGCAGACGCGTGGTCTCCCGAGTAGTAGCATCAAGGTCGATGGAATCGACAATTTTAAGGAAATCCTTAGATCTTGATTTGGATCTTGAACGAAGTCCATGGAATGCACATCCGCTTTGCACCAACCGGATGGTGTCGGATCGCAGAGTCGTAGTTTGGGCTTGGTCGGGAAGCTCAATGGTGTTCCTATAGCCTAGGTGGCTTGGTCTGAGTATTCACCAAGAGTACGGGCTCTTGGCGGGTCATTTGGTGGTGGGTTGATGAATGGTGGGTGGTTATCACCTTCCATGATGAAAAGTGATGGTGTTACGAACAAAGGTCACGAAGAAGGGGATAGACTACGAGAAAGCTAAAAATGAGAAAAAATTACTTGATAGGAATCAAGCAAAGAAACCTAAGCGAGGTGGACTACTAACTAGCTATTCTATTCCCGTGTGGCGCCAAAAACTTGATAACGCTACACGCATCGTTCGGGGTCAAAGGAACTTCCTTTTCTTGAGCAAGTTTTATAACACCCTAGGCCAGTGAATCTAATCGTTGTAGTGTAGTATTAGGGTAAGCCACGGGTATTGATATCGTTCTCTAGGGGAATAGGAATGCTAGTGAGAAGTTACTACGCTATGGTTGAGGTTGAGGAAGATTATTTTTTTATCTTTTTATATTTTTTTAGAAAAGGAAAGGTACGAATCTCGGGGTTTGGATTTGGGGGTTGGTATTTCTACCGATTACTCTACTTATCTAATTATCTAATCTAGGGTGTATGTAGTCTATGTCTAATTATTGTGTGCTCGTATGATGGTTTAAAGATGTGTTTACTTAGGTTTTATTACTCCTTAATTATCTCCTATTGATGGTTGAATTGTCACGTCCTTATTCTTAATCGCGTTGTGTGTCTAAAGTCGTAGGGCATGCGTTTATCCCTAACACTTTGAAACTACCAAAGGGTCTCGCTTACAAAACCTCTAGGAATTATAAACTCTAACTCTAAGGTACCCTTTGGATGGTTTAGCCTACAACCGCTCTAAGTGTTATAGTCCAAGGTTCACAAAGATTAATCAAGCATTAATTACACAACGAATGACCTATCGCATTACTAGATCATTAACAATTAAGATAAGAGACAACCAATCAATATTCAATAATTAAGTTTCATATTCCTAAGCAAACACACAAGTAAATTAGTCGGACATGGAGAACATGCAAGCATACACACAAATAATTGAAGACATAATTGAATTAATGAAGTAAAACACTTATCTTGATGTAAGATAGGGTTTGGAACCCTAAAATCTTGTACAAGACACCTTGGTTCGGTTTAGGTTTTACTCCAAAAGACTACACACTAAAACCGAAAAATTCGGATTCTATATATAATATTACAATCGCGACGGCGTCACCTTATGATTTGTGACGCCGTCGGTCGCCGTCATTAGGGTTTCGTCTTGGCCACGTTAGTCTTGCGACGGTGTCACCTTGTGCTTGTGACGCCGTCTCCTTGATCTCGACGCCGTCGGATCAAATCTAGGCCGTCGAGTTGCGACGACCTACTCTTTTAAAGCCTAACACCGTAAATCACTTGAAAATAAGCAATTTACGCTCTTGTGTCATCATTCTTGACTTTGGCCAAGTGCTCGTCCGAATAAGTGTCACAACATTTGCCTTCAAGCGTGAAAAGGCGATATTAGTAATAACGGATACAAAAGTGATCAAATAAAGGCTTAAACGACCCTCGTACCCTTGTATTTCAGCGATTTTGAGTGTCTCGATTCTTGACTTTGGTTATTTTCTTCAGATATCCGCGCCTTTTCGTCCAAATAAGTGTCATTCCATGGAATGAATTTGCCTTCAAGAGACCTAAAAGTGAAAAGGAACGATATTAAGTAATAACGGATACAAAAGTGATCAAATAAGGGCTTAAAAGACCCTCAAAAGGTACATTTTAAAACCTTATCTTTAACCATTAACGTAGAAAACCTAAACTTTAATCTCTTAAGTATAGGACAAATATGTGATAAAAGTGCAATGTACTTTTTACGAAACCGTAGTAAGATACTAAAAATGGCATAACCATAGGAAGAGGAATTAGGAAACATGGAGTCTATGTCATTAAAATTGGTAATGAACCTAAAGACAAACTTTGTCTTACCTCTATGGATGATACTTCGACCTTATGGCATCGAAGATTGGGTCATGCCAATATGCGACTTCTTCAATCGCTATCATCCAAAGATCTAGTAAGAGATCTACCTAAGTTAAAATATGAACATCACTTTTGTGATGCTTGTAATGTTGGAAAACAAGCTCATTCTAGTCATAAAGCTAAAAACATGGTGTCAACAACTAGGTGTCCATCCGCTATCCAAAGTTATGGAGGCAACTACTACACTTTGGTCATAGTGGATGACTACTCTAGGTATACATGGACAAAATATTTAAAGAACAAAACGGAAACCTTTAATTATTTTGAAATATTAAGCAAAAAGATCCAAAGACAACTAGGAAGTCCTATAGTGTCCATTAGGACGGATCATGGTAGGGAATTCGATAATGAAGTGCAATTTGGAGCCTTTTGTGACGCTAATGGTATTACTCACAACTTCTTGGCTCCACGCACTCCACAATCGAATGGGGTAGTAGAAAGAAAGAATAGAACCCTACAAGAAATGAGTCGAACAATGCTTAATGAACAATCCATACCTCAAAAATTTTGGTGTAATGCCGTTGATACTTCAACGTACATACTCAATCGAGTCTTAATAAGACCAATCTTAGGTAAAACTCCATATGAGTTACTCCGGGGCAAAAATCCTACGTTAAATCACCTTAGAGTCTTTGGAAGCAAATGTTTTATTCTTAACACTAAAGATTACCTTACAAAATTTGATCCTAAATCAACTGAAGGTATATTTCTAGGTTATTCGCCAAATAGCAAAGCTTACGTCATATTAAACAAAGAAACAATGAAGGTAGAAGAGTCATTAAATATAAAATTTGATGATAGTCCACCCAAACCCTCTCCACCTCTTGTCGATGACGAGATCATGGAAAGTGATGCTATAGTAATAAAGAAAAAGATAAATGAAGAAGAAGAACCTTTAAAT
This sequence comes from Chrysanthemum lavandulifolium, assembly GCA_022545495.1. Taxonomy (NCBI): domain Eukaryota; kingdom Viridiplantae; phylum Streptophyta; class Magnoliopsida; order Asterales; family Asteraceae; genus Chrysanthemum; species Chrysanthemum lavandulifolium. The sequence continues at coordinate 39,077,478 of CM040243.1, forward strand.
AATGAAATCATAAACATTAAAGAGTCCAAAGATCATCCCGTAGATAAAGTCATAGGAAAGCTAAACGAACGAACATTAAGGTCTCAAGTTCAAAATCAAAGTAGCTTGTTTTGTTTTGTTTCAACCATAGAACCTAGGAATACACAGAGAAGCCATAAAAGAAGAACTAAATCAATTTGTGTCTAATGATGTTTGGACGCTTGTCCCTCCACCTAGTAATCAAACCATAATAGGAACCAAATGGGTTTATAAAACAAATTAGATGCAAACGGAGTAGTGTCTAGGAACAAGGCTAGACTCGTTGCCCAAGGGTATAACCAACAAGAAGGAATAGACTTTGATGAGACCTATGCCCCGTGGCTAGATTAGAGTCTATAAGAATACTTCTTGCGTATGCTTGTGCTAATGATCTAAAGCTTTATCAAATGGATGTCAAAATGCTTTTCTAAATGGTTTCATTAATGAAGAAGTATCGTAGCTCAACCTCCGGGCTTCATCGATTTTGAAAAACCCAAACATGTATATAAATTAAAGAAAGCCCTTTACGGTCTTAAACAAGCTCCAAAAGCTTGGTATGATAGACTCAAGTCATTTTAATTAAACACAACTATACCATGGGGTTAGTTGACAACACACTTTTACTAAGAAAAGAGAGTCACATATAATCATAGTGCAAATATATGTAGATGATATTATATTCGGATCCACTTGTCAAGACATGTGTGATGATTTCTCTAAAATCATGCATGACGAGTTCGAGATGAGTATGATGGGAGAACTTAGTTTCTTTCTTGGTCTACAAATTAAACAAGTAGAAGATGGTATCTTCTTTAATCAATCTAAATACATAAAAGAGATGTTAAAGAAATTCGGTCTAGAAGAGTCGAAACCAATTAGGACACCAATGTCATCCGACACCAAACTCACAAAAGATGAAGACGGAGAATCCGTAGATAATACTAAATATCGTGGCATGATAGGTAGTCTCTCTACCTCATGGCTAGTAGGCGGATATCATGTTTAGTGTTTGCTTATGTGCTAGGTTTCAAGAAGACCCTAAAATATCACACCTAGAAGCCGTAAAAGGATATTTAGATACATTAAGGGTACAACACAATTAGGATTATGGTATCCTAAGGGCACGGGAGTAGAAACAATTGTATATGCAGATTCGACCATGCGGTGATTACGTTGATAGAAAAAGTACAAGTGGGGTATGTACTTTCATGGGATGTTGTTTAACATCTTGGTTTTCTAAGAAACAAAGCGGCACTAGCTATATCAACAACCAAAGCCGAGTATCTCTCCACGGCAAAGCATGCCAACAAGCACTATGGATGAAACAAGCGTTAGTCGACTACGACATTCATCTAAGCGACATAGCCATCCTATGTGACAACAAAGGTGCCATCGACTTAAGCAAGAATCCGTATTGCATTCTCGCACAAAGCATATAGAGATTCGACATCACTTCTTAAGAGACAATGTTCAAAGGGAACATCTCTATTGAGAAGGTAGCATCCGAAGACAACATAGCCGACGTCCTCACCAAACCGTTGAAGCGGGAACAATTCAACCTACTTCGTCTTGGTCTTGGTCTAATGGAACAAACGTCGTAAATTATTTGACTCTACAAGGTATGTAAACACTAGCCTTCTTCTTTCGAGTCTAGGATCTCTATTTCACGCACAACTCACAAACAATACGGAATTTTCAAAAACAAGATAAGTTTTCAACTTATAGCTTTTTATTTTTTCTTTCAAACACATACATACATTTTCAAAGAAAAACTCTTTTCAAAATGTTTTCTAAAAGAATGATACCTTCCGTATCAATTTCACAAAAGCAATTTCTCACGTCTAGGACAAATCGCTTTTCATTATTAATACAAAGTAAAACCCGTTTTCATTGCATCTCATGTCTTTTGAATGCTAAAGGGAACACATAACTAATATGTGTTTTCGGGTACATTCATTTAAGCAACAATGAATTAGGAGCATTGATAACACTCAATTACGTACTTGTGTACTAAATATGTGTTTTCGGTTTATCTCAATAGGATGATTTTTCTACTTCTAGTTTATTTTTCTTTTTCCTTTTAGAGTTCGAGATAACCGCAACTCCAAATAGTTTGCATATAGGCACACAATAGGCAAAAATGTTTCCAAAAGGAAAATTTTGTCTTGCTGAATCACTGGACCCATGGATCCCAAGCCTTCATCTTTGGACGGATCGCTCAAGGAAGGATCCGTGGGATCCGTGAGACGAGTCGCTTTTACCTTCTATTCTTCTCACTTTGGTTGAAAAATACACATTTGTTTTATTTTTTTGGAGTATGATCTTTAATGCTTGAGTTCTCATGATCACATGCCTTAAATTCATATCTAATCATTAGATTTTAATCCACATTTTGAGTCAAGCATTCATTACAATGCTTTGTTTTTCTATATATAGAACTCCCAAAATGCTTGCATAATCCATCTCATCCTCACAAACACAATACACCATGTCCTCCACAAACCCTTTAGATGAATCACCTAGTACAAACAATCATCTTCATGATACCCAAACCTTTGTACTTCCACCATCCAAAATACCACAATCAAACTCTAGGATATCCGTACGGATTAGTATCCGATCTTGTTGCTTAGCAAAACCAACCTCAAATGGTTCTTCCTCAACCAAAAACTCACCACAAGATTCTTCCTTGAGAGCACCTCCCTCATCACCAACAAGTACACCAACTTCATCACCACCTAAAGTCACTCTTTTGGAACTCCTTAAGACTCCAACAAGATCCAAATAACCTAAACAAAAAGAAATAGTCTTTTCAACACCCCCCACATCTCCAAATACTATTTTTCAAGATCATGAAACATCACCACCATTAGCTCCCATCACATTACAAGAATGTCTAGGTTCTTTTCCACCACCATTTACAAACATTCCGGATGTTGATCTATATTTTCCTATTTTTCCACCACATCTTCCGCATAACTCAAATCAAAACAACCCGGAAAACATCCGCACTCATTACCCACATCATTTACATTGTGAACATTGCCAATCCACTAGGGAAATCGCAATAGAAGTTAGGGAAGAAATGTGTTTCATACTCAACCTCATCCTTGATCGCATCAATACCATCACTCATCAAAACCTCCATCCATAACCTTATGCAAGCATGGAAGGAATCACTACTACTATTTTCTAATTCTAGTATTTTTTTTTTTGAATTCATTTTCAAGAACAAGTCTTGTTCTTATTGTTACATGCTTGTACGTGGCATAAATATCACTACAATTTGTTGTTTTATTACAAGGCCTTGTTTACATACCTTGGCTCCCAATCTTGATTCTCGTCAATCACAAGATTATTTAAGCATGTTACTAACCTTTCTTTTTGTAGGATTTTTATTTTTCTTCTCTTGACGCCCAAACAAAGGGAGCTACGGTCAAGGGGTTAGCTATTTCTTCCAAGGGTTAACTTTTGTTTCGACAAAAAGGGGGAGAAGAAGTAAAACTTAGGGGCTTTCAAAAATTACATCTATTCTTAAGTTTTACTCATCATAACATTATGTTTTGTCATCAACAAAAAGGGGGAGATTAAGAAGTAAAACTTAGGGGCTTTCAAAAATTACATCTATTCTTAAGTTTTACTCATCATAACATTATGTTTTGTCATCAACAAAAAGGGGGAGATTGTTAATACAAATAAACCGTAAAAACGTTTATTAATATTTTGCGATCTCTTTGTGTTTTGTTGATAACAAATATAATGTTATCTTAAGTATAATTTTAAGGATACATGTTATTTTTGTAAAGCATTTACATATAGCCATTTAAATACAAAAATGTAGTAATTAAGCATTTGTTATAATAGTTTATTAGGATGGGTAAAAACCATAACCCATAGATCTTAACCCATACTCAAGTTGGCTAGATACAATGTATACTTAGATACATTGAATCTAAAGAAAACCCATGGACCAACCCATAACCCATGACCCATAACCAAAAAAACCTATGGGCAAAGAGGAGCGTTCCACGGATCTCTAGGATTACACTAGACGGATCCCAAGTGGAAGGGATCCGTGGGATCCGGAGAATAGTGAAGATTTTTGCCTATAAATAGAGAGCCATTATGAATGAATAACAAATACCAAGTATCTTTATTCATCGTAAAGTAAAAATTGTCTTTCAATCCCAATTATCCAAATACTAAAACAGATATGCATGAAACTCATTTAGTAAGTTGAACCCTAATGTTTCCAACATTCTCAACCTTTCTTTAAAAGAAAAACTAAATAGTTATCTGAGTAAACTTTCCGAATACTTGTTTCAAATTTCACATATAATGAGTGATTTGAAATATAAGATGAGTGTCTTATCTGATATGCTCATACTATTGCAAGAGTTATAGTATGGAGATGTCGTCTTACCTTACATGAGGTATTAGAAATCAACAACATACTGACAGTCATCTTTACAGTTTCTAAAAGTGTAAAGTATTCTTATTCATTAATGTGTAATGCAACAATGCTCTATGTTAAGCATAACTAGTTAGCAGATTTATCATAAAATATGAAATCCTACTACAACTAGTATTAATAATCCTCAAGCATCATTTGTACTTATACAACAATATGCCTTTTAATTCGTAAACATATATATTAACAATATTCTAAACACTCTCAATTAGATATTGTTGTTGTCAGCTCATTTTATTCTTGTAAAAAAGCAACAACTAGTCTTATACACAATATAATATATACATGATAAACCTTTAGTTTAAAAACACAAGGTTTCCATCCATGTAAATTATTCCAAGTGAAATATACCATTTTAAAAATTGCTCAAATGATATATTGCATTTGTGTCAGACTTAATTTTTCGATTTGTTTATTCCATATAATCATTTATTCTAAGGTTGTTTGTTTTATTCCCTAAATTCCAAGTAAAGTTTCATTCCAAGCTTAAGGATCAATATCTAGCTTAAATAGAATGATATCTTCAACATCTAAATTTTAAGGAAAAACACATTGCTCCCACTCAATGTCAGATGTACTCAAGAGTTATCTTAATTCAATTAGAATCATATTGTAATTAAATTCAAGATCACAGCTCCTACATGCATGATTCAATCCAAAACTTGGATTGCTTAAATTTGTATATTACATAAATATTATGTAGATTCATAACCCTTTTGATTACACACCGTCCTCGCTAAAGGTAATCATAAAGAAAGAGTTATAAAATCTAATTGCCATATTCCACATACAAGGAATCATGTATGACAATTAATTATCTTTATATAATTAATGCGTGTATATTAAGAAAATCTAATCATAGTCAATTTCTTAAGTATGATTAAAAACTTCTTATGAAATGTCATGCATTAATATGTATACAATTTTGTCCTTGTGAGTCTTTCTTCAAAAGAAACTCATTCCAACCTCATATGTTAACTGTTAGTCGAAATAACAATGAAGCTCAAAACTCGATTTGCCTTTTAAGGACTGCATCTTATCATTCATAATTCAAAAACATTTATCAGATTCAAGATGTGATAATATATTTTAGTAGTTAGCTGATTTACAACAATCTTCTAACTTATATCCCTCAGCATTGATATAAAATATCATTCAAGTGATGAGGCATCCTTTCAGATTTGCGAATGAGAGTAATCATTATACTTCGGTCAAGATTTTCATGTTTAACCTTAGTACGACATTAATAAGTAGATTTTAGAAGGTTAAGTATTTTGTTCTCAAAACTTTGATATATGTATATACTCCCACTTACTTTTGTAAGTAGAGACAATTCTCTAAATACTAAGTATTTAAGCAACAATAAATTGTTCTTTATGGAGAACCACAAAATACATTTTAAGTTCTCATCTCAAGATTTGTTAATAAAATGCTTCATAAGATTTTAACAAATTCACAACTTAAATCAAGACATAATGGAATTACTTCCAACAACTCAAATTAATGTTTATAGAAAAACTCTAATTTTGTATCACCTTTTAACCAAAAGTTCTAGCAATAGTTTTGTGTTTCGTCAAGCTAGGAAGAACACCAAAACTACAATCTTCAAGCTAGGAAGTGTAGAAAAATCAAAAATCCAAAATGATTTATGATTCAATTGGTTTTAATGGAAAACCTAAAATCCCTAATGAATTAGGGTTTTCAGTTATGTGTTGTCTTGAATACCTTCTAGGTTTGAACTCTATTGGGTGTATCCATGACACACGCAATTTCTAACCTTGATATGTTTTGAAGGTAGAGCAATTAAAGCTATCATGAACCAAACAATATGAATAAGGTTTGATCCAACACATTAGACATACCATAATGAAGTGGTATCCTATGAGTTATTAGAATTGTGAAACTATATCGGAATTCTATAGATAACTTAATTCTCTTTGGACCAAATACTTGTCAATTGGGTCGGGCCAAATTGCATATAAAGTATTTACGAACCAAGTGCATGCAATGATGTATATTCATTGAACAATACAAGAACCTTATGTTCACGTGTTCACAAGAAGACATAACTGTTCAAGGATTATATGTTCATGTGTTAACAAGAAAACATAACATTTGAATAATACATTATAAGTCTTTGAATAATTCAAAAGCCTTATGTTTATGTGTTAACTAGAAGACATAACAATTTTACTATATCTACTTCATGTTATAAGTCATTGATAAATTCAAGGACTTTATAATTATGTCTTAACATGTAAGCATAATTATACTAACAAAAGTAATTACAAATGCATACACTTGAGTTCTATAGTAATTTCAAGTTAATTTTATACTTCAAAATTATGATCATTATCATATAACCATAATTATGTTGACTAAAACATGTAGTCTAATGTTGAAGTATCTATACATAATATCATGACATTTGAATGTAGTAGGGCAACAAACATCTAGCGTGTTCAAGTCCTAGTAGAATCATTATTAGAATGTAGTAGGGCAATAAACATTTCATGTGTTTAAGTCCTAGTAGAATTCTTATTTACATGTAGTAGGGCATTAAACATCTAACGTGTTTAAGTCCTAGTAGAATTATTAGTTTCATTTACCTTGTGGTCAAGAGATACCAATAATATTGTTGTTCCTTGAACACATTTTGAGATTTCTCCCACTTGTGAAAGGTACAACATCATATTATGAAAACAAACAACACGTGACTGATTGTTAAAATGATATGATAATGTAATAGATATCATAAGTAGTTTTAGAACCATAACCTTTAATAAGGAATTGCGGATTATTATTCTATAGATAACGCTTCAGGAAGCGACAGCAGAAAGGCAACGTTTTATCTTATAAAATAAAATGCAATTTTCCTTTAAGCAATGGTTATCCATATTCGGAAAGTAATGAATTTCAAAGCTAGTTTGAAATGATATGGGTGACTAACAGGAAATAAATCCCGTAGCTCCCACTGAAATTGACAACATTACATGAATGATATTTCAGTAATAAAATGCAACTGCTCCCACTAGATTTGTCAACATTACAAGTGTTACATTTCCAGTAGAAAAACATATAGCAGTTTTATATACATTCCTATTCTCTTCAAATACCTACGAGTAGCATGTACTTAGGTATTGAACAGAGTATATGAAGTTCTACTTATGTAGATAATGGACTAGCCATTCTTTTATTCAATTAACTTGAATCATTAGCATGCAATTCCTCCTTTATCGTCTACAAAGCCTCAAGGGTATTAAGCACTTTAGGAATAAACAAGAGTCCAAGAAGATTACCTAGCAAATATGCTAGTAATTCCTTTACTCTTTGCGGTTTAAACTCATACATAGTAACAAGTGCAGGATGTTATTTATTTTGGTAGCTCTAAACACAATGTTTCCAGTTACACAAAATATTCTATCTTTCAATTAACTCTAGACCACAAAAGGATAATGAAAAATCATAAATGAGTTTATCAATTTGTAATCCTATCTTAGTTTGTCAACTAAGGAGAAAATATAGGTATAAGTCTCACTCTTCTTACTAGGAAAAGAGACTAAGTTTGTCTTTCGAAGAAAAACAACTTTGTTTACAAATTATGTTGCAATAACACAATTAATCAGAACATAAAAAGTTCAATTCTAGTATTTTCGATAATTACATTCTTAAAAGAATTAACTACCCAATTAATTACTAATAAGACTAAGATCCATCTTGCAACCCCACTTAATTACCATAGGTCTGACCAGTATATAAAAAATAGGAAAAGAGGTAGGCGACGAGCGTTAATTGCATAATGCAACTCTTAGATTTATGAGACTGTTTAATACATTAGTATTAAGTAATAATGTCAAAAGCATGTTTAGTTCTCATCTTATGCCTCGGGTTCAAGGTCTGACCAAGCTAACTCGAAATAAGTCGACCAAGTATGAACGTGTAAAAATAACCAGAGGTCTGACCAGTGAGAAATAATTACCATGGGTTGGAAAGTCCCTTAGGTCTGACCAGAGAAGTCAATCCAAGTGCACGTGTTCATAGTTGGATGGCATAGACTTAAAATTAACAAATAGGTATGCACATATAAATGTGGTAAAAGTCGTGTACAAAGAAGCATGCAAAACAACTTTGTAACACTAATTTTAGAAACTTTGGTAATGACACTGTAGTGATCATCATGGTTCACGGTAGCTCCAATAGAACGCACAGGGAGGCAGAGGACACGTAAGTACCAAGTATAACCTTAGACATCCTTTCGGTGCAACTGTGCGCACCTCTTTGAACCCCCTTTTGAGTTTGTTCTAGTGGGTGAGCCGTACATCCCAAGTGTCCATAGCATCTAGTTTTTAAATTCTTGAAAACGTGTTTCATATATTAAGTCACTTTATTTAACAAAAACGATTTTTCACGAATCAAATAGCAGGTCACAATGAGCATGTTATTAAGGCGTGTAAATAAAGACCAATATTAATGTTATGGTTACGATATGTATTATTCCATATTGCATACAATTAGGTGTCAAAGCAGGTAATAATGCATATATAGGAATCACAAACATATTAAACATAAACATCAATATATAACCACATATTGTTCCGAGTTCTCTTGCGAGTCTTCCCCAAATGGAGAACCATAAGACCGTCACTAAGATGTAATACCTAGATCGCCCCATACATCACTTAGAAAAGCAATTGAGTGGGTCTTGTGGCCGGAAAAACACATAAAACATGGCAATCTCAATTAACAAGTAATTACACAATATTATGTATTTATAAACCAATATGTAATTCTAATTATCATAATAATTCTAATTAACAATTAATAAATACAAATTAACTTTTAATTCTAATTAGCAAGTAATTTTAATTTAACATGTAATTCTTAATTAATAATTTAATTTTAATTAACAAGGTAATTATAATTAACATGTAAATTAAATTCTAATTATCATAATAGATCAATTTGTGTGTAACTAGTTATTTTTTATTAAAAATTGACAAGTATTGCATATAGTTGTCAAAACAAAATAAAACAAATAACTAAATTAGGTTTCATGCAGCCTTTTAAACATGTTTATTAATAAGAAACGTGTAACCTATAATCGGAAAAACGAGATGGCTCGTGATGCCACTGTTGGGATTTTATAACAAGTTAACCAATTAACCTCTACGAGTACGCAGCGGATAAGGATCTAGTTATCGCAATTAGATTAATACGTAATAATAAAAAATAATTAATATATCAATTAATTAATAAAAGGTATATAGAAAAGCTAACATTGCTTGGCAATTGATCTCTAGTAACGGAACAAGAAACCAAAATGAAACCCCAAGTATCTAAATTAGATACCTCTACGGTTGCTCACACAAACACGTCAAACAAATACGTAACGATGCTAGTCGATTGCTTCACGTTAAACAACGGAACACGGTGTTCTTGTTATTGGATCTTGGCATCACATGATCGAATCCCCTAGGGATATCATACTGATTGTCGAACACAGCAAGTAACAATATGCATGCATTTAATATTTGCATGCATGTAACTTTGCATGCATATTATGGTCATCATGCATAGAATTCATTCTATGTATAGTGTGCCGAATAGTGTAAGGAAAAAGAATATACAGACTTTCGTTTTTCTTTTTGTATGTCGTATCTCACCACAGGGTAATGTGGTATATAGGACATAAACTTGTCCACCAAGTTTGACCATCAACTCCACAACTTTCACAAACCGACACTCTCCTCCCCTCCTAGAACCTTCCCATAACTTGCCACATTGGAAGGAGGTCCGAGAGTTTCATTTTCCGACATCCAAATCCCTCTCTTTATTTTTTAACGTATATTAAAATTAGTTAAAGCGTCTAACGATTTAAACTAATAACCGTTGAATTATTTCGTGAAACATATTATACATTTAATAAATATAATAACATATATATATTAAATATATAATAAACGTACTCTAATGTTTAATGTGCGTGCCCCCAATAGGCTCACACACTTTTAGTGTTTACGCGTGTTTTAAACTCCCACAATCCAACAGATAGGGCTAACTATATGTTGGTGTTAGTATATCGGACATGATACCTATTCTTTGGTCGTTAGATTTAGAGAGAATTTCATATATCAACCCCTTTCATCATTAATTTTTAGATTTATAAGGGTACAAGAAGCGGATGAAGAAGACGGCCAAGGATCTTGATTTGGTGCTTGGAGAGTGGCTCCCAAGAGCATCGACAAAAGAAGAAATCAAACAAAGATGACGTAAATGATTTTATATATGCGATGTTGTCGCTTGATGACGAAGGGAAACTATCCGACACTCAGTAATTCAGTATGATTCGGATACTAGCATTAAGGCTACTGCTACATATGATAAGATACACTGTTTTAGTTCGGAGATAAAAGTTTTGGCAATGGTATATATAACTTTTTCCTCAACTTCGATCTACATGTATATATAGGAGCATGTGGTCATGTGGAGGGCTTTTTTTTTTTTTTTTTTTTTTTTTTTTAAACATAGGAAAAAAAATGTATTTCCGAAATTTGTATTTGATGATTAAAGTTTTAGTAATTGACCAATCGTTTGGGAAAAATTTGGCATTTAGTAGTCCAAGTACTACATCTCACTTGAAAGTCAAATGTTTGATAAGAAGCTTGTGCTATTAGATGATGATGGGAAGCAGTTATCTATGCATAAAGAGGCTACTGCGAAATTGTCGGGATGTGAACCTATTATTACTATGAAAAAGTAAGGGGAAGATTCGGATAGTGATGAAATCGAGGATATTAATGATGACATGGCTCGATATATGGCTAATCTGAATCGTGTTAGTTGAGGAGCTGTTGATGTAAGTTTCCTTGAGTATGAAGACTATGATGGTTATGATGGTTACGAGTATGATGTTAATAACTTAACTAGTGAACAACTTGCTTTATGTGACGCGTGAGACATTCTTATCAGTGGTAGAGTATAGAAATTAGTTTTGGTTTCATTGTTGGCGTTTTACTTTTGTAGATTTCATAAGATTGACATGTCTTTTTCATGATAGATTTTGCTTGAAGCACGATAGGTATGTTTGTTTGCTTGCATTGGGCTGAGATGTGAGATTTACATCCTATATAGTTAATTGTTTATTTGAGTAATGTATTTTCCCGGAGAAACCGTTTACGCAGGATTGTTTGGAAAAAATATTCGTAGCTCACATTTTTATGCTTATATACATTAAACGTAATTAACTACGTCATTTAAAGACTAACAGTTATTATGTTACTTCATTGATTCAATCGGTAAAAATATTGAGTTAACAAAATAAGGATTTGCAAATGAGTGCCCACAAGTGATCTTTTAAATTATAAATACATGCATTTAACGTGTAATTAATATACGCAAACTTTTTTTCTATCAAAATGCATTTAATTTGTAAACACTCAAGCTTTTTATACGTTTACGCTCTAAAAAATTGTCCGGTGAGCACTCATTACCAAATCCCAACAAAATATTAGATAGACACATACATACATAAACTTAGTCTCAAAGTAAATTACAAACTATTACGTAATTTAGAGATGAAAAGTTATTGTTCACTCTTCATTGATTGGCTAGAAGTAATGGGTAAACAAAGTTTTAGATAGATAATATGTTTCAATGTAAATAACGAATGTTCAATAGCATGGTGGTTTATATCTAGATAATATGGCATCAAAATGTATGTCTCAATTTCTAGCCTTTGTGCAATCGGTTTTTTTTTTGTTTTCCTTTTTTAATATTAGTTTTTTCTTCTTTAAGTGGGCACGCCGTATAGAATTCCTATGTATACATTTCGTCTGTGACATGATTACCACTGGTCAGGTGCGCGTTCTACATGTATCCTCTCATTATCAGTATGCCGACTTTTTCACCAAACGATTGCTTTCGGCTTTGTTTGAGGAGTTTCGATCCAGTTTGAGCGTCCGGCCACCTCCCGCTTCAATTGCGGAGGAGTATTAGTCGATAGTTTGTATTAGGCCCATTCGTGGTTTAGCCCATGCACGTTAGCCCTAAAACACTCCTTTGTAAACTATATATTGATTGAATCTTTTAATGAGAATCAAGGAAAATAAAACCACGTGATATTTTATATTTTGTTTATCAAACAAGCCAAGGATTTGGAACTACAAACTTTTACATAGGCATGTGTATAAATATATAGGTTTTAAAAGTACCTCTTTGTAAATGAGTGGATATGATAAACTGATAACTTTCTTTTTTGAGTTTTTCAGTTAGATAACTTCAGCAGCTCATATCTTCATCAGTAGGCATAATACGTAATTTTCATTTCTATTTCTCTGCTACATTCTTTTATGACTGGCTTCAAAAGATAACTTTTTTTTCTTTATCTATATCTATACTACTTTATAACGTTTGGTGCCTTCTAAAATTAGAAGGCTTAAAATTCAGACTTTTTACTGCTTATTATGGAAAGAATTAAAAAATAAGATAAGGAGTCTAATCGTTTAAGTGATATGTCACTTCTCTAACTAAAAATAACAAAAAGGAGGAAGCTTTAATAAACTAAAATAATTTCCGATAAATTAAACATACGCTACTCCTAACTAATTAATCACCTTTATTTTTAAATTTAAATATCTTTTAATCCGTTTAATTTTTTATTATCTAATTTCACCATATTTTTAAAATTTTGTGCTATTTAATTCAACATCCATTTTGATATATTTTATGAGTTTTCTTTAGTAGTCGGGAAGAAGCGGAGTTGAAAGAGAAACTTACTGAATTAGACGTTAAAATGAAAAACATTTGTTGATCTGAAAATAGTATCGAGACCACACGCATTCATGGTACCTTCTAGTTTTACTAATACAATTTATAAGTAATAATGTAATGCTATAAGCTTTTATATTTGCAATGAGAGATAGATCACAACTCTGACTTAATCTTTCCTGTGCCTAACGATATATTCAAAGTTTCAAACTATAAATTATTGTGTCACGTTAAATGGCTTGGAGGTATGCTTCTTTTAAGATTTATTGTATGAACCGCGCCCAATGGGAGTTATTGTTGCAACTTCGTGCATTACAGAGGTACAAAATTTTGATTGGAAAAATCGATTGGGGTGACACCGACAGAAGACCATACCTTAATTGAGCTAATAAAATATGACAGACCCGAACTCATATCTGAACTGCGTGCAATCCCCACACAAATGTAATGTGTAAAATGTTGAATTGTAGACTCACAACACTCGAGCTCCATGAATTAAGTTACTGATGAGGAACAGGTGCAACAAATTCTGATCCAGAAATACTTGACAACATAAACCAAATGTTATGCAGGGCAAACATTCTGTTTGACATGATATAGGAATGTTGATGCGGAAGGACCCGAAGCTCATCATGTTAGTAACTTTCATTTTTTTTTCTCTTTTAGTTGTTTGTTGCTCGTTTGCTTTGCACCTCTATGTAAATCAAAAGAATATATGATTGTTCACTTAAGAAGGAAAAAAAATTGGTTTTGTATTCACTAAAGTATCATAAATGGCGATGGATACGCTACAAAATTAATTGCAAAGAGTGATCCAGTGTCTTATAGGAGCCAAATAACGAATAATATACAAAGTAAGACGAGTGTCCTTTTGTTGAAAATTATATCTTTTCCAAACTTATCATATGGGTGTGTGTTCGTATTTTGAATGATATATTTGGATATCTTTTTTGAACTTACTATCACATTTTGTAAATCGATCACTGTATGCATTTTCAAAGTGTATATATGATAGATAGTAATATTTTTGTTTTTTTCATTTCGTATCGTGCTTTAACATTATTATTAGAGTTAATTGCATTTTTTGTCTCTGTGGTTTGGCCAAATTGCAGGTTTGGTCCCTAAAACTTTAAAAGTGCAGCGATAATTCTCATTTTGAAGTTTGGATTGCATTTTTGGTCTTTGGATAAAGTTAAATGACTAAAATATCCTTTGTCTTCTTCATAAAAAGACAAGGGTAATTTGGTCATTTCGCACAAAAAAGGACAAAAAATGCAACCCAAACTACAAAATAGGGACTATCGCTGCACTTTCAAAGTTTTAGAGACCAAACCTGCAATTTGACCAAACCACAATGACCAAAAATGCAATTAACTCTTATTATTATTTTTTATCTACCTAAACGTCTCATTCCATGATATGCACATGCATACCTACAAATTAGGTATAATTTTTGTTTGAGATTGTCTAATCAGTGCCCTAAAGGCATTGGTTAAGGTACATTTATTAACCACGGACATTCCTTTTATATTGTAAATTATATTTAATACATATTAATTAAACTTACAAATTACCATAATTAAATCTAATTTATAATTTAATAAACTCAAACTTTCCTTTTCTAAGGCTGCTTACAATAGACTCGATCCCCAATCGATTGAGGGTGATATGCCGATCGATTCCAATCGATCGTGTTGTTGTGGTGATAGTCGATCGCCGAAAAAAAAACTATGTTGGTCTTCTGCTCGATCGACACCACAAACCAAAAACATTCCACTTTTGTTGCTAGCCGTTGCAAGTCCAAACAAAAAAAAAATCAAACCGTTTCAAAATTTATTTTTTGACAGTTTGGTATTAAAAAAAAATACTAAAACTATCCTATAAATACACAACATATTTACACACTAAACTCACAAATCTCACAATCCTCTCTATCAAAAATCTCATAATTATCTCTATCAAAATGTCTAAGAAAACACCACAACAAAAAGGCCGAAAATCCCGTTTGGCACAAAACGCCCCGCATATTTTAACACCGGATCCGAATTTCCGGTTAACCGGTGTCTCACCAAGAATCAATTTCCAACCCCCTGCTTTCGAATATCAATCCCAACAAGCTCCACAACAACAAACTAACAATCCATTTTTTATGAATCTTCCATTTGTTCCACCGTATCAAAACATCCAACAACAACAACAACAACAAAGCCACTCCCGTCGAAGCAACCAATCTATGTATGGGTCACCCGAATCTGTGTACCGTCCAACAATGGATTCATCAACGTCTTCATATTCAAATTATCAACAATATTCTCCGGTTAACCGTATCAATCTTGAGGGTTTTGATTTCGAAGAACAATTATACACCAATCCTGATTTTTTTGTTGGAACCGGTTCGGGTTATCCGGCTCAAGAGTATCACGGTTCGGGTACCGGTTCGGCTCATGGATCGTATCACGATTCGGTTAACATTGATGACGAAGAAGAAGAAGAATGTCGAGAAGAGATGTCACCGGTGAAACCGAAGAAACGAGCTACAAAGGCGAAGAAGAAGGTTGTCGAGAAAGAAACCAAGAATGATTCGTCGCTTTGGACACAAGAAGAAGAGATTGCCTTATGCAACGCTTGGTGTGATGTATCCGAGAATAGTATAACGGGAAACAACTAAAATGCTAAAGGATTTTGGCAGAAAGTTATTGCTTACTTTGAGAAGGAGGTTGGTGCAGAAAGAACGTACAACTCTATCATTACAAAGTGAAAAAATAAGATTCGTCCTAGAGTTGGTCAATTTTGTGCCATTTACAACAATGCTCAGAGGAATTACGGAAGTGGTGAGAATGACCTCACTGTTTAGACACGAGCATGTGATGAATACCAACTAGTGTGTAATCATCCGTTTGTTTTGGAGCATTGTTGGAAGATTTTGAGGACCATTACATTTGGAAGGATAATGAGATGCCGGCTTTTTAAGCCAAGATGAGGTCGCAAAAAGCAAGGACTTCAACCGACTCGGATGTGCACTCGCATGTGCTGCGTCATTCTGCGTCGTGCATGCATGGTAGACCAATTGGTCGTGATACCGCAAAGAAGAATAAAAGAAATCTTGAGTTTTCGAAAGCTACCTACATGGAAGGTGTTGTAGAAATGGAAAGTCATCAAGTCCAAGGCATTCGGACGAGAAGAAGGAGTTGGCGACGGATACTATGATTTGAAGAAGAAAGAGCTAGAACAACAAAGAATCGGTGTTGGAGATGGAGCAAAAGAGAGAAGAAAGGAAGACAAAAATTGGCACTAGAAGAACAAAACTTGAATTTGAGCGACAAAATAAATATGATACATATCTCATATTCTATTGCACCAATCGACCCATCTTGCCCATGAAGACAACAACAAACAATGCAGAAAATCAAAGACGCGATCAAGGCACGCCACAACCTAGATTTTTAATAAGTGTCGTAATGTTTTAATAAGTTTCGTAATGTTTTAATTTTATTTGAATTATTATGTAACGTTTTAATTATTAATGAAATTTTATTTTGTGTTAAAAATGTTTTTTTTTTTTTTTTAATGAACTTGGTCGCTCTTACTGGGGCACCTAATCGCCTGAAGGTCGGTGAAGAGAGAAAGCTGACGTGGCAGTGAAAAGTAACGGGATTGAATCCCCTTACTGGGGCAACCTAAACACCTTAAACATTGCCCTAAGGGTACCCATTAAACAAACCTTTTTTGTTTTCATCGGACGGGCATTATTAGGTCTAATTATATATATCAAAGATTACAAAAGCTAGCTAAAAAAACCCATTACAAAACAGAGTCGGACATACTTGAAACAAATGATATGCACATGCATACCTGCAAATAAGCATTCGTAGTGTACAATTTTTATTTATTTTATTTTATTTTTTATTTTATTTTTGTAAATTTTGATAGGTTAACGTTAAGTGCATACTATCTTCAAAATTATTTTAAAAATTCATACCATGTGACCAATCACATATGCCGTTATATATGCACACATAAATTTGCAGCAGGTTTTCCTTGAAACAGTTTTCTTATTTTTGGGTTTACTTTATGGTTGGGGTAGAATCTGTCTACATTTCACTTCTTCCATACCCCGCTCCAGCAAAACTAGATATGTTGTTGTCGTATATCGTGTGACCAATGTGTGCGTCGATTACTAACAACAAACATACAAACCAACATAAGTTAATCCTGAAGTTGATGAGTGACTCCTAAAATGACGTCTCTTCCATCAAATGCGTCCCTAAAAACCTATTTTTTGATGTCCACAATTCCATTGAAGATGATGACATTCTATATAGTCCATGAGATTTTGATTTCATTAGATGCACATCCAAAATGATGAACTTTTTGGACCCATCGCACATTGTTGATATATGTGAATGACTGAAGATGGAACTAATACACAACACACTGAAAATCGATCCCCGAATCATTTGATTAAAATTTTCTCACTAAAATGACGGTTTTCATGCTGCTAAATAGTGTCCTCATGCAACCTGCTGAATAATGATAACCAGGGTCATCTGAAAAAGCAAGCGAAGCGAGCGACCGCCCATGGCCCCTAAATCTTAAGGCACAAAAGATGGTCTCTCATGTTACATATTTTTGGGATAATTGTTTCTAAATGTATCGAAGTTATCACTTTTTGCTAATTTGTGTATGCATCTATTAATCCTCCTAAAAAATGCAAACAATTTACTAATCCTACTATTATATGCATAATTTAACATTTGTTTAGAGTTATTTACATAAATAGTCCTTGTGGTTAAGACCAAATTGCAACGAAAGTCTTTACTTTCAGTTAAAGTTATTTGCATAAATCGTCCTTGTCGTTAGGGTTGGTCAACGGGTCGGGTTGCCGCGTGTCACCACCATCGGGTCGGGTCAGTGAACGGGTCATCGGGTCTGGTCTCGTCCGGGCCGGGTTGCCAGGTGGACCAGTGGGGTGGTGCCACGTGGCACTGAGTATTAACACTTTTTCTTGGGTCGCCTGGGATTCGAACCTGGGATGTTTGAGTCACAAGCGAAGCTACCCAAAATCAAATACATAACGCTTCCTCAATTTGGCCCAATTCAATAATAATAAAATGTTCAATTTAGTTTTTGGCCTATCAATTTAAGGGTTATATGGACTGTCAATAAATAAATAAATATACTCTCGAACTCGTTTTTTCGTGCTCTTTCCAATAGTATGCTCGGGGAATTTTTTCGACTTCGTTTGAACCTCGAAAAATGCGAAAACAAAGCAATAACGATGATTTTCGATTTCGAGGTTCAAACGGGTTCAAAAAATCAGCATACCATTGAAAGAGCGCAAAAACGAGTTCGACGGTATATTTATTTATTTTTGACGATCCATATAACCCTTTAAATGATAGGACAAAACTAAATCGAACCTTTATTATTATTGAATCGCCAAATTGAGAAGAGTTATGATTTGATTACAGGTAATATTATTGAAACTATGCTTAGCACAGCTAGGCATAGCTTCGCTTGTGACTCAAACATCCCGGGTTCGAATCCCATGCGAGCCAAGCAAAAGTGTTAATACTCAGTGCCACGTGGCACCACCTCACCGGTCCACATGGCAACCCGACCCGGACGAGACCCGACCCGATGACCCGTTCACTGACCCGACCCGATGCCATGTGGCACCACTCAGGTGGTGACACGTGGCGACCCGACCCATTGACCGACCCTAACGACAACGACGATTTATGCAAATAATTTTAACTGAAAGTATGGACCTTCGTTGCAATTTGGTCCTAACCACAAGAACGATTTATGTAAATAACTTTAAACAAATGTTTAATTATGCATATAATAGTATGATTAGTAAATTGTTTGCATTGTTTAAGAGGATTAATAGATGCATACATAACTTAACAAAAAATAATAACTTCGATACATTTAAAAACAATTATCCCTATTTTTTTGTTAATGGTACGATGGATGTGGTAAGAGACTACTTTTGTGTTCTGGATATGAGTGGGGGTAAAATAATCAGGTTCTTTGTCCATAAGTGAGTTAATGGAGATTTAATGACTTTTTCAGTCAAAAGGACCAACTATGCAGAATTAGTTAACAATTGAGACTGTCACTAAAACGAGTTTGAAAAAATAATGAAATATGTGATTATGTGTAAACAATAAGGACTAAGTTTGTAATTAGCTTTACCTTTTATTTGATTAATCTCGGTAATCAACGTACATTTACAACGTCTCTTTTGTTGGACATGCTGCTGTGAAAAACGATTCGTGCAAAGTGACAAAACATGATAAATCATGTATTGAAAATCAACACGTGTTTATTCTTTTCGGATATCGTTGGTTTCCTTACACCTGAGGTGGTGGAACTACTCAGCAGAGTCCAATGAGTTATGAAGTAATATTATGACACCTAGATCCACAGATGTTTTAAAAAAAATTGGTTTTACAATTTAAAAAAGACTAGCGGCACAGCTTGTTGATTGTTTGCCTTTTACCACTACGTAAATCCTATTTTAATATCATCCGCCGTTCAAAAAATAATAAAAAATAAAAAATCCTATTTTAATATCAATAAAAGTGAACACAGAATCTATATTAAAAAAAATATATTGTAACACACTCGATTTGAAAAGCAGATGAAGAACTAATCAAATAGTGAATGAATTCATTCAAAAAGCTTTGCGCTTTCACAAATCAAAGACAGATAACACAAAAACGGCATGTTTGTATTCTAATGTACTTTTTGTTAATAAAAGATGCGCTCAAAGTCTTTGGGCTGTTGAACAGAATTCAAAAGATACTTAAAGGGTTTTTTTAGTCAATGGTGTTTTTTGATCATCTAACTTTTCTTATTTGAAATGTTCATTTGTTACATATATTTGTTTTCGTAGGTGATATATCAATATTTCTTATTTAGAGTCACTTTATTTTGCTTATCATAAAATAATGTTTATCAACGGACAAATCCCCTCATTCATCTAGTTTGATTCAATGATGAAAATTAACCTAAGATTTAAAAGGTAAATCTAAGTTCATTTTTTTTTTTTTTTCTTTTTGTCTTTCTATTTTATTCACACATATTTATGTCTTTTTTTTTCCTTTTTCTTTTTTTTAATTCAGGTGTTTTTTGTTTTGTTTTTTTTTTGTTTTGTTTTTTTTTTTAATTCGTGTTTTTTAATTCACGTTTTTTTGTTTTCGTCCGTTTTCATACGTTATCGTTCGTTTTCGTACGGTTTCGTCCATTTTCATCATTTTTTTTCGTTTTCGTCCATTTTTCAAACATTTTCATCCATTTTTCATACGTTTTCGTGCGTTTTCATACGCGGTTTTACGCTGTCACCCGTTTTCATACGTATTTGTTTTCTTACGTTTGGTCCGTTTTCTTAAGTTTTTGTCCCTTTTCATACGTTTCTGTCTATCACAAGTGATATTCAGAATCTCACATGTGATTTTCTGAATATCACTTTGTGATAGTTATATCCAAAATATCACTTGTCATTTTCTGAATATCACTTGTGATTTTCTGAATATCACTTTTTGATATTATGAGTATCACTTGTGATTTTCTGGATATCACTTTGTGATATTCTGAATATCACTTGTGATTTCATGTTACAAAACATTGGTTGAAAATCAATTGTGATATTCAGAAAATCACTTGTGATATTTAAAATATCTGTTGGATCGATGTACTCTAACCAAACTAACTTTATGTAGCTTGTAAGGGCTTAGCAACCTCGGATAAATCCTAAGTCACTAACAATGAAACACTGAATTATCTCTATTAAGTATGGGGAATTTACTTGAATAAAGCTAAGAACAATTATCTTTAACTTCAACAATTATATTAAAACTCTGAACCTGCTTGATACACAGATTTACTAACAATCCCTAACAACTCTAATATCGAACTTAATAAACTATAATATTGCACGTACATTCTTATCTCTAATGCCAATCTAGGGGTCCTTTTATAGGTATAAGGATAACCCTAGTCGGTTTACAATTCTATTCCTTGTACGTCAAGTAATACTAAACTAAACTTAGAACATTCTATAATTACATAATAATCCTTAACGATTTTGCAAAGCAATCCTTTAACCATGAAGTACTTTAATGAACGAGCAGTACTTTGAATTTCTTCTTTAGCAGTACTTTGACTCTTCAGCACTTTGACTTTTTATATCCCAACAATCCTCCCCTAACTTGAATTCTACTTGCTTGATTTCAAGTTCCTTTGTATATTCATCTTTAATGTCTTTGTCTTCAAGGAAAGATTGTGTCTTTATCTTCAAAGTTTTGTCTTTGTATTCCATGTGCTTGTATTATCATCGTCAAAGTAGTCTTTATCAGTAATTCTTTACATCAACAATCTGCAAGCTCCATCTTTTCAACTACTCAGAAACATATGGCAATTTGTACATCAGTTCATTTAAGTTTCAGTCTATTCTCATCACTTCCAGGTGTGTAAACTCCTGTGAGAGGTGAATCATTGAAATTTTAATGGATTTTGATGTCTCTTTACCAAAGCCATTAACTCTGGAGTAGCCAAATGTTTAGGTGTGTAAGACCATGGTACATTGATAACCATATGATTTTAGCAAATCATCGACTATCAACGGATTTGTTTTGTCTTTACCAAAAGCCGCACTTTTGGACTAGTTATTTCTTGCAACCATAGTGAACTAATTACCATATAAATGGTTTTTCCACAGCCTTTACCACAAGCCATTTTTCTTGTGGGCTAAACAACTCTTTACATTTGCTGATATGGTGAGTTGATTACCATACAACTTATTAGCAAGTTGTCAACTATATAATGGATTTGAGATGTCTTTACCAGAACCGTTTGCTCATGGATTAGCCAATCCTTTTGTTAAACATGGTGGATTGATAACCTTTTCTTACAACCATCTCAAAAAGAATTTGTTGCTTTTAACCTTTATTTCAAAATATTTTTCACTTAACAAAAGTTTTCTTTTTAAAAAACATTTAATGGTTTTGTGCTGCAAACAGTACTTTGATTAAAGTATTGTTTGATCAGCAGTACTTTGAATAAAGTACTGATTTATCAAAAAATTTACAATTAAGAATCATACCAGTATTTATGTATCATCATCAACCATAGTGGTCCATTTGATGAATAATTCGATGACCATTAGTGTTGTTTCATTCTCCTCTTCAACTTCCATTCCATGATCTAGCATTTTTCTCATAAGCTCTGATGTGAGTGGATATCTTCTTTCTACTAACATATGGATCATGGTTCCATCTTCTAGCTCCAAAACATGTACTCCAGATTCATCAAAGTATCTCCAGCTATTAATCTCCCATACTTCTTGATTATTCCATATAGCATCAGTACTTGTTTCCTCTGTTTCCCAGATAGTTGTGAGGTCTCCAAGAAATACTAAACCAATCCCTTCTGATGGAATGTGATCAAAATAATCTTGCACTAATTAGTATAAATGCCACAAATCTTCTCTGCTAATGATGTGCAATATGTCCCATAGCAAATTAAACACTCTAAAACTCTCATCTTCTCTATGGAACATCAAATAATCTCCATCTTGTGATTCTATAACTTCAAAAGTAGATATTTTTGATTTCTTTTCTGCAACATCTTTAGACTTAGAATGCTCAAAGTCTATAACTCTTAAGTAATTTCTCAGCTCATCAATTGTATATGTCCTCAATTCTACCTTCTTTGATGGCTGTTCAAAATCACCAGATGTTCTTTTTCTCTTTAAACTTCTTTTTCCAGCATCCTCCTTCAGCTTATCATCATCTTTAAAATCTTTAATACTATCAACTTGCTTTTGATAAGCTTCTCTAACTAATTCATACAACTGTTTCATCTCAAAATGCTTCAACTTCTGTAATCTAGTATATCCTTGACCCTTTAAATAAGCCATCATGGCATTTCTTTCCTTAGCAATACTTGGTCTTCTTAGTATAACAACTGGCTTTTCTGGTATAGTAGCTTCAGCATCAAATTTAGCTTGTAGCTCCCTAGCAGCTTCTTCATTCTTAGCCACTTCAATAGCTCTTAACTCTGCTAAAGTCAGTTTTTTCTTCTTCTTTGTTTCCACCAGTTTGCCTTTGCCATTGTCCTTAGGATCTAAAACTGGTTGAGAAGCTTGTGGTTGTTCTTCAGCAACTCCTGGAATACTAACACCCCTTGGTTTTGATAAATTGTGCAATATCTCAGCTATAGTCTCATCGTCACTTGCAGTATGCACTACTTTGGGTGTAACAGCTTCCTCTTCTTGTAGGATTGTTGAAGGACCAGCTTCTTCTTCATGTAAAACAGTTGAAGGACCAGCTTCTTATTCAAAATCTAATACCCTTGGTGTAATTAGCTCTTGTCTATATGTTCCTTGAAGAGCAACAGTACCTTGATCAGCAGCACCTTGATCATCAGTACTTTCTACACCAGTTCTTTAAACTTCAGTTCCTTCAGGCTCAGTACTTTCAATATTTACTTGTGCTTCAGTACTTTAAGTTTGAACATCAGTACCTTGAGTTTCAGTACCTTGAGGTTCAGTATCTATATCTGTATGAGGTTGAGTATCTTCATTCAAATTCTCTTCTTCCAATATCCTCCCCAATTTGAAGGAAGACTGCTGTTGAACCTTTTTACCCTTTGAAACTTTCTTAAGTTTCCTCTGAGATTTGACCCACAATCTGTGATGTTGGACCAATGGCCAGACAAACTTCTTTAATCTTCTAAATTTGATTTTCAACTTTTTAATTTGTGCAGCCTGAGCTTCAAAGTCTTTCTTCAATCTTACTATCTCCCTTGTCAAAGCATAGTTATCCAGAACTTCACCCTCAGAAGCCACATCTCCCTCATCTCCTCCAGATGTTTGAAGCCCATCTGTTGAAGTGTAATCATTGGGAGAGGATGTTGGGTTTACCTCTGGTTCTGAATCTCCATGAGTAGTATGGTTTGGAGATGTAGAAGACAAAACTGCAATACCTTCTTGTATATCAGTACCTTGTGAAGCAGTACCTTGAGAAGATGCATAACCTTCTCTTTCTTCACTTGCAGCAGCCTCATCTCGAATTGCTTGAACAATCTCCATCATAGAAGTAGTTAAAGGAGTGTTCCTTCCAGAGAATCTATCACTCTTCTTAGCCATGAAGGTGAAAATCTTTGCAGGTTGTACCACAACTGGTAATAAGCTTGAAGGCTTTGGTACATCATGAAGTTGTTTATTCAAGAAAACTTGAATAAATCTTGGATACATTAGCCAGGGTGATCCATGAGTAACGTGAGATAGCATACCATCTAGAATGAGTCTTGAAAAGTTGGAGATATGATTTGTAGCCAATCCCACTAAAGCAGATGCTATATTGGATCCAAATTGCTCCCATGAAGTACTCTTTGAACCGATACAATGAAGTAGGACATGTACCAAGTACTTCCAATGCGGACTAAACAAGGGTTTCTTGAATGTTAATTCATTTAAAGACCCTTCATACCCAAGATCTCTGAAATTATCCCAAATAAGTTGTTTGTCAAAACGTATAGCCCCTTCTTCATCATCAAATAATAGATCTTCTCGAATTGAAGCTCCACTAACTCTAATGATCTTCCCAGCAACCTTAGCCTGTATATATGACTCATCATTCTCCATGTGAGTTCTAGCAATCGCCCAAAATTGTTGAATCCATGGCTCGATAACATCTGGTTCTACCAAAAGTGCATAACTGAGTGGAGATCCAGTGAGAAAATCAATAATGTCATGGAATGGGACATTAGCTTCAGTTTTATCCAAAATAGCCACCATGTTGTGTTTAGAAACTGTGTTTCGATTCACCATTGTTTGATGATTACAAAAGAAAGTGATTCGATGAATAGTAAATGTGAAAGAAGAGAAATATGGAAAAGATTGATAAGTATAAAGATGAGAGGAAATTGAGGTAGTTATTTATAGGTGAGATTTGAAAATCACACCCATAATAACAAAGTTACCGTTATTTGAATTTTAACCCATCTTTTGATCGTTGGAACGAGACGTTGATAAGACAAGCGATGCTTTCCACGTGCAAGATACTTTCCAAAGCAGTACTTTCAGATCAGTACTTTCATATAACCAAAAAGTAGTACTTTTCCATTCTCTTCTTCACAATGAAAAAAACTTCAAATAGGCATTGGATTGCCTCCCCTCAAGCAATGCATAGGACTGTCTAACGAACTAATCAGTCATCCCCTTAAATGTAGCTTAGTAATTAATCATACCAATGCTCACTACCAAGTGATTGAATCTTGAAACATCAAAATCTTTTGTGAGTAGATCAGCTACATTATCATCTGTGTGAACCTTGACAACATTAATGAGCCTATGCTCATAACAATCTCTGATAAAGTGATGCCTAATCTGTTTGTGCTTGGTCTTGGAGTGATAAACTGGATTCTTCACAATACAAATTGTACTCTCATTATCAATGTTGATAGGAGTATTATTGAAGTTAAATCCATAATCCAAAAGTTGATTCTGCATCCACAAGACTTGTCCACAACGACTTGCAAAGACCCACATATTACGCTTGATAGATGATGTTACTGCAATAGTTTGCTTCTTACATTGCCATGAGACTAATCTTCTTCCAAGATACTGGCATCCTCTAGTGGTTGATCTTCTATCATAGTTATCACGTGCATAATCACTATCTGAAAAAGCTTCCAAGTGAAAAGGTGAATCCTCTGGATACCACAACCCTAACTTAGGTTGTTGTTTCAAATAACTAAAAATTCTCTTCACTGCATTCATATGAGAGACCTTAGGTGAGACTTGATATCTTGCACATAAACAGACAACAAACATGATATTATGCCTAGATGCAGTTAAGTACATAAGACAACCAATCATAGATCTGTATAGGTTGACCATCTTCATCCTTGCCCAATGAGTTGATAGATTTGATAGGTGTAGTGACTGGCTTCATAGCATCAAAATTGAACTTCTTAAGAATGTCAGAGACATACTTATCTTGACTTATGAAAATTCCCTCCTTTGATTGTTTGACCTGTAGCCCCAAAAAGAAAGTTAATTCACCCATAGAACTCATTTGAAATTCATGCTGCATTAGTTGCTCAAACTCTTTCACCATGGATTGTTTTGCAGCTCCAAAGATGATATCATCTACATAAACTTGAACCAGCATGATATCCTTCTTATCTCTCTTGATAAACAAAGTCTTGTCAATTGCTCCCCTCCTGTAACCATATTGTAATAAGAAAGTAGAGAGCCTTTCATACCAAGCTCTAGGAGCTTGATGAAGGCCATAAAGAGCCTTAACAGCTTTGTAGACTTTGTTTGGATGTGCAGGATCTTCAAAACCAGGAGGCTATTTAACATAGACCTCCTCTGTAATCTTGCCATAGAGAAAGGCACTCTTAACATCCATTTGATAAACCTGAAATCCCATATATGATGCAAAAGCAAGGAATATTCTAATAGCTTCAATCCTTGCTACAGGAGAAAATACTTCATCATAATCTACTCCTTCTTCTTTTCTATATCCTTGTGCAACTAACCTTGCTTTGTTCTTGATGACATTCCCTCTTTCATCTCTTTTTACTCTGAAAACCCATCTTGTACCAATTACTTTCTTTCCATCTGGTAGATCACATAGTTCCCAAACTTCTTGAAGTTTGAATTGAAGAAGTTCTTCTTGCATAGCTTCAATCCAACTCTCTTTAGTTAATTCTTGAGCTATGTTCTTGGGTTCTTCTTGAGAGATAAAGCAAGTGAATAAACATGTTTGATAATCCTTATGATTCAGCCTGTTTTGTTTATACACAAAGCTAAGTAAAGCATTATGTGGCTTAGGGAAGCCTTTAGCCTTGGTTCTTGTCATCACTCCAGAATTAGAAGGTCCAATGATTTGACCAGCAGGATTGTTAATACAAATAAGCCGTAAAAACGTTTATTTATATTTTACGATCTTCTAATGTTTTGTCGATAACAAACGTAAAATCATTTTAACGAAACAAATAAAATACGTAAATGGTTTGAACTAATAGTTTCTAACATATTCACATTTTCACATAAAACACTAAAACAAGTATAAGTGATTTTATGATTTAATATTACATATGTACAACAACTAGTGTTTACATATTTGGGTAAAATATACACATAACTAGTATGTAGTATATTGGGTAATATAAATGGGTAGAAACTTAAGTATCATAACCCATTAGGCAAATACATTGAATGTAGTTGGGTACAACCCAAAGCCCATGACCCATGGAGCTTGACCCATAACCCATTGCATGACATCATGCTTATATCATATATGGATAATATCCATAACCCATGGTTTTGACCCATACCCATGTGACTAGGTGCATTGCACTCACGAGATATATTGTATCTAGCTAAAGACCCATGGATCAACCCATGGCCCATGACCCATAACCAAAATACCCATGGGTAAAGGGGAGCGTCCCATAGATCCCTAGCTTTACGCTAGACGAATCCCTTGTGGAAGGGATCCGTGGGATCTGGGGAACAGTAGAATTTTTCCTCTATAAATAGTGAGTCATTTCTTCATTGTTTGTCACCCCTTTCTAACATACTTTCTCCCTGAGTTAAAAACTCACTAACCTCAAATCCAAGAGATCTATGTTTGTAGTTTTGTTTTTCTGTGATCTTCTAGGTTCCTCTTAAAGGCAAGATCACCACCTTTGAAGTCGAGCAAGCTCAAGTCCATGAGTTGCGATGCTTCCTCATCATCAAGACTACTGAAGTCTTCTTGTTCATGATTGTTTTTATTTCCTAAGAAGTGTTGAAGACATTTATGAATGGTGTCTCAAGTGTCAAGACGAAGATATTAGTAAAGGGTATCTTTCGTCCATATCATAAGCACTTGTGATAAGTGCTTAGAAGTCAAGACTAGAAGCATTAGTGAAGGGTGCTTAGAAGTCAAGACACAAGACATTAGTGAAGGGTGTCTTGAATATCTAGTCAAAGGCATTAGTGAAAGGTGCCTTAGATGTACATTCGATATGGTGTGTTTCGATGTACAAGATAGATTAGTACTAGATCCAAGGATATTGATATCCTTGATGATGTTGTAAAAAGGAGTTGGTCTCCTTTGAGATTAGTCGTTGGTGTAGTGTTGGGTAGTAGTTCCTCCATTTCGATGGAACTAGGTGCTTAGCCTAGTACCTAATAAAGGGTAGGCGACGTAGTGTAGGTGTGGTTCACCTTGGTGTGAAAGAACCCGGTGGTTAGCCTAGCACCATATAAAGGGTAGGCGATGTTGTGTAGGTGTGGTTCACCTTGGTGTGAAAGAACCCGGTGGTGAGCCTAGCACCGGAAAAAGGGTAGGCGACGTTGTGAAGGCTTCTCCGCCATAAGGAGATTGGTGTAGTGTTTACGAACTCTCGATTAGGTGACTCGGGGAGCGGAGTAGGGCAAGGAAGGTGTCCTTGTAGCCGAACCACTATAAATACTCGCGTTGTGCTTTTGTGCTTCTTACTCTTATCTTTCATTACATACCTTTATATGTTTGTTTATCAACATCCAACACACACATCCAAATAGATTGACATAAGTCGATCTAAATAGTTTAAAAGGAAGTTTTAATTAGCAAAACTATTCAACCCCCTTCTAGTTTTCCACAAGGATGATCTTTATGAATTCTTAATGTAGGAGTCTGTGGAACTTCAAAATCATCATCCAAATTTGTGAAATCAGATCCTTCATTGGAATTTGAGAAAATACCTTCATCTTCAAACTCACCATCAGTATCTTCTAAGCCAGGCATATTAGGATCATTCAAATCATCAGAAGTACTGGTATTTGGTGCAGCAGTACTTTGATCCAAAGTACTGTGATCTAAAGTACTGTCATCCAAAGTACTGTAAGAGTAATCTGTAGACTTACCCTTTTTCTTTGCTTCTTCATAAGCTCTTCTTTGGTCATCATCATAAGATTGTGCTATAGTATCTTGAAAAATCATCCTATTAAGTTCATCTTCAACTGCTTGATCTTCAGCAGACAAAGTGGATGTTGGTTTACCAGTACATTTCTTTGTTTCAACAGGTATGGGTTCTTCATCAGGAACAACATCAGGTCTAATATGGACTCCATGAACAATGTACTGTAAATCTTCTTCTTTGTAAACAGCTTGATTTTCTGCTTTAACAGGTACATAATTCATAGAAGGAGTCAAAACCTCAAGATCAAACATCCAATCATGGCCTTTACCGTTTTGAGTTTCTTGACCTTCTAAAAATTCAACATGAAGACAATCTTGAACCTTCTTGGTGACTCTATTGTACACTCTGAATCCTTTGTTTTTGGTACAATATCCCAATAGATATCCTTCTTCTGACTTGCTATCAAATTTTCCCAAAGCATCAATAGTGTTTAGAATAGTCAGAGAACATCCAAAAGGTTTCATAAAACGTATGTTAGGTTTGTTTCCCATAAGCAACTCATAAGGTGTCTTCATCTGAGGTTTGGTGACTGATACTCTATTAAGCACATAGCAAGCGGTGCTTACGACACGCCCAAAATTGAATAGGTAAATGTGAATCGCAAGCATTGTTCGGCTGCTTCAATCAAAGTTCTGTTCTTTCTCTCTGCAACACCATTCTGCTGTGGAGTTCTAGCAATACTAAACTCCCTCTTGATTCCTTTCTTAGCACAAAACTCATCCATAAGCTTGTTCTTGAATTCAGTCCCATTATCACATCTAATACCTCTTACTTTGAGTCTCAATTGGTTTTCAAGGGCTATGATTAGATCATGAATTGCATCAAAAGTGTCATCTTTAAATCCCAAGAAAAATACCCAACTAAATCTCTCGCAATCATCATCACAACCAGGCGGATTTCTTTATTGAGACTTGCAACAGAAACAGGTCCAAATAAATCCATGTGCAGCAGCTCCAAAGGTTCTCTAATAGTTCTTTCCTCAACCTTCTTGCATGATGCTTTGTGTTTTTTACCCTTCTTGCATGCCAAACATGAGTGATCATCCCTGTATGTTTTGGAAGGTAAACCCCGAACTAAATTTCCTTTAACCAACTTGTTGATATTCTTGAAATTTACATGGCCTAATCTTCTATGCCACAGATGTGCTTCTTCAAGTGTTGCCTTAGCTACTAAACATGTAGCTCTTTCAGAAGAGAGAAGACTCTTCATATTCAGACTGTACACATCATTTGTTCTTGGTACTCTCAGTACTACCAAGTTATCATCAATAAGCTTGAATTCAGGGGAAAGAATGAGACATTCTGTGTCAGTGAATAACACAGGGTGCTTCTTGTCACAGATCTGAGAGACTGACAAAAGGTTAAACTTGAGCTCCTTCACATAGCGAACATTCTCAAAATCTATGCTTCGCCTTGATGGTTCCTTTGCCGATTATTCTTCCTCCACTAGCATCATTCCCAAATGCAACTCTTCCTCCACAATAAGATCTAAAATCGGCTGAATCTCCTTATCTCTGTCATGCTTCCGAGCAACCACTATCCACAATTAGATGATCTTTAAGCTCCTCTTACGGGTTGCCCCGCACAAAGATAAAGAGTTAGTTAATTTTATGAACCCAAGCCATTCTTGACTTGTGTTCCCTTGTGGAGTTACATACTTAAATTCTTTAAGTATGTAATTCCCATCGTCTTTAAGCACATGATCAATTATCTTTGGTTGTTCCAAAACTTGTGTTGGTTTTTCAATAAAATCTCTTTTCATCCAAGTTTTCTTTATTATTTTCAACAAAATCTCTATTTCACCCACCTTCTTTGAAAGTCTTGTTTATTCCCATCGATTTCTTTCTTAACCCAACTTTTTTAACTTTTGGTGTTGAGTTCTTTGATCTAGATACTCTTTTTGAGGTATAACGCCTTCTAGATTGATAGCAATTAGATCTTCTAGGGCTTTCATTCCAAAAGTTGTTAGCAGTACCTTGATTGGGTGAAAATCTAGCAGTACCTTGAGAAGGTACTGGTGATTTTGAAAAAGATCTTCTATGGTGAGGGTACCTATGGTATTGTGAGAAATTGCTGTGGTTAACCCTATGTGAATGATTCCAGACTGGTTTATTCTCTCTTGGTTTTTGGCTGGCAGTTCTGGTCTTTGGGAATTTGCTTAAGTAATCTGAGTGAAAGTCACAGTCCTTAATCAAATGATCAGGACTATAACAAACAAAAAACAATTTTTGACCCATACTTCCAAAAATCTTCCTTTAGGTCTATGATTAAAACTATCATGTCTTTTTGGTGAATGATGAAAACTATTTTGACCAAAATTATCCCAAAAAGGTTTAGCAGTATTTTGAAAAGGTTTTCTTACAGGTACTGCTGATCATGTAGCAGTACTTTGAGTTGAAGGTACTGCTTGACTCTTAACATCATCATCCTTAGGTTTCTCAAATGTTTCTTTTGGGGTGTCAAAACTAGATGGACCTGTAAGCTTCTTTCTAAACTCTAAGTTGTCTACTCCAAAACGAGAAACATCTGCCTAAGTGGTTGAAAACTACCAGTGGGATGAGGGACTGCATGATAACCTTTTTCTTTCTTATATTCAGGAGGTATTTGACTAATTGATTCCTCATTACTAGATGTGTCTACATAGTTAATGAGTTCATCATCACTAGTTTTTATATCCTCAAAATCACATTCATCCTGATCACTAGGTGGGTTTTCTTTTATGCTACTAAAGTCCATACCAAAACTGTTGGGATATGAAAGTGCTGAAGAGATGAAAGTACTAAAGATATGAAATCTTGTAGTCGCAGAAATCTTGGAAGAAGTCAAAGAGTCAAAATCTTGCTAAAGACAAAGTCAAAGCATCGCACTATGAAGTCAAATCTTGAAAGAACAAAAGAACTGTTATATTCGTTTATGGAAAGTATTGTAACTCTAGAATATTCTATGTTTAGATTACTTGTCGTACAAGGATACAATTTGTAAACCGACTAGGATATCCTTGAGCCTATAAAAGGACTCCTAGATTGGCATTAGAGGTGCGAGTCTATGAGTTTTAGAGTTTGAATTTACAAGTTATTTAGTGTTTTAGAGAGAAGTTCGATAATCTTAGAGTTGTTTAGAGTATCCGCATAATAAGCGATTTAGAGTTAATAATAAAGTTATTCTTCTTAGCTTTGTTAAGTAAATTCCGCGTACTTGATAAAGATTGCTCGGTGTTTCTTTGTTAATAACTTAGGATTTATCCGAGGTTGTTAAACCTTAACAAGCTAGTTAAGTTAGTTTGATTAAAGTATATCGATCCAACAAGTGGTATCGAGCTTGTGTGGAAACTCGACTAGGAAGAAACCCTACTTCAACAATATTCAAGATGTCGTGAAGTCATTCCGGCACCCTCAATTACCTCACTCGAATTCCAATCATCAAGAAGGAGAATATGATCTACGGTGCATGAAGATGAGGCAATATATTGCCATTACGGACCATGCTCTATGGAATGTAATTGTTAATGGCAATGAAGGAGTTCGAGAACCCATTAATGTTCTGGACAACCCATAGCACCAAAGGCGTCTTACCAAGAACAACCTTAAGGAATCAAGAAAAGGCATTAAACATTCTCTTATCGCCATTCCGGATGGTCATCTTCTCAAATTTCATGATGCTAAAGATGCTAGCGACTCTGGGCGCTCTCAAGACCAGATTTGGAGGAATGAAGCCTCAAGAAGATGCATGTAAATTTTTCAAGCAACAATTTGAAACTTTCACAGTTGGTGAAAGAGAAAGTCTTGATCTTGCATATGATGTGTTTCAAAATCTCCTCAACATGTTGGAGTTATACAAGGCGAAGTGTCATTGAGGATGCTAATCTAAAGTTTCTAAGAAGTTTGCCATCTACATGGCATGTGATTGCTACAATGATAAGAGGACAACAAGGTTTGGATGTCATGGAATTTGATGATCTCTATCATCAATCGAAGGTGTATGAGCATGAGATGAGTGGTCAAACAAATTCCAAGTCTCACAAGATTGCTTTTCTATCATCGAAAGAAGAGCGTTACTTCAATCAAAAATCCGCTTCTCCTCAAAATCTGTTTCTCAAAGTATTGTTGTTTACACCCCCTTCATATGTATTGAGACCCACCAACTACCACTATGCACTCAGATGAAGTTGTGTGCTCATTCTTTGCACAACAAGCTAGTTTACATCACTTATGAAGAAGATCTAGCAGTTGAAGAAGATGCACTTGAAGAAATTGATATCGGTGGCAAGTTGCTATGATCATTGCAAGGATCAAAAAGTATATGAAGAAGACAGTAAAAGCATTGATTTCAAACCAAAACAAGGAATAACTTTTGACAAATCCAAAATTGAATGTTTCAATTGTCAAAAGACCGGTCACTTTGCAAGGGAGTGCAGTTGCTAAGTATCAAGCAAGCAGAACATCCGAGAAGCCAAAACTTGAGCTCAAAGAAATTCCATTCATGAAACAAAGGCCTTGGTTGCTCAAGAGAAGTTATCGAAGTTGGTCGGGTGAAGAGTTTGATGATGAACCGGTGACTTCTTGTATGGTAGCGATGGAAGATGTAGTTGAAGAAACATTGGAAGCATTGGATTGGAGCACCGCTTTGATGAAGAACCCGAACATCTTTGCTTTGGAATCGATGATGGCTTTGGAGGATTTGATTGGAGCAAAGAAAGTGAAGACGATCCTGTTCTTCTTGCAATGGTGGCTACTTTACCAACTCGTCTCCTATCTCGAGGTATGCTCAAACCGCTATGATTTTTATCAAAATTACTTAGCGATTATGTGATTGAAAGAGATAAGCGTATTAAGGCTAGATCCGAGGTGGTGGTTATCAAATTACTTTAGAGTCTATGGAAGCTAAAATTATAACACATGAAAATAATGAAATGTCTTCAATGAAAAGTATGAACAATGAGATTACGGTTAAAACTTATTGAATGGAAACTAAAGCGTAAATTGTGAAATTGAGAAATTAACTAAGGAGAGATGATCCGTTAGAAAAGTTTGCTTCTGGAATGAATCTGGTGCGTCCCATGTTACTTATGTTGAAAAACAAAGAAGAGCGTACATTAGAACCGGATTAGGTTCTGGTATGAACTTTGATAACATAGAAGAGAATCAATCTAGTGATCAGGATGACTTAGAAGATGTAACCACTAGTGATGATGAACTCATTAATTATGTAGACACATCTAGTAATGAGGATTTAATTAGTGAGCCACCTCCTGAGTATAAGAAAGACAAAGGATATAATGTTGTCCCACATCCCATTAGTCATCAATCCATAAGGCCTGATGTTTCTCGTTTTGGAGTAGATAGTCTAGAGTTTAGGAAGAAGCTTGTTGCTCAATCTAGGTCTGAAAAACCCAAAGAAGCTGTTGAAAATAATGTTCAAAATCAAGCAAGACCTTCAAATCAAAGCATTGCTCACAAGCGATACCTTCAAGAAAACCTTTTCAAAGCAGTCTCGCTAAACCTTTTGGGATAACTTTGGTCAAAACAGTTTCATCATTCACCAAGAAGGCAAAATAATTTTGGGCATAGACATAGAAGAAATCACTTTGGAAGTATGGGTCAAAAGCGTGTTTTGTGTGTTTTAGTCCTAATCATTTAATCAAGGATTGTGAACATCATTCGTAATACCTTAGGAAATTTTCAAAGAATAGGATCGTTAACGAGAAACCTAAAGAGCACAAACCGGTTTGGAATAATTCAAATAGGGTTAATCACGAAACTTCACACCGGATCATAGATACTCACATCGAGAAGACCTTTTCAAAACCATCAAGCCTTCACAAGCGGTACCTTCTCAAAGTACCGCTCGGACAAACCAAGGTCTTGTGAATACCACTTGGCACGTAAATCCTAGGAGATCTCACTACTATCAACCTAGAAGGTATTACAATTCACATAGGGATCTAGATCACAGGAACCAAGTGTTAAACCGAATGGGTTAAGAGGGAAGGTCTCGCTAAGGGACACAAGACTTTCAACAAAAAGTGAATCGATGTTTTGTGATACAAGAAAAAGCTAATAATCTTGTAAAGAGATTTATGTTGAAAAACCAAAAGTTTTGAAAATCCACATGCTAAAGATCAAAAGATAATTCGGATCATCATTTGAAAGATAGTGAGAATTACATACTCAAAGAATTTGAGTTTGTAACTCCACAGGGGAACACAAGTTAGTAATGGCTTGGGTTCCTAAAATCACTAACTCTTTTCTTTGTGTGCGTGGCAACCCGTAAGAGGAGCTTAAAGATCATCTAATTGTGGATAGTGGTTGCTCGAAGTATGACAGAGACAAAGAGATCCCTGTCGATTTTAGAAATATTAGTGGAGGAAGAGTTGCATTTGGGAATGATCCCAATGGAGGAAAGATTATCGAAAAGGAACTATCAAAGCGGGGCTTATAGACTTTGAGAATGTTAGATATGTGAAGGAGCTTAAGTTCAACTTGTTATCGCCTCTCAAATTTGTGATAAAAGCATCCTGTGTTATTCAACGACACGTAATGTCTCATCCTTTCCTCTCGATTTTAAGCCTGTTGATGATGAATTAGTAGTCCTTAGAGTACCAAGGACAAATGATGTGTATAGTTTAGACATGAAGAGTCTACATTCTTATGGAAGAGCCACATGTTTGGTGGCTAAAGCAACATCTGAAGAAGCACATCAATGGCATAGAAGATTGGGCCATGTTAATTTTAAGAATATCAACAAACTGGTCAAAGGCAATCTAGTTAGAGGTTTACCTTCAAAGACTTACAAGAATGATCACTCATGCTTGGCATGCAAGAAGGGTAAACAACACAAAGCTTCTTGCAAGAAGCTTGAGGAAAGAACTATTAGAGAACCATTGAGTCGTTACATATGGATTTGTTTGGACTGTCTCTGTGGCAAGTTTAAACAAGAAAAGTATTGTTTGGTTGTTACGATGATTGCAGAGATTCAGTTGGGTTTTCTTTTTTGGGTTTTAAGGATGATACTTTTGATGCTATTCGGACTCTCATAATAGCTCTGGAAAATCAATTGAGACTCAAGGTTAGAGGTATTAGATGTGATAATGGAACTGAATTCAAGAACAAGCTTATGGATGAATTTTGTGCAAACAAAGGCATAAAGAGGGAGTTTAGCATTGCAAGAACACCACAGCAAAATGGTGTTGCGAGAGAAAGAATAGGACTTTTATTGAGCGGCAAGAACAATGCTAGCGATTCCCATCTACCTATTCAATTCGGGCGTGTCGTAAGCATCTTGCGTGCTATGTACTTAATGTAGTCTCTGCTACCAAACCACGATGAAGACACCCTATGAATTGCTAATGGGCAATAAACCCAACATTCATTTTATGAAACCTTTGGATGCCCTCTCACTATTTTAAACACCGTTGACAACTGGGAAGTTTGATGGCAAGTCGGAAGAAGGATACTTATTGGGTTATTTCACTAACAAGAAAGGCTTTAGAGTATACAACAGAGTTACTAAGAAGATTCAAGATTGTCTTCATGTTGAGTTTTTAGAAGATCAAGACAATGAGAAAGGTAAAGGTCCTGATTGGATGTTTGATCTTGAAGTTTTAACTCCTTCAATGAATTATGTACCTGTTAGAGAAGAAAATCAACCTGTGCATAATGGAGAAGATTTAAAATATGTTGTTCATGGAGTTCATATTAGAACGGATGATGTTCCTGATGAAGATCCTATTAGTCCAAAACAAAGTACTGATGTTCCCAAGCAAAGTACTGATACTCCAAAACAAAGTATTGTTGCACCACAATCCTCATTATCTGCTGAGGATCAATCTATCCAAGAGGAACTTAATCAGATGCTTCTTCAAGATGTATTAGCACATTCTTACACTGATGAACAAAGAAGAACTTATGAAGAGGCAAAGAAGAAGAACAAGACTGCAGAGTACTCTCACAAGACTTTGGACAATACTTTTGACCAAAGTCACTGCATGTTGATGATGACTTTAGATGATTTGGATGATCCTACTATGCCCGGATTAGAGGAAACCGATGATGAGTTTGCGAGATGAAGGTATTTTCTCGATTCCAATGAAGATCGATTTAACTAACTTGGATGATGCATATGGAGTTCCACGGTCTCAATATTAAGGATTCATAAGAATCATCCCATTGATCAAATCATTGGTCCTTCTACTTCTGGAGTGATGACAAGACACAAAGCTAAGAGTTTTACTAAACCTCATAATGCCTTACTTAGCTTTGTCTACAAACAAAACAGGCTGAATCATAAGGACCATCAAACCTGCCTATTTACTTGTTTTATCTCTCAAGAGGAACCCAAAAACATTGCTCAAGCCTTAACTAAAGAAAGTTGGGTTGAAGCTATGCAGGAAGAACTTCTTCAATTTAAACTTCAAGAAGTTTGGGTTTTATGTGATTTTCCAGATGGGAAGAAAGTTATTGGAACCAGATGGGGTTTCAGAGTCAAAAGAGATGAAAGAGGTAATGTTATCAAGAAAAGGCAAGGTTAGTAGCACAAGGCTACAGACAAGAAGAAGGAGTAGATTATGATGAAGTGTTTGCTCCTATAGCAAGAATAGAAGCTATTAGGATATTTCTTGCTTTTGCTTCTTATATGGGATTTCAAGTTTACGGATGGATGTCAAGAGTGCCTTTTATATGGCAAGATTACGAGAGGAAGTTTATGTCAAACAACCTCTGGTTTTGAAGATCCTAAACACCCAAACAAAGTCTACAAGGTAGTTAAGGCTCTTTATGGCCTTCATCAGGCACCTAGAGCTTGGTATGAGAGGCTCTCTACATTCTTATTGCAACATGGATACAGGAGGGGAGCTATAGACAAGACTTTGTTTATCAAGAGAGACAAGAAGGATATCATGTTAGTTCAAGTCTATGTTGATGATATCATCTTTGGGGCTACCAAACAGTCTATGGTTGAGAAGTTTGAGCAGCTAATGTAGAAAGAATTTCAAATGAGTTCAATGGGAGAGTTAACTTTCCTTTTGGGACTTCAGGTTAAGCAGTCAAAGGAAGGAATTTTTATCAGTCAAGACAAGTATGTAACTGACATACTTAAGAAGTTCAATTTTGATGATATGAAGACTGTTTCTACACCTATTAAATCTATCAATTCATTGGGCAAAGATGAAGATGGACAACCTATTGAAGTCAAGTTATACGAGATCAATGATTGGCTCTCTTATGTATCTTCTTGCATCAAGGCACGATATCATGTTTGCGGTTTGTTTATGTGCAAGATATCAAGTCTCACCAAAGATTTCTTACATGAATGCAATAAAGAGAATCTTCATTATTTAAAACAACAACCAAAGTTGGGGTTATGGTATCCAAAAGAGTCACTTTTTCACTTAGAAGCTTTTTCGGATAGCGATTATGCGGTGATAATTATGATAGAAGATCCACCACCGGAGGATGCCAATATCTTGGAAGAAGGTTAGTGTCACGGCAATGTAAGAAATAAACAATTGCAAAGAACATCCTCTTGAAGTGAATATGTAGCTGCGCAAGTTGTTGTGGACAAGTTTTGTGGATGTAGAATCAACTCTTGGACTACGGGTTCAATTTCAAAATACTCCAATCAATATTGATAATGAGTACCATTTGTATTGTGAAGAATCACTGTATCATTCCAAGACCAAGCACATACTGATTAGGCATCACTTTATCGAGATTGCTATGAGCACGTGCTCATTAATGTGGTTAAGGTTCACACAGATGATAATGTAGTGATTTACTCACCAAATGCTTTGATGTTTCAGATTCAATCACTTGGTGGTAAGCATTGGCATGATTAACACCGAGCTCCATTTAAGGGGAACTACTCGGTGTTAGTATAGTCATGTGTATTGCTTGAGGGAGGATATTTGTGTATACTTAGTTTTCTGAAGAATTTGGCAAAAATCTTGTTTTCCCGAAAGTACCGCTTGGAAAGTCTTGCTTTGGAAAGTACCGCATACGTGGAAAGTATTGTTTGTCTTATTAAAGTACTGTTCCTACGGTTATATTGAGGGGTAGTTAATGCTAAATGTAATTTTATTTTGGGCAGTGAGTTTTCAAATCTCACCTATAAATAACCACTTTCCGATTTTCCCTCTTATATAAATACCTTAGCATCTTTTCCATATTTCTCTCATTCTTATTCGATTCCAATTCTTATTGTGCTTACATAATCACCAATGGAGAATCGACCCTCTTGCTTCAAAGCACAATATGGTGGCCAATTTAGACAAGATCAAGATAATGAGGCGTTTCATGATATTATTGATTATCTCACTGGTCGCCAATCGGTTATGCTCTTTTAGTGGAGCCGGATATCATTGAACCTTGGATTCAAGCATTTTGGGCTACTATAAGGGATAATATGGAGAATGATGAATTTTATATTAGAGCTACAGATTGTTGGAAGAACTGTGAAGATTATCAAGCCTCCATTAGAAGACTTGTTGTTTAATGATGATGATGGGGCTATTCGTTTTACTAAGGAGTTGCTTTGGGAAACTTTTGGACATCTTGGTTATGAAGGGTCTTTAATGTAACAAACTTTTCGGAAACAACTATTTTGTCCTCAATGGAAGTTTTAATACATGTGTTGCTCCATTGTATTAGTGCTAAAAGTACTTCTTGGGAGCAGTTTGGGTCAAATATAGCATCCGCTATGGTGGGATTGGCTACGAGATCGTGTTTTAATTTTTCAAGGTCGATTCTCGATGGCATGCTTTCTCACATCAATCATGGATCAAAATGGTTAATGTATCCTGTGTTTATACAAGTTTTCTTGAACAAACAACTTGTCGATGTCAAAAGCCTACCGATTTACTTCTGTTATTGTGCAACAAGCAAAGATTTTTACTTTTATGGCAAGAAGAAGTGATCTATTCAGAGGTCCGGATACGCCATTAACTACTTCTATGATGGAAGTTGTTCGGGGCTATTAGAGCGATGTTGAAGATCTTTATGACAAGTGAAGGTCCGCATCCGCAAGCACTGCTTTCAAGAAGGTACTACATCTCAACAGGTCTGCTTCCCAATCTTGAAGTTCAAGAAGAAATTGCAGGTTCACCTTCTCCATCACCACAACAATCTGTTCCTGTTTCTCAATCAGAGGAACATTCATCAATTAAAGGAGATGATTCACATACAATATCCCCTGAAGAAATGACATTGGACAATTATGTTTTAACAAGGGAGTTGGTTAAGTTGCAAAAGACTACTAAGGCTCAAGCCAAGCATATAAATAAATTGAAGTTAAAATTTAGAAGGCTAAAAACTTTTGTCTGGCCTTTGGTTAAAGAATTTCGTATCTGGGTCAAATCAAAGAAGAAAGCACAAAGGCAGTCTAAGACAAGTAAACACCAAAAGGTTCATCAACAATCTTCTGTCAACTTGGGGAGGAATTTAGAAGAAGCAATTTGAAAGAAGATGCGGTTAAAGAAAATGAACACGAAAGTTCTAAAAGTCGAAGAAAAGATTATTCAAGATACTAATGAGCAAGTTCAAGTTCAAATCTTGCGATGATCAAGGTCTTGAACAACAAAGTCTTGGTTTTCAAAGTACTTTCGGACAAGAGGTAATAACTCCAAGAGTATTAGATTTTGAAGAGGAAGTCGGTCCTTCTACAACAGCTTATACAAGAAAGAGGAGGCTATTCTAAAACCTATTCATTACGTAAGTGATGATGAGTTCATTGCTACAATTTTAGAACAACCAAGAGGTGGTGTTACTATTCGAGAAGTACAAGAACAAGAACAACAAAGAACTTCTCAACCTGCAATTGATCCTAAGGATAAAGGAAAGGGTGTTTTGGTAGAAGTTAAGAAGAAGAAACCAACTTTAGCACAGTTAAGAGCTGCTCAAGATGCTTTGAATGAACAAGCAGCTAGAAAGATTCAAGAGGAAATAAATGCTAAAGATAGAGAAGATAAGGAAGCTGAAGAAGCTCAGAATAGAGAAGCAGCTAAGAAGTTGCATGAGGAATTGAATGCTAAAGCTAGTGAACATTTAGATTCACCTGTTCCTGTTAGATTTATGCTAAGAAGACTTAATAAAGCTAAAGACAGAAATGCTATGATGGCTTATCTTAAAAGTCAAGTGGTATAAAGGATTGCGAAGTTTAATTATTTTGAGATGAAAAGATTGTATGATCTTCGCTAGGGAAGCTTATAAGAAGAATGTTGCGTACATCAAAGACTTTAGAAGAAGCTACTTGGACCAAGAGAGAGAAAGAAGAGTTTGAAAAGAAAAGGAAAACTGAAGTTCTGATGTTCGGTTCTCAAAGAAAGAAAAAGTTGAATTAAGATCTGAGACTAAGAATGCATTAAGGAATTATCTCAGAGTGGTAGATTTTGAATATTCAAAAGAATATGCTGACATGAAGATGAACAGATCACAGATTAGTGTTTTTGAAGTTGTGAAATCCAAAGATGGAGATTATATTATTTTTCATAAAGAAGATGAAAGCTTCAAAGTTTTCAATAGGCTATGTGTGACAACCCGTACTTTCAGGTCATTTCTAGACACGATTCATGTCTCATTATTTCAACATTTATAGTAAACTTGGTTTACTTGGTACAAATTCGCGTAACCTTGGAGGTTTAGCGGCGAATTCATGATCATGACATCACGTACATTTTATATGGACTATGATTAGTCTACACTTCATTGACATCATGTGCATCTCATTAGTACATTCACGACATTTCATTTCACCCTTCAACGCGTAATTTTATTTAATAATTTTTATCGCGTGAGTTTTTATTTTGATTATTTAACCCGTTACTTTCAAAAATGATCCCAAGTATTTTTAAACTTATATTTAGTTCATAAAACTATATTTTTAGTTTTCCTAGTGTTTCAAATTTATTTGGTACTTAAATCGTTAACGTTTAATTATTACGTCATTTTCTTAAAAATCTTACGATAATTATTTTATCACTCAATTTTCACAAGGAAAGTATTTTACAATTTTATCATCTCAATACAATCTATTTTGACTTATTAAAACTTACTTGCACCAAAATTCTACCATTTACCTTTAAATTCATTCAACTTACACATTTTATCAAAAGTCTTACAAATATATAATACAAGTTACATTTTATATAAAAAAAAAAAATATCTTGAGAGACAAGAAGTCCCAAAATCCGGTCCAAGAGGGACATTTACTTGATTGGCATGGTTTATTAACTTCATGTTTTCAACTTATACATAAAGTCCATCTCAATTATTATCTCATACATTTTCACATTTCACCAAGTGTTAAACAAAGATTTTCTCCTCTCTTTTGCTCCATCATAACCGGCCTCCTCAAGAACAACCAAGGGATCACCATTTTTTTTATCAAGCTCAAGTTAATTACAACCTAGATCATATCCTTTTCATGGTTTTGAAATAAAAACCAAGGATATTTAAGTAATCCTTTGTTACTTACACCTCTTCACTTGCACTAGTAAGCATGTTCTCATCATTTTTATGTTTCCTTATCATTTTCATATGTTTCCTTTCATTTTTGGAGCTTATATGCATGTTATGTAGTTTATACCATTTATTTCATGATTTTTAAGTTATATATACAATATGGTCATCCTATAATTATTCCCAAGTTATTCTTTGGTCTTGATGGTGATTAGGAACCCATGACACCCTAAGAAGGTGTATGGTAGGATTAGATTAGCTTTGGAGTTGATTTGAAGGGATTAGAATAGGTTTTGTCCGAGAAAAACTATTTTCGTAAACTATATTTTACGTTCTGTCCTTAAAACGAATTTCTGGAAAACCCACTGATGGTACGACATTTTGGCCTTGATAATTAGAAAATATACTTTAAAAGCGGATCCGTGGCCGCTTGAGCGGATAAAAGCGGAGTTATAACGAAGCCGTGGTGAATTTTTAAAGTTTGACGACGAAATATATTATTTTCGGGATTTTCAGCATGCGGTTTTACATATTTCGGGTCAAAACAGGCCTTAAGCTTCACAAATTATTTCGACTAGTCAAAAATATATTAGTTTACTTCGATACGAAGCTAAGGACATATTTTACGTGAAAGCGGTTTAAAGCGACAAATGTATGGCGTTTTCATAAAGTTGCCGTAAATATTATTTTTAAAATTATATTATTTCTACGTTACAAGTATTTCATTAGCTATATCGTCCATGTTTGCGGCGGTTTTTAAGTATGATGCAAAACTTTTGGAACAAAGTGTCTTCTAGTAAAATCAAGTTCATCGGCCATATTTATCAAAACAAAAGCCGTTTGTCAAGCGGAGTTATGGTGAATTATTTACGGATGTTCAAACATTGGCGAAACTCATTTTACGCACAACATTAGCCAAAACCACCAACTTTAGCCTTTGATATCTTTATGATCGAGACCTTTTGGACGAAAACTCCTGAACTGAAACTTTTAGATATCGATACAAACTTTCCAAAACCGTCGAGTTCGTTCTCTAACGATCGACGTACACCATTTTACGACTACTTTTCCGGAGCTATTTTGTTGATTTAATGATTTTCCGGCGACATTGTTTTGCGACGAAAAGTGGTAATTTCACCAAAAATCATTATAAAACCATTGTAGGATGACATTTTGACGTAAAAACATGTAAAGTCATTTTTGAAGGGTCAAGACGTCAAAGGAGTATTTTTCGACGACGAGTAATATTTTCAAAAACTCGTAAATGGTATAAATAACATATGGAATGCATGCATAACATTACATTGCAACTCATGACATATCATATCATTCGTCATAGGTCGCGGATAACGCATCTCATTAAACCTCAGTGTACTCACTCTTGTCATCTCGTCAGTTTATCAAGTGAGTTCCATAGCCCCACTTTTCTTGTTTTAATGCTGTTATTAAACTCTTTGGGGGAGATACATGCTTAA
Source organism: Chrysanthemum lavandulifolium (assembly GCA_022545495.1). Classification (NCBI taxonomy): domain Eukaryota; kingdom Viridiplantae; phylum Streptophyta; class Magnoliopsida; order Asterales; family Asteraceae; genus Chrysanthemum; species Chrysanthemum lavandulifolium. The sequence continues at coordinate 39,121,630 of CM040243.1, forward strand.
TAATGTTTATTGCATTCATGACTATTTGCAAATTACATGTTTAGCCGAATTGAAATGCTTAGTCATGCGTAGTAACTGTTTGGCCATACGTAGTATTTACATGGTATATTCATTCATGGACTGATGGTCTTGGTATATTCATTGGAATGATGGTCTTGGTACATTCATTGGGTGATGGTCTTGGTATATTCATTGGATGATGGTCTTGGTATATTCATTGGGTGATGGTCTTGGTACATTCAATGAGCGATGGTCTTGGTATAATTAGGTCAAGTAAACATTGATACATTAAGTCATGCACTATTATGTGAATTCATTTGACGATTCTGTTTGAACATAAACTTTACACACTTTGGCGGTGGGTTGTGAACACATGAGTTGCAAGTTTTGTATGGGCGGGACTTGGAACCGGGTGGATTTACAATGCCTACATAAGCGACTTTGCTACATAAACGATTTTGAAAGGCTTTACATTTCAAAACAAACTCTATGAACTCACTCAACCTTTGTGTTGACACTTTTAGCATGTTTTATCTCGGTATCTAAGGCATTCACTTCATGGCATGCATTTGGACACATCATGGAGTCGTGATGACGACGCGTCTCACTTGGTTTTACTTACTTTAAAACATCGTTTGTATTGTAATAAACTTATTTCCGCACAAATTGGTTTTCATTTGGGACCTACTTTGTAAACTCGATTATTTTATTAAATCAAGCGATGCATTTTCCAAACGACACTTTAGGTCGTTCAATATAACTGTGATTGTGATGCTATGACGATCAATCCCGAGAATTCCATTCATTGCAAAAGCAGTAATTTGGGGTGTGATGATTGGCATCGAGCTTGATTATAGAGAACTAGGTTGCATCATTGACCTAGACTATAACTACATTATCATAGCATCTCATCATTTCATCATAAGTGAATGTTCACTTTACATGCGGTTTTACGTACATTTTCGAGTTATTTACTTTCATTTCATAACGATTGTCACATGGATGCCCTTAAATGCCCATCCATTATCTTTTCCCCATACTCTAACGTGGAGAATTCCTTGTCATTCCCTATCACGGTTTTATATCACCGATTCATCATCGATAACGTCGAATGCCGGGATAAACTTTTATATAGGCGAAGTCACTCTCACTCCTTTGTTTCACCACTAACATGTCGAGTTACACTTTATTCACATTAAGTCTCTAAACCATCATTCATTGAAGTGCTTACAACACCTCATAACCCATCTTTTCGGAAACCGACGATCATTTTGAAACATAACCTCAAACTTATCATTTCTTATCACATCTCTTTAGGCGCTTATTATTAACATCGGTTTTGCTACGTCTCACATTTTCTCTTGTTTTGAAGAAGATATGGCATCAAGAAAGCTACAGTTGAAATGACCCAGCGGCTATTCGAAGTTAGTGAATGATAGCATTGCAAATGCTCTAAGAGTTGAAAGGAAGCGGTGGGCTGCTTTATTCTTTGAGGCCACGTGCTTCTTGAAGCCGCTAGACTAGGCTAGCTTCTTGGTAATCTGAGGAGGATCGGGGTTAAGAAATGTTCGTACAAAGATTTCAAAAGTGGCGAACCCACCAAGTTTAGAGGACGGAAGGAGCTACAAGCAATGGTACGATGGTTTGAAAAGTTGGAATCCGTGTTTTGATTTGTAGCTGTCCGGATGATAGTAAGGTCAAATTTGCTACGAGTACTTTACTTGATGGAGCATTGTCTTGGTGGAATTCATCGCTCAACCGATTGGAATGGAGAATGCTTTCAAGCTTACTTGGGAGCAATTCAAGAGTTTGGTGACTAAGAAGTTTTGTCCTCGAGCAGTGAAAAAGTTGGAGACGGAGTTCTATGAACTAAAACTATTGGGTATGATATCGACACTTACATTCGGAGATTCCAAGAATTGGCGTGTTATGTCCATCTATGGTTTCGGATAATGAGAAGCTCTTGGAGGCTTTCGTTGATGGACTTCTGAAATTATTCAAGGTGGCGTGACTTCCGACCCATAACGATTGAGGAAGCTATTCGATTGACTCAGCTCATGGCCCGGTAGTGAAGAGAGGCAAGTACACAAACACCAACCAAAACAACAACAACAACAACGGCGATAACCAACTCAACAACAACAAAAGGAAATGGGAAGGCGACCAAGGAGATTATAACAACAACAACCACAACCACAACACTAACCATCATCAGCAGAAAAAGAGGGCAAGAAACTGCGATGGTATATGTTCTTTGCACCAATAAGGCGGAGGTTATCTGGAACCTACCCACTATGTAATCGATGTAAGTATCATCACACGGGTCTTTGTCCGCTAAGTGCTACAAGTGTCAACAATGGGACACCTTGCCATGAATTGTAGAGGCAAGGCCATGGTTACATGTTACGAGATCACGGGGAGCAAGGACACTATCGGAATCAATGTCCTCAAAACCAAGGTCAACAAGTCGAAGGTGCTCATGGGAATGTATATATGTTAGAAGGAGCTCGTCAAGGTATCAACAGCGGAAGGCGAAGAAGTTCGGAAACTAACAGTCTTATTTCTCCTTATGTACTATGTTGTACTAATTTTATGTCTTCCATTGTATCCGAATCTTTATAACTTAACGATGTACTACTTTTGCTAAACCACTCGTTGTAAAATATTCTCATCTATCGTACTTTATTTTCTTTCCGATTTGTTATCATTTACGAGGATTTTAATTCTTTTTACTTCAACTATCATTTAACAACACTTCTCCATGTTTTCTCTCCTCGATGTTCATCACAATTTTAACATCGATTGACTCAACACCAAACAACATATGAGTCGATTAGTCCAAGCATTGCATAGTTACTCCTAAATTATACATAGCGATCACCTATGTCTAATTCGGGAAGAATCATGCAATGAAGGAGTAGTAGTCTTATATGAGTAAGCAATTCCGTAATCGAGCCAAATTTTCAAAAGATTTTCTTCAAAACCACTTGTTTCAGTTTGATCCGTGACGCAGTTCTTGTTTGATGAGTTGCAAAGATCGAGCTAGAAACAAGTTGTTACTAAACCGATTTAGCCTAATCTCATGACGGTTCTTGTTTGATGAGTTGTGAGATTAAGTAAAATCGGTTACCAAAAAGTCTTTTGAGGGTTTTGCTCGGGAATGGGAAAGTTTGCTACATCAAACCCTAAACTGTTAGACCTAACAACGATTGAATTCGTGGATGAATTCCTTTTTAGATGGGCGAATGTGACAACCCGTACTTTCAGGTCATTTCTAGACACGATTCATGTCTCATTATTTCAACATTTATAGTAAACTTGGTTTACTTGGTACAAATTCGCGTAACCTTGGAGGTTTAGCGGCGAATTCATGATCATGACATCACGTACATTTTATATGGACTATGATTAGTCTACACTTCATTGACATCATGTGCATCTCATTAGTACATTCACGACATTTCATTTCACCCTTCAACGCGTAATTTTTATTTAATAATTTTTATCGCGTGAGTTTTTATTTTGATTATTTAACCCGTTACTTTCAAAAATGATCCCGAAGTATTTTTAAACTTATATTTAGTTCATAAAAACTATATTTTTAGTTTTCCTAGTGTTTCAAATTTATTTGGTACTTAAATCGTTAACGTTTAATTATTACGTCATTTTCTTAAAAATCTTACGATAATTATTTTATCACTCAATTTTCACAAGGAAAGTATTTTTACAATTTTTATCATCTCAATACAATCTATTTTGACTTATTAAAAACTTACTTGCACCAAAATTCTACCATTTACCTTTAAATTCATTCAACTTACACATTTTATCAAAAGTCTTACAAATATATAATACAAGTTACATTTTATAAAAAAAAAAAATATCTTGAGAGACAAGAAGTCCCAAAAATCCGGTCCAAGAGGGGACATTTACTTGATTGGCATGGTTTATTAACTTCATGTTTTCAACTTATACATAAAAGTCCATCTCAATTATTATCTCATACATTTTCACATTTCACCAAGTGTTAAACAAAAGATTTTTCTCCTCTCTTTTTGCTCCATCATAACCGGCCTCCTCAAGAACAACCAAGGGATCACCATTTTTTTATCAAGCTCAAGTTAATTACAACCTAGATCATATCCTTTTCATGGTTTTGAAATAAAAACCAAGGATATTTAAGTAATCCTTTGTTACTTACACCTCTTCACTTGCACTAGTAAGCATGTTCTCATCATTTTTATGTTTCCTTATCATTTTTGGAGCTTATATGCATGTTATGTAGTTTATACCATTTATTTCATGATTTTTAAGTTATATATACAATATGGTCATCCTATAATTATTCCCAAGTTATTCTTTGGTCTTGATGGTGATTAGGAACCCATGACACCCTAAGAAGGTGTATGGTAGGATTAGATTAGCTTTGGAGTTGATTTGAAGGGATTAGAATAGGTTTTGTCCGAGAAAAACTATTTTCGTAAACTATATTTTACGTTCTGTCCTTAAAACGAATTTCTGGAAAAACCCACTGATGGTACGACATTTTGGCCTTGATAATTAGAAAATATACTTTAAAACGGATCCGTGGCCGCTTGAACGGATAAAAACGGAGTTATAACGAAGCCGTGGTGAATTTTTAAAGTTTGACGACGAAATATATTATTTTCGGATTTTCAGCATGCGGTTTTACATATTTCGGGTCAAAAGCGAGCCTTAAGCTTCACAAATTATTTCGACTAGTCAAAAATATATTAGTTTACTTGATACGAAGCTAAGGACATATTTTACGTGAAAGCGGTTTAAAGCGACAAATGTATGGCGTTTTCATAAAGTTGCCGTAAATATTATTTTACGAAAATTATATTATTTCTACGTTACAAGTATTTCATTAGCTATATCGTCCATGTTTGCGGCGGTTTTAAGTATGATGCAAAACTTTTGGAACAAAGTGTCTTCTAGTAAAATCAAGTTCATCGGCCATATTTATCAAAACAAAAGCCGTTTGTCAAGCGGAGTTATGGTGAATTATTTACGGATGTTCAAACATTGGCGAAACTCATTTTACGCACAACATTAGCCAAAACCACCAACTTTAGCCTTTGATATCTTTATGATCGAGACCTTTTGGACGAAAACTCCTGAACTGAAACTTTTAGATATCGATACAAACTTTCCAAAACCGTCGAGTTCGTTCTCTAACGATCGGCGTACACCATTTCGACTACTTTTCGGAGCTATTTTGTTGATTTAATGATTTTCCGACGACATTGTTTTGCGACGAAAAGTGGTAATTTCACCAAAATCATTATAAAACCATTGTAGGATGACATTTTGGCGTAAAACATGTAAAGTCATTTTGAAGGGTCAAGACGTCAAAGGAGTATTTTTCGACGACGAGTAATATTTTCAAAAACTCGTAAATGGTATAAATAACATATGGAATGCATGCATAACATTACATTGCAACTCATGACATATCATATCATTCGTCATAGGTCGCGGATAACGCATCTCATTAAACCTCAGTGTACTCACTCTTGTCATCTCGTCAGTTTACCAAGTGAGTTCCGTAGCCCCACTTTTCTTGTTTTAATGCTGTTATTAAACTCTTTGGGGGAGATACATGCTCAATAATGTTTATTGCATTCATGACTATTTGCAAATTACATGTTTAGTGAATTGAAATGCTTAGTCATGCGCGTAACTGTTTGGCCATCGTAGTATTTACATGGTATATTCATTGGGTGATGGTCTTGGTATATTCATTGGATGATGGTCTTGGTACATTCATTGGATGATGGTCTTGGTATTCATTCATTGGATGATGGTCTTGGTATATTTGATTGGGGTGATGGTCTTGGTACATTCAATGAACTGATGGTCTTGGTATAATTAGGTCAAGTAAACATTGATACATTAAGTCATGCACTATTATGTGAATTCATTTGACGATTTACTGTTTGAACATAAACTTTACACACTTTGGCGGTGGGTTGTGAACACACAGGTTGCAAGTTTTGTATGGGCGGGACTTGGGCAGGTGGAGTGGATTTACAATGCCTCTGCTACATAAACGATTTTGAAAGGCTTTACATTTCAAAACAAACTCTATGAACTCACTCGACCTTTGTGTTGACACTTTTAGCATGTTTTTATCTCGGTATCTAAGGCATTCACTTCATGGCATGCATTTGGACACATCATGGAGTCGTGATGACGACGCGTCTCACTGGGTTTTACTTACTTTAAAACATCGTTTGTATTGTAATAAACTTATTTCCGCACAAATTGGTTTTCATTTGGGACCTACTTTGTAAACTCGATTATTTTATTAAATCAAGCGATGCATTTTCCAAACGACACTTTAGGTCGTTCAATATAACTTGTGATTGTGATGCTATGATCAATCCCGAGAATTCCATTCATTGCAAAAGCAGTAATTTGGGGTGTGACACTATGGGACTTATTGCACATTATAGATAGAGTAGATTTATTCTATTTATATCATGTGGTGAAAGCTTACTTTGAACATAATCCATTAGAAGGGATTGGTTTAGTTTTACTTGGCGATCTCACAACTGCATGGGAAACTAAAGAAGAGAGCACTGATGATATTTGGAAGAATCAAGAAAATTGGGAAATTGTTTGCTGGAGATTCTTTGAAGAGTCTGGAGTTCATGTTTTAGAGCTGGAAAATGGAACAATGGTACACATGTTTGTAGACAGAAGATACCCTCTAGCAGTTGAGCTCATGAGAAGAATGCTAGAGCATGGAATGGAAGTAGAAAAGGATAATAAAACTGCTTGCATGGTTATCAACTTGTTTATCAACTGGATTACCATTGCTGAAGATGATGAATAAACTGGTATGAAACTTAATTGAATAAATTATTTTTGATAAATCAAGACTTTATTCAAAGTATCACGATCAAACAAGACTTTAATCAAATCATCGCTTGCGACTTTTAAGAGATTTTTGAAGAAAACTTTTGTTAAGTAACAAATATTTTGAAACAAAGGTTAAGTTGAATAAATGGTTTTGATATGATAATATCAATAGGTCATCAATCCACCATGGTTACAAAAGGATTGACTAATCCATGAGCAAACGGCTCGTAAAGATATTTCAAACCGTTTTAGTTGATAACTTGCTAATAAGTTGTATGGTATTCAACTCACCATATCGCTTAATGTGAAGAGTTGGCTAGCCCACAAGAAAATGGCTTGTGGTAAAGGTCGTGGAAAAACCATTATTGGTAATTAGTTCACCATTAGATAGAAGAACTAACTAGTCCGGAATGGTACGACTTTTGGTAAAGACAAAACAAATCTGTTGATAGTCGATGATTTGCTAAAATCATATGGTTATCAATGTACCATGGTCTTACACACCAAAACATTTGGCTACTCCGGAGATAATGGCTTTGGTAAAAGATCTAAATCCATTAAGTTTTCAATGATTCACCTCTCACGTGAGTTAACACACCGGAAGTGATGAGAATAGAATGCAACTTTCACCGAATTAGTGTACAAATTGTCATGTTGTCGTGTTCTTTGAAAAGATGGAGTTTGTTGGATCTTGTTGTGAAAGAATAATTCTAGAGATACTTTGATAAGCATGTACACTACAAAGATACAATCCAAAGACTAAGAAACAACTTCTTAAAGATGAAGTTGTTAAAGATATATTCATAAAAGGAACTTGAAGTCAAGCAAGTAGAATTCAAGTTAGGGAGGATTGTTGGGATATGAAAGTGTCAAGAGATGAAAGTCTTGAAGATATGAAAGCTTCGTAGTCGCAGCATCTTGGAAGAAGTCAAAGAGTCATCTCGCTAAAGACAAAGTCAAAGCATCGCACTATGAAGTCAAAATCTTGAAAGAACAAAAGAATTATATTCGTTTATGGAAAGTATTGTAACTCTAGAATATTCTATGTTTAGATTACTTGTTGTACAAGGATACAATTTGTAAACCGACTAGGATATCCTTGAGCCTATAAAGGACTCCTAGATTGGCATTAGAGGTGCGAGTCTATGAGTTTTAGAGTTTACAATTTACAAGTTATTTAGTGATTAGAGAGAAGTTCGATAATCTTAGAGTTGTTTAGAGTATCTGCATAATAAGCAGATTTAGAGTTAATAATAAAAGTTATTCTTCTTAGCTTTGTTAAGTAAATTCCGCGTACTTGATAAAGATTGCTCAGTGTTTCTTTGTTAATAACTTAGGATTTATCCGAGGTTGTTAAACCTTAACAAGCTAGTTAAGTTAGTTTGATTAAAGTATATCGATCCAACAAAAACCTAGGCCAGTTTTAATGTGTGCTCTTTTCTGTTTTTCAACAAAACTAACATGTGAAAGGCCAGATTGTCCCCAAGCAGCAAACTTTTCTAGCAATTCATCCCTTTCTTTAGTCATCTTTTCTAGTTCAGCAACCTTACATCCTAACTTCCATTCACTTAATTTTAATTGGTAATCCTGTTGTTCATACTTTTCTGCCCAAGCCATTTCATTATTTTCATGTGTTATTATTTTGGCTTCCATTGACTCTAAAGTAATTTGATAACCACTACCTCGAGACCTAGCCCTTCTACGCTTATCTCTTTCGGTTACATAATCGAAGCACCTTTTGATAAAAATCATGACACTTAGAGCATACCTCGAGATAGGGTGAACTTGGTGAAGTAGCTACCATAGCAAGAAGAACAGTTCATCTTCACTCTCCATGCTCCAATCAAAGCTTCCTAGACCATCTCGGATTCCAAATCGCAAGTCCAGTTCCTCATCAAAGGCGTGCTCCAATCAAACTCTTCCATCTGCGACCATACAAGAGGTTACTTGGTTCATCATCAAATTCAAGACCTCATCAACCTCGGATAGATTTTCTTGAGCAACCAAAGCTTTTGTTTCAAGAATAGGGATTTCCTTTAGTTCAAGCTTGGGTTTCTCAGTCATTCTGTTTGCCTGATATTTAGAAAACTTGCATTCCCTTGCAAAGTGTCCAGTCCTTTGACAATTGAAACATTCAATCTTGGACTTGTCAAAAGTTATACCCTGCTTAGGCTTGAAGTCAATGCCTCTTCCTGTTTTCTTCATGAACTTCTTGATTCTAGCAGTGATCATAGAAACTTGCCACCTTATATCAATTTCTTCAAGAGCATCCTCTTCAATCTGTGACAAATCATCTTCATAAGTAACAGGTAAAGTGGCTTGCTGAGTAAAGAATGAGCAAACAACTTCATCAGAATGGATGGTGTTTGTTGGTATGACTTGCTGAGCAAAGGTGGGGGTAGAATAGGCAACAGTACTTTGAGCAACAGTACTTTGAGTAGGAGAAGTAGTACTTTTAGTGGAAACCGCCTCTTTCGTAAGACAAAAGGCAATCTTGTGAGATTTTGAACTAGTTTGTCCATTCATCTCATGCTCATACACCTTCAAATGGTTGTAGAGATCATCAAAGTCCATAACATCCAAACCAGGTTGTCCTCCGATCATAGTAGCAATCACATGCCATGTAGATGGCAAACTCTTAAGAACTTCAGATTTGCATCTTCAACAGATACTCGCTTTGTATAACTCAAAGATGCTAAGAAGATTTTGGAATCTATCATAGGCAAGATCAAGACCTTCTCTTTCACCTGTGTTGAATGTTTCAAACTGCTGTTTCAACATTTTTGCATCTTCTTGGAAGCATCATTACCTCCAAACCTTGTCTTGAGAGCACCCATAGTTGTTTAGCATCCTTAGCATCATGAAACTTGAGTAGGTAACCATCGTGTATGGCGCATAATAGGATGTTGAGAGCCTTTTCTTGATTCCTTATTGTAGGCCGGCAAGACGACCTTAGGTGGTTTAGGTTGTCCAGAACTTCAATAGGATCGCAACAACTTCATTACCATTGACAATTACATTCCACAATTGCATGGTGCCGTAATAGCAATGTATCGCCTCATCTTCATGCTCCATAGATCATACTCTCCCTTCTTAATGATAGGAATTCTGAGTGAGGTGATGGATGGGGGTGGTGCAGCTTCAGTCGACATCTTTAGGGTTTTGTTAAATCGGTTTTTAAGGTTTCTTCTTAATCAGAGTTTCCACACAAGCTCTGATACCACTTGTTGGATCGATGTACTCTAACCAAACTAACTTTATGTAGCTTGTAAGGGCTTAGCAACCTCGGATAAATCCTAAGTCACTAACAATGAAACACTGAATTATCTCTATTAAGTATGGGGAATTTACTTGAATAAAGCTAAGAAGAATTATCTTTAACTTCAACAATTATATTAAAACTCTGAACCTGCTTGATACACAGATTTACTAACAATCCCTAACAACTCTAATATCGAACTTAATAAACTATAATATTGCACGTACATTCTTATCTCTAATGCCAATCTAGGGGTCCTTTTATAGGCATAAGGATAACCCTAGTCGGTTTACAATTCTATTCCTTGTACGTCAAGTAATACTAAACTAAACTTAGAACATTCTAGAATTACATAATAATCCTTTACGATTTTGCAAAGTAGTCCTTTAACCATGCAGTACTTTAATGAACAAGCAGTACTTTGACTTTCTTCTTTAGTAGTACTTTGACTCTTCAGCACTTTGACTTTTTATATCCCAACAATATGACAAGTGATATTCTGAATATCAAAGAATATCACTTGTGATCATCTGAATATCACAGAATATCACTTGTGATATTCAGAATATCACTTGTGATATTCAGAATATCACTTGTTATATTCAGATTCGTATGGAAACGTCTGAAAATGACTGAAAACATTTAAAAACGGATGAAAAACGTATGAAAACGAACGAAAACGTAAGAAAACGGACCGATATGTATTAAAACGGACGAAAACGTATGAATGCGTAAAAACACGTATGAAAACGGACGAAAATGGACGAAAATGTATGAATAATTGTCGAAAACGAAGAAACCGGACGAAAACGATGAAAACGGACTAAAACGTATGAAAACGGACGAATTGGACGAAACCGATGAAACGGACTAAAACGTATGAAAGCGAAGAAAACGCGAATTAAAAAAAATGAATAACGTGAATTTAAAAAAAAAAAAAAAACGAGAATTTAAAAAAAAAATAAAAAATAAAAGCTTGAATAAAAAAAGACAAAAAAAATTGTGAATAAAAAAGAAAAGGAAAAAAAAAAACCATGGACTTAGCTTTACCTTTTAAATCTTAGGTTAATCCTCAGCATTAAATCATACTAGATGGTTGATGGGGATTTATCTCTTGATAAGCACCAAAATAAGAGTAAACATTTGAACTTTTCTCTTCTTATTTAAAAACATTCTTTCTCAGTGAACAAGAAGTTTACGAGTATTTAGGGTGTGATTATCAAAATTAACAGTAGCAGTTAGCAAAAGTAGTTAACAGTTAGCAGTAACAGTTTATTTTATAAAAGTGTTTGGTAGAGTAGTTGCACTTATAATAATAATGTGTAAAATGACGTAAAAAACATACATATTCAAATATAAACTCTTTAAATAAGTTGCATGGGGTATTTAAGTAAATCTTTGATTCCACCATCCTTAAAATGTTGTTTCAATGAGTATTTAGCGTTTTCTTCATAAATGTTAAGTGGTGATCATTCTAAATAATCATACAACGAATAACGTTAAATGCTTCAAAATGCTAGTTACTCAAAAATACTCTTTTATGCTTACTACCAAACACACCTTCAAGCTAGTTTTACAATAGTGGATGGACGTTGGATAACTAAACCAAACAATTCTATCAAGCTTTCCTTTCCGAGTATTATTCGAGATCCAAATAAAGATACTCCATCTATTCAATTACAAGTGTTCACTTTAAAAATAATACAAATTTTTTGAATACAGCCACTAACTACATTCTCCATAACTAAAAATACGATCTCTATACACTAAAGTCTCTTTTAATTGGTTAAAATATTAAGTAAACATTTATTTTGAAACAATCTAAAATAGAAATATAGACACTCATTATAAAACGGATAAAGTAATATTTTTATGTTGATAATAAAAGAACGAAACAAATGAAAAAAATCGACAAGCAAAGCAAAACTTTTAACTTTATTCCAAAGTCAAACCAAATATAAAAGTCTCAAATACAATATTTTAATTTAAAAGTGTTAATTTCTAATTCTAAGGTCAAAAATTATAAAGCTACTAATGACTATGTATAAAGATATGTCCATTGTAGGGGTGTTCATGGATTGGGTAATATCCATAATAACCGAAAACCAAAACCGAACCGAACCGAAAATAACTGAACCGAATTATAACCGAATCGAATTGGTCAAAACCGAACCGAACCGAACTAAATATTTGGTTATTGGTTTGGATATGGTTTTGGCAATGAAAACCGAAAACCGAATTCATATAAAATATATTTTTTTTCTATGTATATATATGAAAAAAAATCACTAAAACTATTTTTTAGTATAAATATAACATGATTTATGTTTGAAAAAAATATTTTGTGCTAAAAATATATATAATTAAATAAAAAAATAATTAAAATTATGTAATTCGGTTATTCGGTTCGGTTTTCGGTTATAATGGGTTTGGTTTTCGTTCGGTTGAATCAAATTTAAATTTGGTTCGGTTCGGTTTTCGGTTATACCCGTAAAAAAATTAACCGAACTAATCGAACCGAATAAATCGAATAACCCGATAACCGAACCGATGAACACCCCTAGTCCATTGGAAGAAAAAGTTCTATCTACACAACTATTCAATAGCCCACCAGCATTAGTTGTTTATAAAGTCAAAATTTGTGTCCAAAAGTCATTCAATTAATTTAAACTATAATTATAGGTGTACAACAATCATAATCACAAACCCAAAAGTCCAAAACTTTGCTCGGTTGCTTTTTTTGAAAGGTGAATTTCTTTTTAAGTGCTTCATGTCGCGGTTCGACAGCGGGAGGTCTAGACTACGTTGTCTAAACCGGGTTCGCGCTAGAGAGCTCCCTCTAAGCGGAAATGCCTATTTCAAATACCCGATGGGGAAAAACCCTACTAATCCGACCGAGGCACGACAATTAATAAGGGTAAACCATTGCCTTTTCCAAGATTCGAGCCTGGGGTTACCAGACCCAAACCCCTTCATTAAAGGACTACCTTGAAGGAAAATTCCTCATTCAAACCCCTTGCAGGATTTGAACTTAAGACCTCCCTCCCCCAAAAGCCCCTAAAGACTCCAAAGTGGCCAACTCCCCTAAGTGAGTTGGTTTGCTCGGTTACTTAAATTCCAGTTTCTTCTATAAGTCGACAAATGTATTTTAACAAGGTTTTTAGCTCGCGCTTCGCAGCGGGGTGTTTGCATACAGAAGTATTATTTAACGCTTGAGCTAAGTGTGCTCCTATTAGATATGTTTAGTATTTGAAGCGTGAACAATATAATTAAGCGGTTGCGAATTTACCAAAAAAGTTTGTTATCAAGCCTTGGTTGCGTTGCGTTTTATATAGAGCTTCTTAATTAAAAATGATAGAATTTCGTTATTTAACGACCGTTAAGTAACGGCGGTTAGTAGGACTGTTTGTGTAATGAACGTTTAACATAAATGACCAATTATGTAAAAAACATTTACATCGTTAGTCATTAGAGGACATATTTTGCAACGTAAGTTAAACCTCAGGGACTTGTCGCATTTTGGTTTTTAAAAAGTATTTGAAAAAAAAAAAAAAAGTAACGACCGTTAGTAGATAACAGGCGTTAACTAACGCCGTTATTCACTTTTACATCGTTAGTCCTTAGAGGACCAATTTTGCAACGCAAGGTGAACCTCGTGGACTCTTGTCGCATTTTCGTAAAAAAAAAAAAAAAAAAAAAAAAAAAGTTAACGACCGTTAGTAGATAACGGTCGTTAACTAACGACCGTTAGTTACCGTGCGTTTCAATCGCTCACTAATTTCCTCTTGGGTGTGGCAAGAGCACAAACGAACCTGCCTATAGCCAAGTTGGTAAATGTACTTTAGTACAAATCGTCATCAGATCGCCAAATCGATTTTCCATTCATTTTGCTTTTCTATACTAGCTGTTTGGTAGGTTACTACGAGGATCCCGGTAGGTTACTACGAGGATCCCGTATCCACCAACCCAACCTATATATACAAAGAGAAAATACATTTGGTTAAAATTTAAAACTCGAAAATGAGTAATAGTGTTAAACTGAAATACCTTTACATATAAAAAGCAAATCAGTGTTTTAAATATTTAAATAATTGATTACAATTTAAACAACTAACTTTCTTTACTCTCATTTTCTCTAAACCCATATATACATAAAAGTGTACGCGCAAATTAACGCAACAATACACCGTCGCCGTTATGTGTGGGTAATCGTCTAGTTACTATTAATGGGAGAAAATGATATAGGCCAATTATATAAGAGGCAATAAAGGTTTTAACGCAGAGCTGCTTAACTTTTCATCCTCATGCTTAATTGTTTAGGTGGCGTAGTTCTCGTGTTTCTTTATTGAAAAGGTGAAATTATATCAAAGATTACAAAGCTATCCCAAAACCTAAAACAACCCTTCAAAGAGTTCTCATCTTCTCATGTCAGGTTTTCAAATTGAGAACTTGCATGTTGGTGTCCATTCAAGGAAAAAACGCTCAACTTAGATAATTGTTCTATAACCCACCAACATTAATGGTATATAAAGTCACAAGTTGTGTCTAAAAGTTACTCAATTTATTTAACCTATAGTTATAGGTGTACAACAACCATAATCGCAAACGAAAAAGTCTAACATGTCGCTTGGTTCAGGGCCTTTGGATTGGGTTTCTATTTGACAAGACAAGTAAACATGTGTTTGCTTGATAATTCAACTATAGGATTTAGGATTCATTTCTAAAAAATGCACTATTTCAAATCATGGGTTGAACGGTGGATTCGACATTTTGAATACATTTATGACATTGTGGGGTAGTTATAAGTGCATATCTCCTTATGTGACCCTTTTTTTAATAATATAAATTAATAAAATTAATTTTAAATACTTTTATTAATTATTAAAATATTATTTTTTAATTTATTTATATTATTTTCTCTTACATCATTTATTTTTTCTCTCTCTTACATCAAAACCAAATCCAAATCCTAAACCAAATTTAAATCCAAATTCAAATCCAAATCCAAATCCTAAACCCATCTATATACCAAACGGGCCCTAAAGTTAGTCAATTAATTTAACCTATAGTTATAGGTGTACAATAACCATAATCACAAACGACAAAGTGCAAAACTTTACTCGGTTACTTACATACAAAGTTTCTTCTATGAGTCGAATGTATTTTTTTGTTAAAACAATTAATTTCGACAAGATATTATTACTTCAAAAACTATTAAATACATCAAGTATGAATGAATCTCATACCCAACTTAAAAAGTCAAACCAAACACACATATAGTGCTTAATACATAAAGTAGTATAAGAAAGATAAACCAATCTTATAACCAACTACTATAAGGACAAGAGATAAATATATTTTTTGAACTGACCATAAAAATTTATATCCATCAAATCACAAAACGCGCGTTGTTTAGGAGTTAAACCTTGAACGTCATAAGTGTCGTATATATCAAAATCTTCATCCTCATGTATACTGGCATCATATGCACCCGTACTCACCATAAACGAGAAGTCTCATCATGAACATTTTCAACTTCATCATCTCTATCACTATCCGAAATTACTAAATTCCCGACCTTAAAAAACGGATTATCTACTTTTGAAATAACACAAGGAGCAACATTAGATGAGCTAAGGATATCTTCATTTGTACCCACGTGTCCCAAATTAGCCTTCTTTTGCATAGAAAACAGCTTCCCATCATCACCCAAAAGCATAAGCTTCCCCTCAATTATTTGACTTTCTAGCTTATTAATCTTTTCAACCAGAGGTGTTGTACTTGGACCGTCAAATGAATCATTAGTAACACTTGCCTGTTTATCCGTGATCCCAAATCCATTATCAAAATCCGAATCTTTATAAACAATAGGATCCTCATCCAAATCACCAAAAGCATTAGACGTGGTAACCACTAAAGCATCCTCACTTGGTTGTTTAGACGTAGACGCCTCATTAGTAGAGTCTTAAGAAGGAGAAGCCTTTGTACTCTTAGGAGCAACCGGCCGATACTCAACTTTCTTGGTCTTAGAAACCCCAAACACCCGCTTATACATGGGACCTTTTCACTTGATGAAACCATCATTCGACACCCCTTAGTAGCTCTCGGAGATCTAGGAACACGTTTAGAGGAGCTTTGGGGCACCTCTCAGAGATGACCATATACCAAGCATTTAATAAATCGAGGAGAATCCCATTCATATTCAACGCGGATAGTATTTTTTATATCCAGCCTTTGAGATTAGGGATAGCGACAACCAAAGTATCACGAAAGTCATTAGTCGCATTGATTTCAATCAAGGCTCTAGCATAACTACTTCTAGAAAAATGTATATGTATACGTATTATATCGCCAAATTTGATTTTTCGATTCTTTTGCTTATGTATACTCTATATATAAGGAGAAAACACATTTGTTTAAAACTTAAAACCAAAAAAAATGAGCAATAATGTTAGACTAAAATATCCTTATTTGATTTTTCTTGCATCATGTTTAACTGTTTAGGTCTCTGAGTTCTCGTGTTTCATTATTGAATAGGTGAATTTATATCAAAGATTACAAAGCTAGGCCAAAAATCTTAAAACAGCCCTTTAATTTTGATGCTAACATGGATTATAAACACAGTTACTAATTGAACAAACATACAAACCAACATAAGTTAATCCTTGTGTTGATGAGTGAGTGAGAGTGACACGTCAATTTACGTCTCTTTCATTAAACGAGTGGCTAAAACCCTTTTTTATGATTTCAAGATGACTATGTACAATTGATTGAAAATGATGACGCTCCATAAATCTAGCATGACTGTTATTGAAACGCCCCAAAATTTAAAGTTTTATCTATAGATATTTTAATACTAATTATGGGATTTTATAAAGTTATTTCAGTTAGTCTATGCATGACGTTTAGATTTCACTATGCACGTAAAAAATGATGAATTCTTTGAACCCATCCACACTGCTGATCTATGTGAATGATTGAAGTATCCCCTCAATTAATTTTTTTTTCACTATAATGGCGGTTTTCATGATGCTAAACATGTCCCCATACAACACACCGGATATTATAACCAAACCTCTTATGACATTGTTTCTTATTTTAAAACAACATTTATAAGGGAGACACTTTTGTAATTTTTATACGTACATATCAGGCTTTACAAAGGGATTTTAATGTTCAACATGATATTATGAGCGGTCCGATGTCGATCTATTTGGTCGTTATAAAGTTGCCTCGCCACCTCGCCAAACCCTAACCGCCATCATTTATTCCTTCTCTATTAAATAAACGCAATTTTCGCCAAACCTTACCGACACATTATATTGGCCATAATTTTTACATGTTTAGATTTCACTAACGCAGTTTAATTCGTTCTCTTCATTCTTCAATTTTGCACAAGACCCAACCAACTTCACTGCCGACCGCTAGACGCTACCGCTATGTCGACGCCGATAATTTGTTTTGGTCTATGCTTTGCTTTTGCTTTTGTTGTTGCTTTGCTGCACGATGAAAATTAATCTCCGCTTATCGCCGATGTCTTCATTAACAAAGTTGTTACTTGCTTTTGCTAACGCTTTTGATGCGCTTTAAAAATTGCTTCCACTTGCTCTTGAATTTCTTCATCAAGAAATTATTGCTTTTATTGCCATAATTTTTATTATTTAAGTTTTCTTTAATGTTTATTTAGTTTTTTTTATCCAACCCAAGTTTTTGTCATTTCGCCACTCGGATTACGGAGCGCCTAGTATTAAAAGATAGACTAAAGGCTCAAGCTTGGTTGTGGGTTTGTGATCATTATGGTTTCCATGTAACCTTTACTATATATGATCAATTAATACACATAATAACTTACGAGGAATTCATCATCTAACATCAAGAACATCTTAGTTTTTATGCGTGAATGTGTGTATTCATATATACATATATAACTTAACACACATCCGCACCAAATGGGGAGGTTTTACAAACCCTTTGTTTTACAAAGGGCACCTTCTCTTTTTGCATTTTTCTTTTTATTTTTATTTTATAATTTTGTTTATATAAAATACTATAAATTTGAAAGTACGAACATAAAATATAAAGTTTAATAAGTCAAACGCTTAAAATTGTCAAAAATACTGAACATAAACCGACAAAAACTGTCGTCGCATCAAAAAAAATGAGAGACAAAGAAATCTTTGACCAAAAGCCTCCTTTTAGTCACATCAAAAAGGGTTCCTATAACGTATCCTGCTCCAAATGTATAAGTATTTGAAAGAGCTTTTAACCGGCTCTTGATGACAACATGAAAATACGATATCAAGACAATATGGATTCCCAATTTAGAAATAATAAAATATTTACAATGAACTAGAAGACTAATGCAAATGAAAGAACCGATTCGATTGTATGCATTCTTGAGCAAAATATAGTGTAGTATGTATTCTTATGGCTCAACTAAATAAGATACATCATATCATTTCTTACCGCTCAAAATGAGAACTCTTTAGTTTGCATTAAAATAAAAGTAAGTAGATACTAAGTAAAATTTAGGGTAATTCCCAAAAGAGGACAAAAGTTAGATAGTGATCACTTTGAGACACAAAATAAAGTCTCTTCCCAATTTGGTCATGTGCGAATGTGCGAATGTGCGATTCCATCCAATGTGCGACAAGTGTCCGCTTTTTAATAATAAAAGACATTTGATTTGACATTATTCGAACTTTGACTTTGAATTTTTGTTTAAATGACAAATATACCCCTTTTTTTAAAATAAATAAATATTACTAGTATCACATTATCTTTTTCATTCTACTCTCTCTTTCATCACCACTCACCATTGCCTCCAAACAATCATATATTCCGACGACATCCATTTTTTCCGGCTAATTTATTTTTCTCCAAAAAAAAAAATTGTCAGTGGGCATCGATATTTGTCACAGTCACTTTCAATAATTTTTTTCAACCATTTTATAACCACAACCAAACCACGTACCTAAAAGTACAATGATCCGCAATTCTTTTGAACTAATGCATCTATAATTCAATAAGACAAAAACACTATCCCACTTGGGACTAAACCCACCACGAAACATAAATGACAAAAAACGAAGCTACAACCAAAGATCTCATTTTTTTTTCTTTCCGCACCATAAAAGCTCTTAAGATCATTCAAGATCTCGATTTGGCATTCATTACAATTGATCTTTTAGATCCGCACCAAAAATCATCACCGATCATCCTTTATTTTAAGCATAGCTTCTCTTTTTATATTCGAAATAATTAAAAAAAAAAGACATTAATCTTTCTTTTCTCTCGGTTTGAGCACAATAAAAATATATATATGTAAACCTACCCGAGACCCTCTTCAAAGATCTTGAAGCATAAACCACAAGTTTCTTTTTACTCTTATTTGTTAGATCTACTTTTCGTATTATTAATTGTTGTTGCTGTTGGTGTTGTAGTTGTCGATTTAACTCGGAAGTGGTGGTGGTCAACGGATCGCGTAGTGGTGTTGGTCGACATATCCGTAGTGGTGGTTGTTGGCGGATCCGATGGTGGTGGTGGAAGGTGGTCATTGGCAGTTAGATCTAGTGGTTTGGTGGTGGTGGTGGTGGAAGTATCAAAGGTGGTGATGATAGATCCGAAGCGGTGGTGAGTGGTGATGAAAGAGAGAGAGAATGAAAAGATAAAGTGATACTAGTAATATTTATTATTTAAAGAGGGGTATATTTGTCATTTAAACAAAATTCAAAGTCAAAGTCGTATAAGAGATCAAATCAAATGTATTTTTATTATTAAAAATGACACTTGTCGATATGGATGGAATCGCACATTCGCACATTCGCACATGACCAAATCGAAAAGACTTTATTTTGACTCAAAGCCGATCACTATCTAACTTTTGTCTCTTCGGAATTAGGCCTAAAATTTATACTGTTAAAAAGTCAGCGTTGCATCACACTGTATTACCATAAATAGAAGGGCCAAAATTACTCACTCCATATATGAAACAATGATGACTACTGATGTCACCTTATACCTCTTCATCTTGTCACTGCTCTCTGTCTTCTACATCCTTAATAAAAATCTAAAGGAAACCTGCCACCTGGGCCACCAAAGCTACCAATCTTCGGAAACATCCACCAGATTACTGGAGGACTACCACATCATGTTTTCCTTGACTTGGCCAAGAAATACGGTCCTATCATGCACTTGCAACTCGGACAAGTCTCCACCATTGTCGTGTCGTCCCTAGAGTAGCCAGAGAAGTCTTGAAAATCAATGATCTCGCATTTGCAAGCCGCCCGTATACACTGCTTGCTGATATTGTGTTGTATGGGAGATCCGACGTAGTTTTTGGTGATTATGGTGACTATTGGAGACAAATGAAGAAGATCATCACCGTCGAAGCCTTAAGCTAAAGGTACGATCATTCAGTTCTATTAGACAACAAGAGGCCAACCGTATAATAGACTTCATTCGATCAGCATGTGGCAAGCCGTTACACTTACGTGAAGAAGTTATGCAATTGAACAATAACATTGTGTGCAAGTCGTCGTTTGGGGATAGCTGCAAACAACAAGATGTATTGCTTGAAATAGTGGAAGAAGCACTGAGATTGTCAAGTGGTTTTCATCTTGCAGATTATTATCCTAAGTTGGGGTTTCTTTCAGTCGTTTCTGGATGAAGTCAAAGTTAACTACGATTCACAAAAACTTGATAGGATTTTTAATGAAATGTTCAAGAACGCAAAATCAAAAGACAACGAACTGGAGCATCAGATGAAGATCTGCTTGATGTTCTCTTCAACATTAAAGAAAGTGGTGACCTTCAATTCCCTTTACAGACAACAATATCAAGGCCATCTTTGTGGTATGTCAATCTATTGCTTCAATTCTTACTAATACACACATGCATGAATAAAGAAGTACAATTTAGTAACTCGTATTCCATTGCAATTATTTTGTCTCAGAATATGTTCATCGGTGGCACTGATACAAGTGTTGTAACAATAGAATGGGCAATGACGGAAATGATGAGAAACCCTGAAGTGATGAAGAAAGCACAAAAGGAAGTGAGAGAGGTATTCAAGGGAAAGACAACAATAGAAGAGACAGATTTAGACCAACTAGTTTATCTCAAGTGTATAATAAAAGAAGCTCTAAGGCTCCATCCTCCTGTTCCACTGCTAATCCCAAGGAATGTAGAGAACAATGTAATATTGATGGTTATGATATACCGGTGAAAACAAGATTGCTTATTAATGCATTTGCATGTTCAACTGATCCTGAATATTGGGACGATCCGAAGAGCTTTAAACCGAGAGATTCCAGAACTCATCACTTGATTTCAATGGTGCAAACTACGAGTTTATCCCTTTGGAGCAGGGAGGAGAATTTGTCCAGGGCTCACTTTTGGTTTGAGTGTTGCTGAGATTATTCTTGCTCAAATGTTATACTATTTCGACTGGGAACTACCGTATGGCATGAGCCCTAATGATATGGACATGACAGAGAATCACGGAGGTGTTGCAGATAAAAAAGTACCTTTACACATAGTACCAACTCTTTATTCTCCAATTTCATGAGCGCGAGTGACTAATGAATAATAAAATCCTTGAGATCTAGAAAGTTATATCTATATTGCTATATGTAATTACAACAACATACCTAATCCTCGCCACGGTCCGGGTATTGCTACGTGTACTTGTTTAACTAAATCTTTGGTAATAAATTATAGTGAATGTTTCAGTTTATTTAGTCTTTTATGATCTTAGACTAGTAGTAACAAAACCACAAATATCAATATCACATCAACATCAACTTAGATCTCTTTTCACACCAAACACTTGTAATGGTGATCGCATATGTGACCGAACATTTTTTTAAAGTAAAATTTCATTAATAATTACAAACATTACAATGACAATTAAAATAAAATTAAAACATCATAATAAAAATTAGACTAAAATACACCGTTGGTCCCTATACTTGTAGTGGACGATCGCGATGGGACTAAACCGCATATTCATCGTCGGGGTCCCTATTTCAAGGTTTTCACTGCTACAAGTCCTTTGACCATTTGCCGTTAGTCAAGGACATCTCAAGGCGTTACATTTGTCTTTAGTCCAAGGGTAATTTTGACATTTCCATATTTCAAAGCTTGCTCGATACACTTTTCTCGTGGTGCGACAAGAATAGAGCCTAATAAAAGCAACTCATATTCACCACTCATCCCTAAAGTCTCCTCTACCAAAACTAAATCTTATCCCGAATTTTTCCGATCTACTTTTAATAATGGTTCGTTGTGCTTGTGGTAGGCTAGTCAGAGTTAAAACTTGTCGGAATAATGTCAACGCCGCAGCGATACTATGCATGTCCCTGCTCGTGTTGGCTAGCATTCTACTTGGTTGTATTTTTTAATTTATCATGTTTAGTTAATAGTTTCATCTTGGAGTCGCTTTTAAGTGTGTTCAAACGTGTGTTTTCGATTTTTAGGGATCCAGTGTCCCATAAATGGGTGGTCGATCCACCACAAACCACCGAGAGTGCGGAGGTGTTCCTCACTTGCAAAGGCATATCCAACAGAATGAGGCGGCGCATGAATGCCAACGAGCCCTCATCACGAGACCATGGATACTATGGACGCAGTCGCCAGTGGCAAATGAGCTAGAGGCTACTCAAGCCGATACTCTAATGAACTCCTCCTTGAGAAGGAGAAACTCTGCGACCGAGGAATTTCGTGTTGTCTCCGGATACTCATATTTGCCGTCTCGTGTTTGGTTTATCTAGTGGGTTAGCAATGTAGGTGGTTTTTGCCTTTCACGGTGGTATGTATGGTCCTGTAACTAGACGTGTGGCGATGTGTAAGTAGAAGTGTGGCGATGGTTGACTTTTGAAAAGTCAAGTTTTATTTAGTTTGGTCCTTCTACAAGATTCGTAGTTTTACTTTTATCCTTTAGTCCTTTTGAGTGTTATGCCTTTAATACTTTCTCCTACCCCTTATAAATGATCAAACCCACCTTAGTTGCCACACAAATATTATGTAAGTCAAACCACACCTTAGTAAAATGATCAAACTCATAACAAAGCTACAAGTATCAAAGATGGATGAATGATGAGAGATGGATGAACAGACACCACTTTCGAGTATCAACATAAACTTGATATGGTGTTGTTCATCCATCTTTCATCCTTCATTCCTGTTTGTCATGATAGAATAATTGTATCCAACTCGAAACCCAGATACAAGTATCAAAGATGGATGAATGATCAGTGATGGATGAACAGACACCATTTCTGAGCATCAACATAAACTTGATATGGTGTTGTTCATCCATCTTTGATCCTTCATTAGTGTTTGTGATAATAGAATAACAAGAACCAAACTCAAAACACAAATCCAAGTTCAATGATCCAACAACCATAGAGAACCATAGACATATGAAATCTCAAGGATGGATGACCGACACCACTTTTGAGTATCAACATAAACTCCATATGGTGTTGTTCATCCATCTTTGATCCTTCATTAGTGTTTGTGATAATACAATAACAAAGAACCAACTCAAAACACGTATGTATGAAGACTCTAAAACAATACAATAAAAACACAATTAAACCCATACACTAAAATGACATGATTTCATACATAACGCAATGGAAATATTTCCAAATGCATAACATTTTGGAGTCTACAAAGTTCGTAAACATACATTGTTTAAACACAAAGAAATATTGTTTAGGGAATACATATTCGATGGATAACATTGGCTTTCATATGCTTAACTAGCAATTTTTGTGGTGAAGAAAGCTTTGTCGCTATAATCTTGGTCTTAGTCCGAATTGCTTTGAGACCCACTGTATAAAGATCAACTTGGCTTCCAGATTGAGACTGGACCACACTTGGTTGATCATTACCGCATAGTTGTCACCGTATCCTTTGCCTTCTTCTTTGATGTAACTTTTGGTGGGATGAACCTTTTTGAGATCCTGTGTAGTGCCTTGACTTCGTGAACACCTCCTTGCCCAAGACATGTTTTCTTGTTGTGACCAAGATTGCCACAAATACCACAAACCACACTCTTACCAGACCGTGACAAGTTACCGGTTTTTCACAATTATCATTTTCAAGAAAAGCCCCGGTTCTTTTCTTTCGTGGCCTACCTAATGGTTTATGATGTTTAGGTGGAAGAATGGTTGTAGGCACTGTGACTTATACCAATGCTCATAACCGCTTATTGGTGGATGTGGTGTTTGTAAGTTTCTTCCTAAGTCTTAAGCAAGTAACATGGATGAACCCATGATTCAACAGATCCTATTTGCATTCCATTCAACCTCATACACCGTGGGTAGCAACAAGATGTTTACATGGCATGCCCTGTAAGCTCCCATCTTCTACATGTACAAGCCCTAGCTTCAACATTCACAACACACTTGTCTCCCCATCCACTCACCTCATAATTTTCTCCTTCAACCCGTAAAGCAAAGTACTTATAAGCCTCTTTCTTGATTGCATCTAACATGAGTGTTGCCTTTGGTGTTAATGTTCCAAGACATTTTGAATCACATTCACAACGCTCACTATTCTTTTCATACAAGACTCTAATGTATTCCAAAGCAAGAATGATCGGTTGGTGCCTACCTCCCACTAGTTTCCCATTGAACACCTCACACATGTTATTAAGTAGCACATCGAATGAGCCTCCCTACAACTTGTTTGGTTAGGTTCCTTAAAATGTCGAGAACAAAAGATGTACAAATAGTCAAGTAGACTAGATTAGGTTAGGTACCGAAAATGCGACCTTGACCAATGAGTTGGTGGTATCTTACTTAACCAAGCATGGGGGGTTCGCTAAAACTCTTGAATTCCAAAGATGGTCGCCTCAAATTGTTGGACGGTTGTCGACATCTCCACAAATGTTCCTTGTATGCTTTAGCATTCCATTGCAATTTCATATTATCATGGATGTGCTTCAAACAATATCTGTGTTCAGCACTAGGGAAGACTTCTGCTAACGCTGGAATAAACCAAACAATTCTATCAAGCTTTCCTTTCCGAGTATTATTCGAGATCCAAATAAAGATACTCCATCTATTCAATTACAAGTGTTCACTTTAAAAATAATACAAAATTTTTGGAATACAGCCACTAACTACATTCTCCATAACTAAAAATACGATCTCTATACACTAAAGTCTCTTTTAATTGGTTAAAATATTAAGTAAACATTTATTTTGAAACAATCTAAAATAGAAATATAGACACTCATTATAAAACGGATAAAGTAATATTTTTATGTTGATAATAAAAGAACGAAACAAATGAAAAAAATCGACAAGCAAAGCAAAACTTTTAACTTTATTCCAAAGTCAAACCAAATATAAAAGTCTCAAATACAATATTTTAATTTAAAAGTGTTAATTTCTAATTCTAAGGTCAAAAATTATAAAGCTACTAATGATTATGTATAAAGATATGTCCATTGTAGGGGTGTTCACGGATTGGGTAATATCCATAATAACCGAAAACCAAAACCGAACCGAACCGAAATAACTGAACCGAATTATAACCGAATCGAATTGGTCAAAACCGAACCGAACCGAACTAAATATTTGGTTATTGGTTTGATATGGTTTTAATGAAAACCAAAACCGAATTCATATAAAATATATATTTTTCTATGTATATATATGAAAAAAATCACTAAAACTATTTTTTAGTATAAATATAACATGATTTATGTTTGAAAAAAATATTTTGTGCTAAAAATATATATAATTAAATAAAAAAATAATTAAAATTATGTAATTCGGTTATTCGGTTCGGTTTTCGGTTATACGGGTTTGGTTTTCGGTTCGGTTGAATCAAATTTAAATTTGGTTCGGTTCGGTTTTCGGTTATACCCAGAAAAAATAATTAACCGAACTAATCGAACCGAATAAATCGAATAACCCGATAACCGAACCGATGAACACCCCTAGTCCATTGGAAGAAAAAAAGTTCTATCTACACAACTATTCAATAGCCCACCAAAGATTAGTTGTTTATAAAGTCAAAATTTGTGTCCAAAAGTCATTCAATTAATTTAAACTATAATTATAGGTGTACAACAATCATAATCACAAACCCAAAAGTCCAAAACTTTGCTCGGTTGCTTTTTTGAAAGGTGAATTCTTTTAATGCTTCATGTCGCGGTTCGACAAATGGAGGTCTAGACTACGTTGTCTAAACCGGTTCGCTAGAGAGCTCCTTCAAGCGGAAATGCCTATTTCAAATACCGATGGGGGAAAACCCCTACTAATCCGACCGGAGTGATGAGTGTCTAAATACTCATCATTTTGTACCATTTAAACCAAAAACATCCGAAACACTCGTAAACGATCAAAATGATAAAAATATCACAAACAAGTGTTTTATGTGTTTTAAATGCAAAATATCAAAACTGTGAAAACGATCAAATTTGCATAATTGGCGCTTTAGTCCCCAAGTTTCAAAAGTTGTCAAAACACATCCTCGTAAATCTAAATAAAGAGAAATGTTATTCAAGGTCCCCGAAATATTCTAATTTGTCAAAATGGTCCTTGAATAAATCTTTTGTAAATGGCGTAAAAGGTCCCCGAACTTTCAAAATTGGCGTAATCTAGTCCTCGGAAAATGTGAAATGGCAAGTTTGGTCCTTGTACTTTGTGAGATTGTCAATTTTAGTCCTTGGAACAACTTTTCGCTTTTGGTAATAGGTCCTTGCAATTTCGTAAATGACAACACTAGTCCTTGTCTTTATTAATACCTTTACACCTATTTGACTTGTCAAACCGATTTCAACCCCCTCACTACCACTTTTGGACCCTTACCTTTTTGACTTTGGTCAAAAGCCACCAAACACCGCCTTTTTCCTCCACCTTATCCTACTCCTTCTTCCCACTGACCTCACCTCCGCAACCCCGCCACCTTCTCCCAACACCATCCCATCACCTTATCACCTTCCACTCATCATATCACCTCTCACCCCCCTAGTTGCGTGAAAAGGTCAACAAAGTCAAAATATGCCCTTCCCGCCAAAACACATAAATTGGCCAAATCCTTCAAAATTCTCCCATTGGCTAAGATGGGTGGTGGAAACACTTAAAAGGACACGTGGAGGCTCATGGATGTATAAAAAGGAAGAAAGACAGAGAGAAGAGGTAGTTAGTTTTTAAAATTTTCAATGTATGTCTTATTTTCCTTAAACTGCTCTAAGTAGTTTTAAAATGTAATTTCAAGCTTTTATGTATTAAACCTTAGCTACTTAATGATTGTAATTCAATTTTGAGTATCAATTCAAAGTTTCACTTCGGTTTCAAAATCTCGTGTTATCGTGAAAATTAAGTTTCAAGGTTTTGTGATAAAGCTTCTAATAGCTTAACTCCAAGCTCAAACATGTTTATTTGAGCTTATTAAAGCTTTGATAAGCTTTGGATGCGCTTCAAGTACTTTTACTTAGGGTCAACAAAAGTCAACTCTTAGGCTCAAACCGGTTTCGACATGGTTACCGTGTTACAGATGGTGATCATGGGTTGAGAGGTCCAATTAGTGTAGTCCCGGGTTTGGTTTGGCTCGCAAATAATCGAACTCATGTGAGCGAGTCTCCTTTCAAAATTTCAAGTAAATTAGCATTTCATGGTTGTTTGTTTATCCGTGGTTATATAACGTTAAAACCTCGTTTTAGTTGTGTGAGGTTATTTTAACTTCATTCGATCATTTATACAACTTGGTCTAGTGCCTAGCTCATCTTTATTTGCTTAACGGTGTTAAAAGAGTGTTTGGGTTTGGCATTTAAACCGAGATACAGTGTCCGTGCAAAGGTTTGGGTCCTGTTGGTCCATGCTTGTTTAGTCAAATTGAGCTCTTATCTGTCTTGTTCTTGTACCCACATAAGCTCAAAGTAAAATTACACTTTAAGTACCATTAGCAAGACCAACGTTGGAATTTAAGGAGCGCAGATCATGGTTTTGTGTTTAGAAATCTTAAACATAGCTAGCATTAATCTTATTTCATCATAATATTTCACTATCAATATTAAATCTAGATTAAAACTCAAGAAAGTCAACTTTCTATGTTTTCATCAAAAGTCAAAAGTGCAAGTTCTCGCTGCAAACAAGAAGGAATTTTCATTCACTCATCTTTAAGACAAATTCAATGAAACTTGATGTTTTCAAATCTCAGTCTGGTCTAGTTTCTTGTCCTCATTTTGCTTAATTTTATGAATTTTCTACAAGCCTCAAATAAGTCGCTCAAAATAAGTTAAGTGCTCCTGCAGACACCGTTACCGCATTGTGGCTCGAAAGCAGCTTTTGCATAGCTTGTACACAGCTTTTATCATGGCTCCATTAGGTTTGATTTTGGTCCACAAGTACTTAGCCGGTTCTCTCCAAGTTCTAATTGTTGGTTTACCTTTAGCTTATTTTGAAGCTTGTGCAATTTTAAACTTGGTACCCCTTTTACGCTTTTAGCTCATTTGCTCAATTGACCAAATCATTGCAACTTGTAATCCAGAGGTCATAAGCAGTTGAGACTTGTTCCATTTTAGTACTTTTAGCTTATTGCTTCCTTTTCGCTTTGGTAGCTTTTGGATCTCTTTTTGCTTATCAAAGTGCTTATTCCATTAAGCACTTGCACATCAGTTGCAATTCCTCCCACACAACCCTATGTTTTTCCATTTTTCATAGATTCCTAATATAATTTTAGACTTTTCCTGAAATTTTCAGATTTTTCTAAGTTAATTTGCTATTTTTCCTATTTTAAATGAGTTTTTAAGCATTTTTAATTAGTATTTAATATAAAAAATTAGAAAAAGGTTCAAAAAAATAATTTTTCTATTTTATTAAGTTAAGATAAATATAAAACCCAAAAAGTATTTTTCCATATTTTTCTTAGTTAAATTTGTATTTTAAATAATTTAATTAGATTTAAATAGTATTTAATTCCTAGAAAATAGAAAAATAATCGTAAAAATACAAAATAGTTTTGAAAATTCTAGTTTGATATTTTAGACTTTTTCATTTCATAATTTTATTTTTCTAGCCTTATTTCCTAATTTCTTGTATTTTAGGTAATTATTTAATAGTTAAAAATAGTTTTAATTAATAATAATTAATATAATAGTTATAAAAATAATTTTCTTTTCTAAAAATTTTCTTTTATCATTAGGATTGTAAAATGTATTTTTCATATTTTTAGGATTTATATTGTATAAGTTTCACGCTTTTTATTTGTACATTTATTTAATTTTGTTTTAAAACGTAAGTTTTAGGTTTTAAACGCTCATCATTTTAAATATAGTGATAGCGTTTATTTAATAGATTTTATCTTTTAACTTTCTTTAATTTGCATTTAAGCCCTCGTAGTTTATGGGCTTTTTCCTTAGTTATAATCATATCACAATCCTTTTTCCCGCTCAAATCTCCCGATCACTACACGCTTGACTATTCTCGACAAATTTTGTTGGGACTTAACGACTGGGAAACACTATACTCCTCCGATCTTCATTGCATTCGTGCTTGAGCGCTTTTAAGTTTGTTACTGATCATCATTCACAAGTGATCACCGCGCGATAAAACTTGACGGTTTCGCGCGGATCATCGGGAGGTCTAGACTACGTTGTCTAAACCGGGTTCGCGCTAGAGAGCTCCTTCGAAGCGGAAATGCCTATTTCAAATACCCGATGGGGGGAAAAACCCCTACTAATCCGACCGGAGGCACGACAATTAATAAGGGTAAACCATTGCCTTTTCCAAGATTCGAGCCTGGGGTTACCAGACCCAAACCCCTTCATTAAAGGACTACCTTGAAGGAAAATTCCTCATTCAAACCCCTTGCAGGATTTGAACTTAAGACCTCCCTCCCCAAAAGCCCCTAAAGACTCCAGTGGCCAACTCCCTAAGTGAGTTGGTTTGCTCGATTACTTAAATTCCGTTTCTTCTATAAGTCGACAAATGTATTTTAACAAGGTTTTAGCTCGGCTTCATAATGGGTGTTTGCATCTGTATATTATTTAACGCTGAGCTAAGTGTGCTCTATTAGATATGTTTAGTATTTGAGCGTGAACAATATAATTGCTGTTGCGAATTTACCAAAAAGTATGTTATCAAGCCTTGGTTCATGCTATGCTATTTTATATAGAGCTTCTTAATTAAAAATGATAGAATTTCGTTATTTAACGACCGCTAAATAACGCATGTTAGTAGGACTGTTTGTGTAATGAACGTTTAACATAAATGACCAATTATGTAAAAACATTTACATCGTTAGTCATTAGAGGACATATTTTGCAACGTAAGTTAAACCTCGTGGACTTGTCGATTTTGGTTTTTAAAAAGTATTTGAAAAAAAAAAAAAAAGTAACGACCGTTAGTAGATAACGGGCTAACTAACGCTGTTATTCACTTTTACATCGTTAGTCCCAGAGGACCAATTTTGCAACGCAAGGTGAACCTCGTGGACTCTTGTCGCATTTTCGTTTTTGTAAAAAAAAAAAAAAAAAAAGGTTAACGACCGTTAGTAGATAACGGTCGTTAACTAACGACCGTTAGTTACCGGCGTTTCACCTGCTCACTAATTTCCTCTTGGGTGTGGCAAGAGCACAAACGAACTTGCCTATAGCCAAGTTGGTAAATGTACTTTAGTACAAACACGCATCAGATCGCCAAATCGATTTTCCATTCATTTTGCTTTTCTATACTAGCTCTTTGGTAGGTTACTACGAGGATCCGGTAGGTTACTACGAGGATCCCGTATCCACCAACCCAACCTATATATACAAAGAGAAAATACATTTGGTTAAAATTTAAAACTCGAAAATGAGTAATAGTGTTAAACTGAAATACCTTTACATATAAAAAGCAAATCAGTGTTTTAAATATTTAAATAATTGATTACAATTTAAACAACTAACTTTCTTTACTCTCATTTTCTCTAAACCCATATATACATAAAAGTGTACGCGCAAATTAACGCAACAATACACCGTCGCCGTTATGTGTGGGTAATCGTCTAGTTACTATTAATGGGAGAAAATGATATAGGCCAATTATATAAGAGGCAATAAAGGTTTTAACGCAGAGCCTGTTTAACTTTTCATCCCTCATGCTTAATTGTTTAGGTGGCAGAGTTCTCGTGTTTCTTTATTGAAAAGGTGAAATTATATCAAAGATTACAAAGCTATCCCAAAAACCTAAAAACAACCCTTCAAAGAGTTCTCATCTTCTCATGTCAACAGTTTTCAAATTGAGAACTTGCATGTTGGTGTCCATTCGAAGGAAAAAAAACGTTCAACTTAGATAATTGTTCTATAACCCACCAACATTAATGGTATATAAAGTCACAAGTTGTGTCTAAAAGTTACTCAATTTATTTAACCTATAGTTATAGGTGTACAACAACCATAATCGCAAACGACAAAGTCTAACAAGTCGCTTGGTTCGGCCTTTGGATTGGGTTTCTATTTGACAAGACAAGAAACATGTGTTTGCTTGATAATTCAACTATAGGATTTAGGATTCATTTCTAAAAAATGCACTATTTCAAATCATGGGTTGAACGGTGGATTCGACATTTTGAATACATTTATGACATTGTGGGGTAGTTATAAGTGCATATCTCCTTATGTGACCCTTTTTAATAATATAAATTAATAAAATTAATTTTAAATACTTTTATTAATTATTAAAATATTATTTTTAATTTATTTATATTATTTTCTCTTACATCATTTATTTTTCTCTCTTACATCAAAACCAAATCCAAATCCTAAACCAAATTTAAATCCAAATTCAAATCCAAATCCAAATCCTAAACCCATCTATATACCAAACGGGCCCTAAAAGTTAGTCAATTAATTTAACCTATAGTTATAGGTGTACAATAACCATAATCACAAACGACAAAGTGCAAAACTTTACTCGGTTACTTACATACAAAGTTTCTTCTATGAGTCGAATGTATTTTTTGTTAAAACAATTAATTTCGACAAGATATTATTACTTCAAAAACTATTAAATACATCAAGTATGAATGAATCTCATACCCCAAACTTAAAAAGTCAAACCAAACACACATATAGTGCTTAATACATAAAGTAGTATAAGAAAGATAAACCAATCTTATAACCAACTACTATAAGGACAAGAGATAAATATATTTTTGAATCGACCATAAAATTTATATCCATCAAATCACAAAACGCGTTGTTTAGGAGTTAAACCTTGAACGCCATAAGTGTCGATATATCAAAATCTTCATCCTCATGTATACCGGCATCATATGCACCAGATCACCATAAACGAGAAGTCTCATCATGAACATTTTCAACTTCATCATCTCTATCACTATCCAAATTACTAAATTCCCGACCTTAAAAACGGATTATCTACTTTTGAAATAACACAAGGAGCAACATTAGATGAGCTAAGGATATCTTCATTTGTACCCACGTGTCCCAAATTAGCCTTCTTTTGCATAGAAAACAGCTTCCCATCATCACCCAAAAGCATAAGCTTCCCCTCAATTATTTGACTTTCAAGCTTATTAATCTTTTCAACCAGAGGTGTTGTACTTGGACCGTCAAATGAATCATTAGTAACACTTGCCTGTTTATCCGTGATCCCAAATCCATTATCAAAATCCGAATCTTTATAAACAATAGGATCCTCATCCAAATCACCAAAAGCGGGTAACCACTAAAGCATCCTCACTTGGTTGTTTAGACGTAGACGCCTCATTAGTAGAGTCTTAAGAAGGAGAAGCCTTTGTACTCTTAGGAGCAACCGGCCGATACTCAACTTTCTTGGTCTTAGAAACCCCAAACACCCGCTTATACATGGGACCTTTTCACTTGACAGAAACCATCATTCGACACCCCCTTAGTAGCTCTCGGAGATCTAGGAACACGTTTAGGAGGAGCTTTGGGGCACTCCTCTAGGAGATGACCATATACCAAGCATTTAATAAATCGAGGAGAATCCCATTCATATTCAACGCGGATAGTATTTTTTATATCCAGTTCCTTTGAGATTAGGGATAGCGACAACCAAAGTATCACGAAAGTCATTAGTCGCATTGATTTCAATCAAGGCTCTAGCATAACTACTTCTAGAAAAATGTATATGTATACGTATTATATCGCCAAATTTGATTTTTCGATTCTTTTTGCTTATGTATACTCTATATATAAGGAGAAAACACATTTGTTTAAAACTTAAAAACCAAAAAAAAAATGAGCAATAATGTTAGACTAAAATATCCTTATTTGATTTTTCTTGCATCATGTTTAACTGTTTAGGTCTCTGAGTTCTCGTGTTTCATTATTGAATAGGTGAATTTATATCAAAGATTACAAAGCTAGGCCAAAATCTTAAAATGACCCTTTAATTTTGATGCTAACATGGATTATAAACACGCTACTAATTGAACAAACATACAAACCAACATAAGTTAATCCTTGTGTTGATGAGTGAGTGAGAGTGACACGTCAATTTACGTCTCTTTCATTAAACGAGTGGCTAAAACCCTTTTTTATGATTTCGAAGATGACTATGTACAATTGGATTGAAAATGATGACGTTCCATAAATCTAGCATGACGGTTATTGAAACGCCCAAAATTTAAAGTTTTATCTATAGATATTTTAATACTAATTATGGGATTTTATAAAGTTATTTCGCTTAGTCTATGCATGACGTTTAGATTTCACTATGCACGTAAAAATGATGAATTCTTTGAACCCATCCACATCCGATCTATGTGAATGATTGAAGTATCCCTCAATTAATTTTTTTTCACTATAATGGCGGTTTTCATGATGCTAAACATGTCCCCATACAACACACCGGATATTATAACCAAACCTCTTATGACATTGTTTCTTATTTTAAAACAACATTTATAAGGGAGACACTTTTGTAATTTTTATACGTACATATCAGGCTTTACAAAGGGATTTTAATGTTCAACATGATATTATGAGCGGGTCTGATGTCAGGATCTATTTGGCCGCCATAAAGTTGCCTCGGCTACCTCGTCAAACCCTAACCGCCATCATTTATTCCTTCTATTAAATAAACGCAATTTTCGCCAAAACCTTACCGACACATTATATTGGCCATAATTTTTACATGTTTAGATTTCACTAACGCAGCTTTAATTCGTTCTCTTCATTCTTCAATTTTGCACAAGACCCAACCAACTTCACCTCCGTCGACCGCTAGACGCTACCGCTATGTCGATCGCCGATAATTTGTTTTGGTCTATGCTTTGCTTTTGCTTTTGTTGTTGCTTTTGCTACACGATGAAAATTAATCTCCGCTTATCGCCGATGTCTTCATTAACAAAGTTGTTACTTGCTTTTACTCGCTTTTGATGCGCTTTAAAAATTGCTTCCACTTGCTCTTGAATTTCTTCATCAAGAAATTATTGCTTTTATTGCCATAATTTTTATTATTTAAGTTTTCTTTAATGTTTATTTAGTTTTTTTTATCCAACCCAAGTTTTTGTCATTTCGCCACTCGGATTACGGAGCGCCTAGTATTAAAAGATAGACTAAAGGCTCAAGCTTGGTTGTGGGTTTGTGATCATTATGGTTTCCATGTAACCTTTACTATATATGATCAATTAATACACATAATAACTTACGAGGAATTCATCATCTAACATCAAGAACATCTTAGTTTTATGCGTGAATGTGTGTATTCATATATACATATATAACTTAACACACATCCGCACCAAATGGGAGGTTTTACAAACCCTTTGTTTTACAAAGGGCACCTTTCTCTTTTTTTGCATTTTTCTTTTTTATTTTTATTTTATAATTTTGTTTATATAAAATACTATAAATTTGAAAGTACGGAACATAAAATATAAAGTTTAATAAGTCAAACGCTTAAAATTGTCAAAATACGAACATAAACCGACAAAAACGTGTCGTCTTGAAAAAAAAAAATGAGAGACAAAAGAAATCTTTGACCAAAAGCCTCCTTTTAGTCACATCAAAAAGGGTTCCTATAACGTATCCTGCTCCAAATGTATAAGTATTTGAAAGAGCTTTTAACGGCTCTTGATGACAACATGAAAATACAGATATCAAGACAATATGGATTCCCAATTTAGAAATAATAAAATATTTGATGAACTAGAAGACTAATGCAAATGAAAGAACTGATTCGATTGTATGCATTATGAGCAAAATATAGTGTAGTATGTATTCTTATGGCTCAACTAAATAAGATACATCATATCATTTCTTACTCGCTCAAAATGAGAACTCTTTAGTTTGCATTAAAATAAAAGTAAGTAGATACTAAGTAAAATTTAGGGTAATTCCCAAAGAGGACAAAAGTTAGATAGTGATCACTTTGAGGTACAAAAATAAAGTCTCTTCCCAATTTGGTCATGTGCGAATGTGCGAATGTGCGATTCCATCCAATGTGCGACAAGTGTCCGCTTTTTTAATAATAAAAGTACATTTGATTTGATACTTTGTCTGAACTTTGACTTTGAATTTTTGTTTAAATGACAAATATACCCCTTTTTAAAATAAATAAATATTACTAGTATCACATTATCTTTTTCATTCTACTCTCTCTTTCATCACCACTCACCATTGCCTCCAAACAATCATATATTCCGACGACATCCATTTTTTCCGGCTAATTTATTTTTCTCAAAAAAAAAAAATTGTCAGTGGGCATCAATATTTGTCACAGCCACTTTCAATAATTTTTTTCAACCATTTTAAAACCACAGCCAAACCACAGCCAAAAGTACAATGCATCTGCAATTCTTTTGAACTAATGCATCTATAATTCAATAAGACAAAAAAACACTATCCCCACTTGGGACTAAACCCACCACAGAAACATAAATGACAAAAAAATGAAGCTACAACCAAAGATCTCATTTTTTTTTTCTTTCCCGTACCATAAAAGCTCTTAAGATCATTCAAGATCTCAGATTTGGCATTCATTACAATTGATCTTTTTAGATCTGCACCAAAAATCATCACCGATCATCCTTTATTTTAAGCATAGCTTCTCTTTTTATATTCGAAATAATTAAAAAAAAAAGACATTAATCTTTCTTTTCTCTCGGTTTGAGCACAATAAAAATATATATATGTAAACCTACCCGAGACCCTCTTCAAAGATCTTGAAGCATAAACCACAAGTTTCTTTTTACTCTTATTTGTTAGATCTACTTTTCAGATTATTAATTGTTGTTCTTTGTTGGTGTTGTAGTTGTCGATTTAACTGAAGTGGTGGTGGTCAACGGATCGCGTAGTGGTGTTGGTCGACATATCCGGTAGTGGTGGTTGTTGGCGGATCCGATGGTGGTGGTGGAAGGTGGTCAAGCGAGTTAGATCTAGTGGTTTGGTGGTGGTGGTGGTGGAAGTATCGGCGGTGGTGATGATAGATCCGGAAGGCGGTGGTGGTGGTGATGAAAGAGAGTAGAATGAAAAGATAAAGTGATACTAGTAATATTTATTATTTAAAGAGGGTATATTTGTCATTTAAACAAAATTGAAAGTCAAAGTTCGAAAAAGATCAAATCAAATGTCTTTATTATTAAAAGCGGACACTTGTCGATATCGGATGGAATCGCACATTCGCACATTCGCATGACCAAATTGGGAAAAGACTTTATTTTTGTACCTCAAAGTGATCACTATCTAACTTTTTGTCCTCTTTTGAGAATTAGGCCTAAAATTTATACTGTTAAAAAAGTCAGCGTTGCATCACACTGTATTACCATAAATAGAAGGGCCAAAATTACTCACTCCATATATGAAACAATGATGACTACTGATGTCACCTTATACCTCTTCATCTTGTCACTCGCTCTCTGTCTTCTACATCCTTAATAAAAATCTAAAGGAAACCTGCCACCTGGGCCACCAAAGCTACCAATCTTCGGAAACATCCACCAGATTACTGGAGGACTACCACATCATGTTTTCCTTGACTTGGCCAAGAAATACGGTCCTATCATGCACTTGCAACTCGGACAAGTCTCCACCATTGTCGTGTCGTCCCTAGAGTAGCCAGAGAAGTCTTGAAAATCAATGATCTCGCATTTGCAAGCCGCCCGTATACACTGCTTGCTGATATTGTGTTGTATGGGAGATCCGACGTAGTTTTGGTGATTATGGTGACTATTGGAGACAAATGAAGAAGATCATCACCGTCGAAGCCTTAAGTGCCAAAAAGGTACGATCATTCAGTTCTATTAGACAACAAGAGGCCAACCGTTTAATAGACTTCATTCGATCAGCATGTGGCAAGCCGTTACACTTACGTGAAGAAGTTATGCAATTGAACAATAACATTGTGTGCAAGTCGTCGTTTGGGGATAGCTGCAAACAACAAGATGTATTGCTTGAAATAGTGGAAGAAGCACTGAGATTGTCAAGTGGTTTTCATCTTGCAGATTATTATCCTAAGTTGGGGTTTCTTTCAGTCGTTTCTGGATGAAGTCAAAGTTAACTACGATTCACAAAAACTTGATAGGATTTTTAATGAAATGTTCAAGAACGCAAAATCAAAAGACAACGAACTGGAGCATCAGATGAAGATCTGCTTGATGTTCTCTTCAACATTAAAGAAAGTGGTGACCTTCAATTCCCCTTTACAGACAACAATATCAAGGCCATCTTTGTGGTATGTCAATCTATTGCTTCAATTCTTACTAATACACACATGCATGAATAAAGAAGTACAATTCTAGTAACTCGTATTCCATTGCAATTATTTTGTCTCAGAATATGTTCATCGGTGGCACTGATACAAGTGTTGTAACAATAGAATGGGCAATGACGGAAATGATGAGAAACCCTGAAGTGATGAAGAAAGCACAAAAGGAAGTGAGAGAGGTATTCAAGGGAAAGACAACAATAGAAGAGACAGATTTAGACCAACTAGTTTATCTCAAGTGTATAATAAAAGAAGCTCTAAGGCTCCATCCTCCTGTTCCACTGCTAATCCCAAGGGAATGTAGAGAACAATGTAATATTGATGGTTATGATATACCGGTGAAAACAAGATTGCTTATTAATGCATTTGCATGTTCAACTGATCCTGAATATTGGGACGATCCGAAGAGCTTTAAACCGAGAGATTCCAGAACTCATCACTTGATTTCAATGGTGCAAACTACGAGTTTATCCCTTTGGAGCAGGGAGGAGAATTTGTCCAGGGCTCACTTTTGGTTTGAGTGTTGCTGAGATTATTCTTGCTCAAATGTTATACTATTTCGACTGGGAACTACCGTATGGCATGAGCCCTAATGATATGGACATGACAGAGAATCACGGAGGTGTTGCAGATAAAAAAGTACCTTTACACATAGTACCAACTCTTTATTCTCCAATTTCATGAGCGCGAGTGACTAATGAATAATAAAATCCTTGAGATCTAGAAAGTTATATCTATATTGCTATATGTAATTACAACAACATACCTAATCCCGCTTGGCCGGTCCGGGGTATTGCTACGTGTACTTGTTTAACTAAATCTTTGGTAATAAATTATAGTGAATGTTTCAGTTTATTTAGTCTTTTATGATCTTAGACTAGTAGTAACAAAACCACAAATATCAATATCACATCAACATCAACTTAGATCTCTCTTTTCTACACCAAACACTTGTAATGGTGACTGCATATGTGACCGAACAATTTTTTTTAAAGTAAAATTTCATTAATAATTACAAACATTACAATGACAATTAAAATAAAATTAAAAACATCATAATAAAAATTAGACTAAAATACACCGTTGGTCCCTATACTTGTAGTGGACGATCGCGATGGGACGAAACCGGGCATATTCATCGTCGGGGGTCCCTATTTCAAGGTTTTCACTCGCTACAAGTCCCTTTGACCATTTGCCGTTAGTCAAGGACATCTCAAGGCGTTACATTTGTCTTTAGTCCAAGGGTAATTTTGACATTTCCATATTTCAAAGCTTGCTCGATACACTTTTCTCGTGGTCGCGACGATAGAATAGAGCCTAATAAAAGCAACTCATATTCACCACTCATCCCTAAAGTCTCCTCTACCAAAACTAAATCTTATCCCGAATTTTTCCGATCTACTTTAATAATGGTTCGTTGTGCTTGTGGTAGGCTAGTGTAGTTAAAACTTGTCGGAATAATGTCAACGCCGGTGAGCGATACTATGCATGTCCTGCTCGTGTTGGCTAGCATTCTACTTGGTTGTATTTTTTAATTTATCATGTTTAGTTAATAGTTTCATCTTGGAGTCGACTTTTAAGTGTGTTCAAACGTGTGTTTTCGATTTTTAGGGATCCGGTGTCCCATAAATGGGTGGTTGGATCCACCACAAACCACCGAGCAAGGAGGTGTTCCTCACTTGCAAAGGCATATCCAACAGAATGAGGCGTTGCATGAATGCCAACGAGCCCTCATCACGAGACCATGGATACTATGGACGCAATGCCAGGCAAATGAGCTAGAGGCTACTCAAGCCGATACCCTAGTGAACTCCTCCTCGAGAAGGAGAAACTCACGATCGAGGAATTTCGTGTTGTCTCCGGATACTCATATTTGCCGTCTGTGTTTGGTTTATCTAGTGGGTTAGCAATGTAGGTGGTTTTGCCTTTTCGATCGGAGGTATGTATGGTCCTGTAAGTAGGCGTGTGGCGATGTGTAAGTAGAAGTGTGGCGATGGTTGACTTTTGAAAAGTCAAGTTTTTATTTAGTTTGGTCCTTCTACAAGATTCGTAGTTTTACTTTTATCCTTTAGTCCTTTTGAGTGTTATGCCTTTAATACTTTCTCCTACCCCTTATAAATGATCAAACCCACCTTAGTTGCCACACAAATATTATGTAAGTCAAACCACACCTTAGTAAAATGATCAAACTCATAACAAAGCTACAAGTATCAAAGATGGATGAATGATGAGAGATGGATGAGCAGACACCACTTTCGAGTATCAACATAAACTTGATATGGTGTTGTTCATCCATCTTTCATCCTTCATTCTGCTTGTCATGATAGAATAATTGTATCCAACTCAAACCCGGATACAAGTATCAAAGATGGATGAATGATCGATGATGGATGAATGACACCATTTCGAGCATCAACATAAACTTGATATGGTGTTGTTCATCCATCTTTGATCCTTCATTAGTGTTTGTGATAATAGAATAACAAGAACCAAACTCAAAACACAAATCCAAGTTCAACAGATCCAACAACCATAGAGAACCATAGACATATGAAATCTCAAGGATGGATGACCGAGACACCACTTTTGAGTATCAACATAAACTCCATATGGTGTTGTTCATCCATCTTTGATCCTTCATTAGTGTTTGTGATAATACAATAACAAAGAACCAACTCAAAACACGTATGTATGAAGACTCAAAAACAATACAATAAAAAC
Organism: Chrysanthemum lavandulifolium; assembly: GCA_022545495.1. Taxonomy (NCBI): domain Eukaryota; kingdom Viridiplantae; phylum Streptophyta; class Magnoliopsida; order Asterales; family Asteraceae; genus Chrysanthemum; species Chrysanthemum lavandulifolium. Next base: position 39,162,205 of record CM040243.1, read on the forward strand.
ACAATTAAACCCATACACTAAAATGACATGATTTCATACATAACGCAATGGAAATATTTCCAAATGCATAACATTTTGGAGTCTACAAAGTTCGAAACATACATTGTTTAAACACAAGAAATATAGTTTAGGGAATACATATTCGATGGATAACATTGGCTTTCATATGCTTAACTAGCAATTTTTGTGGTGAAGAAAGCTTTTTCGCTATAATCTTGGTCTTAGTCCGAATTGCTTTGAGACCCACCGTATAAAGATCAACTGGCTTCCAGATTGAGACCGGACCACACTTGGTTGATCATTACCGCATAGTTGTCACCGTATCCTTTGCCTTATTCTTTGATGTAACTTTTGGTGGGATGAACTGTTTTTGAGATCGCTGTGTAGTGCCTTGACTTCTGTAACACCTCCTTGCCCAAGACATGTTTTCTTGTTGTGACAAAGATTGCCACAATACCACAAACCACACTCTTACCAGACCGTGACAAGTTCTTGGTTTTTCACAATTATCATTTTCAAGAAAAGCCCCGGTTCTTTTCTTTCGTGGCCTACCTAATGGTTTATGATGTTTAGGTGGAAGAATGGTTGTAGGCACTGTGACTTATACCAATGCTCATAACCGTTTATTGGTTGGATGTGGTGTTTGTAAGTTTCTTCCCAAGTCTTAAGCAAGTAACATGGATGAACCCATGATTCAACAGATCCTATTTGCATTCCATTCAACCTCATACACCGGTGGGTAGCAACAACATGTTTACATGGCATGCCTGTAAGCTCCCATCTTCTACATGTACAAGCCCTAGCTTCAACATTCACAACACACTTGTCTCCCCATCCACTCACCTCATAATTTTCTCCTTCAACCCGTAAAGCAGTGTACTTATAAGCCTCTTTCTTGATTGCATCTAACATGAGTGTTGCCTTTGGTGTTAATGTTCCAAGACATTTTTGATCACATTCACAACGCTCACTATTCTTTTCATACAAGACTCTAATGTATTCCAAAGCAAGAATGATCGGTTGGTGTCTACCTCCCACTAGTTTCCCATTGAACACCCACACATGTTATTAAGTAGCACATCGAATGAGCCCTCCCTACAACTTGTTTGGTTAGGTTCCTTAAAAATGTCGAGAACAAAAGATGTACAAATAGTCAAGTAGACTAGATTAGGTTAGGTACCGAAAATGCGACCTTGACCAATGAGTTGGTGGTATCTTACTTAACCAAGCATGTGCGTGTTCGCTAAAACTCTTGAATTCCAAAGATGGTCGCCTCAAATTGTTGGACGGTTGTTGTCACGCGCACATCTCCACAAATGTTCCTTGTATGCTTTAGCATTCCATTGCAATTTCATATTATCATGGATGTGCTTCAAACAATATCGTGTTCAAAGACTAGGAAGACTTACGCTAATGGAATAAACCAAACAATTCTATCAAGCTTTCCTTTCCGAGTATTATTCGAGATCCAAATAAAGATACTCCATCTATTCAATTACAAGTGTTCACTTTAAAATAATACAAAATTTTTGGAATCTGACCACTAACTACATTCTCCATAACTAAAAATACGATCTCTATACACTAAAGTCTCTTTTAATTGGTTAAAATATTAAGTAAACATTTATTTTGAAACAATCTAAAATAGAAATATAGACACTCATTATAAAACGGATAAAGTAATATTTTTATGTTGATAATAAAAGAACGAAACAAATGAAAAAATCGACAAGCAAAGCAAAACTTTTAACTTTATTCCAAAGTCAAACCAAATATAAAAGTCTCAAATACAATATTTTAATTTAAAAGTGTTAATTTCTAATTCTAAGGTCAAAAATTATAAAGCTACTAATGATTATGTATAAAGATATGTCCATTGTAGGGGTGTTCACGGATTGGGTAATATCCATAATAACCGAAAACCAAAACCGAACCGAACCGAAATAACTGAACCGAATTATAACCGAATCGAATTGGTCAAAACCGAACCGAACCGAACTAAATATTTGGTTATTGGTTTGGATATGGTTTTAGATGAAACCAAAACCGAATTCATATAAAATATATATTTTTCTATGTATATATATGAAAAAATCACTAAAACTATTTTTAGTATAAATATAACATGATTTATGTTTGAAAAAATATTTTGTGCTAAAATATATATAATTAAATAAAAATAATTAAAATTATGTAATTCGGTTATTCGTTCGGTTTTCGGTTATCTGGTTTGGTTTTCGTTCTGTTGAATCAAATTTAAATTTGGTTCGGTTCGGTTTTCGGTTATACCCAGAAAAAATAATTAACCGAACTAATCGAACCGAATAAATCGAATAACCCGATAACCGAACCGATGAACACCCCTAGTCCATTGGAAGAAAAAAAGTTCTATCTACACAACTATTCAATAGCCCACCAGCATTAGTTGTTTATAAAGTCAAAATTTGTGTCCAAAAGTCATTCAATTAATTTAAACTATAATTATAGGTGTACAACAATCATAATCACAAACCCAAAAGTCCAAAACTTTGCTCGGTTGCTTTTTTTGAAAGGTGAATTTCTTTTTAAGTGCTTCATGTCGCGGTTCGACAGCGGGAGGTCTAGACTACGTTGTCTAAACCGGGTTCGCGCTAGAGAGCTCCTTCGAAGCGGAAATGCCTATTTCAAATACCCGATGGGGGGAAAAACCCCTACTAATCCGACCGGAGGCACGACAATTAATAAGGGTAAACCATTGCCTTTTCCAAGATTCGAGCCAGGGTTACTGCACCCAAACCCTTCATTAAAGGACTACCTGAAGGAAAATTCCTCATTCAAACCCTTGCAGGATTTGAACTTAAGACCTCCCTCCCAAAAGCCCCTAAAGACTCCAAGTGGCCAACCCCTAAGTGAGTTGGTTTGCTCATTACTTAAATTCCGTTTCTTCTATAAGTCGACAAATGTATTTTAACAAGGTTTTAGCTCGCTTGTCATAAATGGGTGTTTGCATATGTATATTATTTAACGCTGAGCTAAGTGTGCTCTATTAGATATGTTTAGTATTTGAAGCGTGAACAATATAATTAAGCTGTTGAATTTACCAAAAAGTATGTTATCAAGCCTTGGTTGCGTTGCGTTTTATATAGAGCTTCTTAATTAAAAATGATAGAATTTCGTTATTTAACGACCGTTAAGTAACGGCGGTTAGTAGGACTGTTTGTGTAATGAACGTTTAACATAAATGACCAATTATGTAAAAAACATTTACATCGTTAGTCATTAGAGGACATATTTTGCAACGTAAGTTAAACCTCAGGGACTTGTCGCATTTTGGTTTTTTAAAAAAGTATTTGAAAAAAAAAAAAAAAAGTAACGACCGTTAGTAGATAACGGGCGTTAACTAACGCCTGTTATTCACTTTTACATCGTTAGTCCTTAGAGGACCAATTTTGCAACGCAAGGTGAACCTCAGGGACTCTTGTCGCATTTTCGTTTTTTAAAAAAAAAAAAAAAAAAAAAAAAAAGTTAACGACCGTTAGTAGATAACGGTCGTTAACTAACGACCGTTAGTTACTGTGCGTTTCACTGTTCACTAATTTCCTACTGGGTGTGGCAGTAGCACAAACGAACTTGCCTATAGCCAAGTTGGTAAATGTACTTTAGTACAAATACGTACTGTATCGCCAAATCTGATTTTCCATTCATTTTGCTTTTCTATACTAGCCTGCTGGTAGGTTACTACGAGGATCCCGTATCCACCAACCCAACCTATATATACAAAGAGAAAATACATTTGGTTAAAATTTAAAAACTCGAAAAATGAGTAATAGTGTTAAACTGAAATACCTTTACATATAAAAAGCAAATCAGTGTTTTAAATATTTAAATAATTGATTACAATTTAAACAACTAACTTTCTTTACTCTCATTTTCTCTAAACCCATATATACATAAAAGTGTACGCGCAAATTAACGCAACAATACACCGTCGCCGTTATGTGTGGGTAATCGTCTAGTTACTATTAATGGGAGAAAATGATATAGGCCAATTATATAAGAGGCAATAAAGGTTTTAACGCAGAGTCTGCTTAACTTTTCATCCCTCATGCTTAATTGTTTAGGTGGCAGAGTTCTAGTGTTTCTTTATTGAAAAGGTGAAATTATATCAAAGATTACAAAGCTATCCCAAAAACCTAAAAACAACCCTTCAAAGAGTTCTCATCTTCTCATGTCAACAGTTTTCAAATTGAGAACTTGCATGTTGGTGTCCATTCGAAGGAAAAAAAACGTTCAACTTAGATAATTGTTCTATAACCCACCAACATTAATGGTATATAAAGTCACAAGTTGTGTCTAAAAGTTACTCAATTTATTTAACCTATAGTTATAGGTGTACAACAACCATAATCGCAAACGACAAAGTCTAACAAGCCGTTTGGTTCGGGCCTTTGGATTGGGTTTCTATTTGACAAGACAGTAAACATGTGTTTGCTTGATAATTCAACTATAGGATTTAGGATTCATTTCTAAAAAAATGCACTATTTCAAATCATGGGTTGAACGGGTGGATTTCTGACATTTTGAATACATTTCTGACATTGTGGGGTAGTTATAAGTGCATATCTCCATATGTGACCCTTTTTAATAATATAAATTAATAAAATTAATTTTAAATACTTTTATTAATTATTAAAATATTATTTTTAATTTATTTATATTATTTTCTCTTACATCATTTATTTTTTCTCTCTCTTACATCAAAACCAAATCCAAATCCTAAACCAAATTTAAATCCAAATTCAAATCCAAATCCAAATCCTAAACCCATCTATATACCAAACGGGCCCTAAAAGTTAGTCAATTAATTTAACCTATAGTTATAGGTGTACAATAACCATAATCACAAACGACAAAGTGCAAAACTTTACTCGGTTACTTACATACAAAGTTTCTTCTATGAGTCGAATGTATTTTTTTTGTTAAAACAATTAATTTCGACAAGATATTATTACTTCAAAAAACTATTAAATACATCAAGTATGAATGAATCTCATACCCCAGCTTAAAAAGTCAAACCAAAACACACATATAGTGCTTAATACATAAAGTAGTATAAGAAAGATAAACCAATCTTATAACCAACTACTATAAGGACAAGAAATAAATATATTTTTGAACTGACCATAAAATTTATATCCATCAAATCACAAAACGCGTTGTTTAGGAGTTAAACCTTGAACGTCATAAGTGTCGATATATCAAAATCTTCATCCTCATGTATACCGCATCATATGCACCAGACTCACCATAAACGAGAAGTCTCATCATGAACATTTTCAACTTCATCATTTCTATCACTATCCAAATTACTAAATTCCCGACCTTAAAAACGGATTATCTACCTTTGAAATAACACAAGGAGCAACATTAGATGAGCTAAGGATATCTTCATTTGTACCCACGTGTCCCAAATTAGCCTTCTTTTGCATAGAAAACAGCTTCCCATCATCACCCAAAAGCATAAGCTTCCCCTCAATTATTTGACTTTCTAGCTTATTAATCTTTTCAACCAGAGGTGTTGTACTTGGACCGTCAAATGAATCATTAGTAACACTTGCCTGTTTATCCGTGATCCCAAATCCATTATCAAAATCCGAATCTTTATAAACAATAGGATCCTCATCCAAATCACCAAAAGCGGGTAACCACTAAAGCATCCTCACTTGGTTGTTTAGACGTAGACGCCTCATTAGTAGAGTCTTAAGAAGGAGAAGCCTTTGTACTCTTAGGAGCAACCGGCCGATACTCAACTTTCTTGGTCTTAGAAACCCCAAACACCCGCTTATACATGGGACCTTTTCACTTGATGAAACCATCATTCGACACCCCTTAGTAGCTCTTTGAGATCTAGGAACACGTTTAGAGGAGCTTGGGCACCTCTCTCAGAGATGACCATATACCAAGCATTTAATAAATCGAGGAGAATCCCATTCATATTCAACGCGGATAGTATTTTTATATCCAGCCTTTGAGATTAGGGATAGCGACAACCAAAGTATCACGAAAGTCATTAGTCGCATTGATTTCAATCAAGGCTCTAGCATAACTACTTCTAGAAAATGTATATGTATACGTATTATATCGCCAAATTTGATTTTTCGATTCTTTTTGCTTATGTATACTCTATATATAAGGAGAAAACACATTTGTTTAAAACTTAAAAACCAAAAAAAAAATGAGCAATAATGTTAGACTAAAATATCCTTATTTGATTTTTCTTGCATCATGTTTAACTGTTTAGGTCTCTGAGTTCTCGTGTTTCATTATTGAATAGGTGAATTTATATCAAAGATTACAAAGCTAGGCCAAAAATCTTAAAACAGCCCTTTAATTTTGATGCTAACATGGATTATAAACACAGTTACTAATTGAACAAACATACAAACCAACATAAGTTAATCCTTGTGTTGATGAGTGAGTGAGAGTGACACGTCAATTTACGTCTCTTTCATTAAACGAGTGGCTAAAACCCTTTTTTATGATTTCGAAGATGACTATGTACAATTGGATTGAAAATGATGACGTTCCATAAATCTAGCATGACGGTTATTGAAACGCCCCAAAATTTAAAGTTTTATCTATAGATATTTTAATACTAATTATGGGATTTTATAAAGTTATTTCAGTTAGTCTATGCATGACGTTTAGATTTCACTATGCACGTAAAAAATGATGAATTCTTTGAACCCATCCACACTGCTGATCTATGTGAATGATTGAAGTATCCCCTCAATTAATTTTTTTTTCACTATAATGGCGGTTTTCATGCTGCTAAACATGTCCCCATACAACCAGGGCCGGTTCTGATGTTTTTGATGCCCGGGGCGAGCCAACTAAAATATGCCCTCTTATAAACCAAAAAAAAAAAGAACAATTTTTTAGGGGTTTGGAACCTAGTCAATTAAGCTAGGCGGCTCATCCCCACGCCGAACTTATTTATTAAGTAAAATGTTATGATACAATAAAATAAGCTTTGAATTACACGCTCCACCTATATCACCTAAAACGATGTCTTTGTTCGTTTCTTAAAGCAAATTCATCGATTATCTTGTCATAATCAACATTTGCTAAAAATCTACTTTCTATACTCAGTATTGTCAACCCATTGAGCCTCTCTTGACTCATCGTACTCCTTAAATAAGACTTCAATATCTTTAATTTGTTGATTTCGTTTTCTATTTTGGGCACCCGACGGTTGTGAACGACGTAACATGATAGATTCTAGCGTAAATTATCTAAATATCAAATATAATAGCAAGATAATGAAAAAAAAAACGTATTAAATGAATTATGGAATAATATCACCTGATTAGTTCACATAGAGTGATAGAGATGAAGAAATTCAAGAGTAGAGAATAGTATATGATTCAATATATCAATTGCCTTAATGCCTTGATCTTTATTTATTTTTTTTTTGGAACGAGCCTTGATTAGCCACCGCAAGTCTGCAACAATCAACAATGCTTATACATTGTTTTCTTTTTTTCAAATGGATTGTCTAACTTTGTCAATATGGTACACAAATGACACAATCACGTTTCTTTTTTAAAATGTTTAAAATAGATCGGACTTTGTCAATTTGGTAACTTCCCAAATCCCACAATCAAGTCAATCAGTCAATCACGTTCCCGTATATTTTGATATCTTTTCACTAATTCAGTTTAGGGGTGTTCACAGATTGGGTAATATCCACAGTAACCGAAAACCGAAACCGAACCGAACCGAAAATAAATGAACCGAATTTGTGACCGAACCGAATTGGTCAAAACCGAACCGAACCGAACTAAATATTTGGTTATCGGGTTGGATATAGTTTTGGCAATGAAAACCGAAAACCGAATTCATATAAAATATATATTTTTTCCATGTATATATATGGAAAAAAATCACTAAAACTCTTTTTTAGTATAAATATAACATGATTTAAGCTTGAAAAAATTATTTTGTGCTAAAAATATATATAATTAAATAAAAAATAATTAAAATTATGTAATTCGGGTTATTCGGTTCGGTTCGGTTTTCGGTTATAGGGTTCGGTTGAATCGGTTATTCGGTTCGGTTGAATCAAATTTAATTTCGGTTCGGTTCGGTTTTCGGTTATACCAAAAAAAATTAACCGAACTAACCGAACCGAATAAACCGAATAACCCGATAACCGAACCGATGAACACCCTAATTCAGTTACATAAAAAATAAACACTACTATGGGCTTAAAAGGGTATAAACTTAGATGGGCTTATAAATTAAACCTAGTATAGTAGAACACAAGCTAATAAAATGATGCCCCTTCTCTTTGTGCTGCCTTGGGCTGTTGCCCACCTGGCCCAATACTAAATCCGCCCTGCATACAACACACCGGATATTATAACCAAACCTCTTATGACATTGTTTCTTATTTTAAAACAACATTTATAAGGGAGACACTTTTGTAATTTTTATACGTATATATCAGGCTTTACAAAGGGATTTTAATGTTCAACATGATATTATGAGCGAGTCTGATGTCAGGATCTATTTGGCCGCCATAAAGTTGCCTCGGCTACCTCGTCAAACCCTAACCGCCATCATTTATTCCTTCTCTATTAAATAAAACGCAATTTTCGGCCAAAACCTTACCGACACATTATATTGGCCATAATTTTTTACATGTTTAGATTTCACTAACGCAGTTTAATTCGTTCTCTTCATTCTTCAATTTTGCACAAGACCCAACCAACTTCACCTCTGTCGACCGCTAGACGCGCCGCTATAAGCTGACTGCCGATAATTTGTTTTGGTCTATGCTTTGCTTTTGCTTTTGTTGTTGCTTTTGCTACACGATGAAAATTAATCTCCGCTTATCGTCAGATGTCTTCATTAACAAAGTTGTTACTTGCTTTTGATACTGCTTTTGATGCAGTTTGAAAAATTGCTTCCACTTGCTCTTGAATTTCTTCATCGAGAAATTATTGCTTTTATTGCCATAATTTTTATTATTTAAGTTTTCTTTAATGTTTATTTAGTTTTTTTATCCAACCCAAGTTTTTGTCATTTCGCCACTCGGATTACGGAGCGACTAGTATTAAAAGATAGACTAAAGGCTCAAGCTTGGTTGTGGGTTTGTGATCATTATGGTTTCCATGTAACCTTTACTATATATGATCAATTAATACACATAATAACTTACGAGGAATTCATCATCTAACATCAAGAACATCTTAGTTTTTATGCGTGAATGTGTGTATTCATATATACATATATAACTTAACACACATCCGTACCAAATGGGGGAGGTTTTACAAACCCTTTGTTTTACAAAGGGCACCTTTCTCTTTTTTTGCATTTTTCTTTTTTATTTTTTATTTTTATAATTTTGTTTATATAAAAATACTATAAATTTGAAAGTACGGAACATAAAATATAAAGTTTAATAAGTCAAACGCTTAAAATTGTCAAAAATACGGAACATAAACCGACAAAAATCGCGTCGTCTTAAAAAAAAATGAGAGACAAAAGAAATCTTTGACCAAAAGACTCCTTTTAGTCACATCAAAAAAGGGTTCCTATAACGTATCCTGTTCCAAATGTATAAGTATTTGAAAGAGCTTTTTAACTGGCTCTTGATGACAACATGAAAATACAGATATCAAGACAATATGGATTCCCAATTTAGAAATAATAAAATATTTACAGTGAACTAGAAGACTAATGCAAATGAAAGAACTGATTCAGATTGTATGCATTACTGAGCAAAATATAGTGTAGTATGTATTCTTATGGCTCAACTAAATAAGATACATCATATCATTTCTTACTCGCTCAAAATGAGAACTCTTTTAGTTTGCATTAAAATAAAAGTAAGTAGATACTAAGTAAAATTTAGGGGTAATTCCCAAAAGAGGACAAAAAGTTAGATAGTGATCACTTTGAGGTACAAAAATAAAGTCTCTTCCCAATTTGGTCATGCGAATGTGCGAATGTGCGATTCCATCCAATGTGCGACAAGTGTCCGCTTTTTAATAATAAAAGTACATTTGATTTGATATTGTATCGAACTTTGACTTTGAATTTTGTTTAAATGACAAATATACCCTTTTTAAAATAAATAAATATTACTAGTATCACATTATCTTTTTCATTCTACTCTCTCTTTCATCACCACTCACCATTGCCTCCAAACAATCATATATTCCGACGACATCCATTTTTTCCGGCTAATTTATTTTTCTCAAAAAAAAAAAATTGTCAGTGGGCATCGATATTTGTCACAGTCACTTTCAATAATTTTTTTCAACCATTTTAGAGCACAAGGTATCGTGGATACCAATAACACGTTATTGGTATGCCACCTCATCGCCACATCATACACTTTCAATAACTCACCAATAACTCAAACACCTCCTCATAACACACCCATAACATGTTATTGGGTCCACAAAATACCCCACTAAAATATCCTCACTCACAACACACTAAAAAATAAGATTTGTCCTCTTTCTCCTTTTTGAGCCACTCAACCAACTCAAACAATTTTTGGCTCACAAATGGCATGTTAGATGGTATGCCAATGGCATGCCATTGGTATCTATTTCTTTCCTTTGACATGTTATCTTGCACCCATACCCTTTGCTCTTATAACCACAGCCAAACCACAGCCAAAAGTACAATGCATCTGCAATTCTTTTGAACTAATGCATCTATAATTCAATAAGACAAAAAAACACTATCCCCACTTGGGACTAAACCCACCACGAAACATAAATGACAAAAAATGAAGCTACAACCAAAGATCTCATTTTTTTTTTTTTCCGCACTATAAAAGCTCTTAAGATCATTCAAGATCTCGATTGGCATTCATTACAATTGATCTTTTAGATCGCACCAAAAATCATCACCGATCATCCTTTATTTTAAGCATAGCTTCTCTTTTTATATTTGAAATAATTAAAAAAAAAAGACATTAATCTTTCTTTTCTCTCGGTTTGAGCACAATAAAAATATATATATGTAAACCTACCCGAGACCCTCTTCAAAGATCTTGAAGCATAAACCACAAGTTTCTTTTTACTCTTATTTGTTAGATCTACTTTTCGTATTATTAATTGTTGTTGCTGTTGGTGTTGTAGTTGTCGACGAATCTGGAAGTGGTGGTGGTCAACGGATCGCGTAGTGGTGTTGGTCGACATATCTGGTAGTGGTGGTTGTTGGCGGATCCGATGGTGGTGGTGGAAGGTGGTCGCTGGCGAGTTAGATCTAGTGGTTTGGTGGTGGTGGTGGTGGAAGTATCAGGCGGTGGTGATGATAGATCTGGAAGCAGTGGTGAGTGGTGATGAAAGAGAGAGTAGAATGAAAAAGATAAAGTGATACTAGTAATATTTATTATTTAAAGAGGGGTATATTTGTCATTTAAACAAAAATTCAAAGTCAAAGTTCAGACAAAGTATCAAATCAAATGTACTTTTATTATTAAAAAAGCGGACACTTGTCGCATATTGGATGGAATCGCACATTCGCACATTCGCACATGACCAAATTGGGAAGAGACTTTATTTTGTACCTCAAAGTGATCACTATCTAACTTTTGTCTCTTTTTGAATTAGGCCTAAAATTTATACTGTTAAAAAAGTCAGCGTTGCATCACACTGTATTACCATAAATAGAAGGGCCAAAATTACTCACTCCATATATGAAACAATGATGACTACTGATGTCACCTTATACCTCTTCATCTTGTCACTCGCTCTCTCTGTCTTCTACATCCTTAATAAAAAATCTAAAGGAAACCTGCCACCTGGGCCACCAAAGCTACCAATCTTCGGAAACATCCACCAGATTACTGGAGGACTACCACATCATGTTTTCCTTGACTTGGCCAAGAAATACGGTCCTATCATGCACTTGCAACTCGGACAAGTCTCCACCATTGTCGTGTCGTCCCCTAGAGTAGCCAGAGAAGTCTTGAAAATCAATGATCTCGCATTTGCAAGCCGCCCGTATACACTGCTTGCTGATATTGTGTTGTATGGGAGATCCGACGTAGTTTTTGGTGATTATGGTGACTATTGGAGACAAATGAAGAAGATCATCACCGTCGAAGCCTTAAGTGCCAAAAAGGTACGATCATTCAGTTCTATTAGACAACAAGAGGCCAACCGTTTAATAGACTTCATTCGATCAGCATGTGGCAAGCCATTACACTTACGTGAAGAAGTTATGCAATTGAACAATAACATTGTGTGCAAGTCGTCGTTTGGGGATAGCTGCAAACAACAAGATGTATTGCTTGAAATAGTGGAAGAAGCACTGAGATTGTCAAGTGGTTTTCATCTTGCAGATTATTATCCTAAGTTGGGGTTTCTTTCAGTCGTTTCTGGGATGAAGTCAAAGTTAACTACGATTCACAAAAACTTGATAGGATTTTTAATGAAATGTTCAAGAACGCAAAATCAAAAGACAACGAACTGGAGCATCAGATGAAGATCTGCTTGATGTTCTCTTCAACATTAAAGAAAGTGGTGACCTTCAATTCCCCTTTACAGACAACAATATCAAGGCCATCTTTGTGGTATGTCAATCTATTGCTTCAATTCTTACTAATACACACATGCATGAATAAAGAAGTACAATTCTAGTAACTCGTATTCCATTGCAATTATTTTGTCTCAGAATATGTTCATCGGTGGCACTGATACAAGTGTTGTAACAATAGAATGGGCAATGACGGAAATGATGAGAAACCCTGAAGTGATGAAGAAAGCACAAAAGGAAGTGAGAGAGGTATTCAAGGAAAGACAACAATAGAAGAGACAGATTTAGACCAACTAGTTTATCTCAAGTGTATAATAAAAGAAGCTCTAAGGCTCCATCCTCCTGTTCCACTGCTAATCCCAAGGGAATGTAGAGAACAATGTAATATTGATGGTTATGATATACCGGTGAAAACAAGATTGCTTATTAATGCATTTGCATGTTCAACTGATCCTGAATATTGGGACGATCCAAGAGCTTTAAACCGGAGAGATTCCAGAACTCATCACTTGATTTCAATGGTGCAAACTACGAGTTTATCCCTTTTGGAGCAGGGAGGAGAATTTGTCCAGGGCTCACTTTTGGTTTGAGTGTTGCTGAGATTATTCTTGCTCAAATGTTATACTATTTCGACTGGGAACTACCGTATGGCATGAGCCCTAATGATATGGACATGACAGAGAATCACGGAGGTGTTGCAGATAAAAAAGTACCTTTACACATAGTACCAACTCTTTATTCTCCAATTTCATGAGCGCGAGTGACTAATGAATAATAAAATCCTTGAGATCTAGAAAGTTATATCTATATTGCTATATGTAATTACAACAACATACCTAATCCTGCTGGCCGGGTCCGGGGTATTGCTACGTGTACTTGTTTAACTAAATCTTTGGTAATAAATTATAGTGAATGTTTCAGTTTATTTAGTCTTTTATGATCTTAGACTAGTAGTAACAAAACCACAAATATCAATATCACATCAACATCAACATCAACTTAGATCTCTCTTTTCTACACCAAACACTTGTAATGGTGACTGCATATGTGACCGAACATTTTTTTTTAAAGTAAAATTTCATTAATAATTACAAACATTACAATGACAATTAAAATAAAATTAAAAACATCATAATAAAAATTAGACTAAAATACACCGTTGGTCCCTATACTTGTAGTGGACGATCGCGATGGGACGAAACCGGCATATTCATCGTCGGGGTCCCTATTTCAAGGTTTTCACTGCTACAAGTCCCTTTGACCATTTGCCGTTAGTCAAGGACATCTCAAGCGTTACATTTGTCTTTAGTCCAAGGGTAATTTTGACATTTCCATATTTCAAAGCTTGCTCGATACACTTTTATGTGGTCATGACGATAAATAGAGCCTAATAAAAGCAACTCATATTCACCACTCATCCCTAAAGTCTCCTCTACCAAAACTAAATCTTATCCCGAATTTTTCCGATCTACTTTTAATAATGGTTCGTTGTGCTTGTGGTAGGCTAGCCGTAGTTAAAACTTTTTGGAATAATGTCAACGCCAAGAAGCGATACTATGCATGTCCTGCTCGGTTGGCTAGCATTCTCTTGGTTGTATTTTTTAATTTATCATGTTTAGTTAATAGTTTCATCTTGGAGTCGACTTTTAAGTGTGTTCAAACGTGTGTTTTCCGATTTTTAGGGATCCGGTGTCCCATAAATGGGTGGTTGGATCCACCACAAACCACCGAGCAAGCGGAGGTGTTCCTCTACTTGCAAAGGCATATCCAACAGAATGAGGCGGCGTTGCATGAATGCCAACGAGCCCTCATCAGCGAGACCATGGATACTATGGACGCGATCGCTGTGGCAAATGAGCTAGAGGCTACCTGCCGATACTCTAGCCGAACTCCTCCTTGAGAAGGAGAAACTCGCCGATCGAGGAATTTCGTGTTGTCTCTGGATACTCATATTTGCCGTCGTGTTTGGTTTATCTAGTGGGTTAGCAATGTAGGTGGTTTTGCCTTTTCATCGGTGGTATGTATGGTGCGTGTAACTAGACGTGTGGCGATGTGTAAGTAGAAGTGTGGCGATGGTTGACTTTTGAAAAGTCAAGTTTTATTTAGTTTGGTCCTTCTACAAGATTCGTAGTTTTACTTTTATCCTTTAGTCCTTTTGAGTGTTATGCCTTTAATACTTTCTCCTACCCCTTATAAATGATCAAACCCACCTTAGTTGCCACACAAATATTATGTAAGTCAAACCACACCTTAGTAAAATGATCAAACTCATAACAAAGCTACAAGTATCAAAGATGGATGAATGATGAGAGATGGATGAACAGACACCACTTTCGAGTATCAACATAAACTTGATATGGTGTTGTTCATCCATCTTTCATCCTTCATTCTGCTTTGTCATGATAGAATAATTGTATCCAACTCGAAACCCAGATACAAGTATCAAAGATGGATGAATGATCAGTGATGGATGAACAGACACCATTTCTGAGCATCAACATAAACTTGATATGGTGTTGTTCATCCATCTTTGATCCTTCATTAGTGTTTGTGATAATAGAATAACAGTAACCAAACTCAAAACACAAATCCAAGTTCAACAGATCCAACAACCATAGAGAACCATAGACATATGAAATCTCAAGGATGGATGACCAGACACCACTTTTGAGTATCAACATAAACTCCATATGGTGTTGTTCATCCATCTTTGATCCTTCATTAGTGTTTGTGATAATACAATAACAGTAACCAACTCAAAACACAGATGTATGAAGACTCTAAAAACAATACAATAAAAACACAATTAAACCCATACACTAAAATGACATGATTTCATACATAACGCAAATGGAAATATTTCCAAATGCATAACATTTTGGAGTCTACAAAGTTCGAAACATACATTGTTTAAACACAAGAAATATTGTTTAGGGAATACATATTCGATGGATAACATTGGCTTTCATATGCTTAACTAGCAATTTTTGTGGTGAAGAAAGCTTTCTTTGCTATAATCTTGGTCTTAGTCCGTAATTGCTTTGAGACCCACCAAGCAAGATCAACTTGGCTTCCAGTTGAGACCGACCACACTTGGTTGATCATTACCGCATAGTTGTCACCGTATCCTTTGCCTTCTTCTTTGATGTAACTTTTGGTGGGATGAACTGTTTTTGAGGATGTTGTGTAGTGCCTTGACTTCTGTAACACCTCCTTGCCCAAGACATGTTTTCTTGTTGTGACCAAGATTGCCACAAATACACAAACCACACTCTTACCGGTGTGACAAGTTCTTGGTTTTTTCACAATTATCATTTTCATTAAAAGCCCGGTTCTTTTCTTTCGTGGCCTACCTAATGGTTTATGATGTTTAGGTGGAAGAATGGTTGTAGGCACCGTGACTTATACCAATGCTCATAACCGCTTATTGGTGGATGTGGTGTTTGTAAGTTTCTTCCCAAGTCTTAAGCAAGTAACATGGATGAACCCATGATTCAACAGATCCTATTTGCATTCCATTCAACCTCATACACCGTGGGTAGCAACAAAGATGTTTACATGGCATGCCTGTAAGCTCCCATCTTCTACATGTACAAGCCCTAGCTTCAACATTCACAACACACTTGTCTCCCATCCACTCACCTCATAATTTTCTCCTTCAACCCGTAAAGCAATGTACTTATAAGCCTCTTTCTTGATTGCATCTAACATGAGTGTTGCCTTTGGTGTTAATGTTCAAGACATTTTGAATCACATTCACAACGCTCACTATTCTTTTCATACAAGACTCTAATGTATTCCAAAGCAGTAATGATCGGTTGGTGCCTACCTCCCACTAGTTTCCCATTGAACACCTCACACATGTTATTAAGTAGCACATCAGAATGAGCCCTCCCTACAACTTGTTTGGTTAGGTTCTTTAAAAATGTCGTAGAACAAAAGATGTACAAATAGTCAATTAGACTAGATTAGGTTAGGTACCTGAAAAATGCGACCTTGACCAATGAGTTGGTGGTATCTTACTTAACCAAGCATGGGCAGGTTCGCTAAAACTCTTGAATTCCAAAGCATGGCTGCCTCAAATTGTTGGACGGTTGTTGTCACCGACATCTCCACAAATGTTCCTTGTATGCTTTAGCATTCCATTGCAATTTCATATTATCATGGATGTGCTTCAAACAATATCGTGTTCAAAGACTAGGAAGACTTCTAACACTGGAATGATACCCGCACAAATAAACATAAATTCCTTACTAATACAATTTGCATATAAGGAAAATACAAGTGATTCTAATCAACAAAATGGTAACATCACCTTTTGCCTGTCACCGATAAAAGTGTAGTTTGAGTTTCGTTGCAAGTCAAGATCATCTCTTAGACATTCAAGAAACCAAATCCATGAGTCTTGCTTTCACCTCTGCAACCGCAGATGCTACTGTGGTATATTCCATTGTTGTTGTCTATACCGATCATTGTTAAGTCGCCAGAAAAGGACCCTCATAAAAGCACCATCTAACCCCAACAACTCTCTTTGACAAGCTTTGTATCCTTCCTTCAATGCGCCTAAGCATACATACATTCTCTTGAAAACTCGGTTGGACTTGTTGCATCATTGCGGCTTGTACACTTATCCTAACTGTTGTATCCGGGTTAGTTTTCGCAACTCTTCAACATAGTCTCTTAAAAGGGTGTACCGCTTATGGTCACCCCTAATCTCATTTTCTCGCCTTGTTTTTGCCCTTAACGCTTTTGCATAGACACCGAACTTCAAACTGCTTATCGAAATGATCTTGAACGATACGATTGGAATATCTGGATTGACTTGAACTTGGTCAACTATTTGCTTGAAAGAAACTTGTAGTCACAAGCTTTAATGTCTCTTGATTGCAAACATCCGTGTTCATCCTTGAAAGTTCGAACAATCCATACATCTTTATCTCGTATTTTGGCTACATACAACAACCATGGACACTGTTACTTGCTCCTTGCTTTGCAAATACACATCCCTACCGAGGCCTCTAGTTATCGGACCATTTTCCTCTTTGGGACTTTCCTCACTCGAACCTTTGGTTATTCCACAAACAGTATTTGTCCGAGACACCTAACCCTAATTCTTTGTTTGTCATTCTTAATTAGTTGCAATTTCCTCCTAGTCTTTATTGAAAGCATGTAGATCCTATCTTTCACTTCTTTTGCGCTACAAAACTTTGACCACGTAAAAATATATTTCGTCTCTGTTTGTGCCGCCTCACTTAACTTTTGTTTCTTGTATGCCCTCAATTTGTTCCTCCTAATAACATACTCATCCTCATTCTCGTAACCACTTGCAAAATCATTATCATCTAACAAATCCAACTCATTTTTCTTAAAAATCATGTGGTAGTCGGGTGGTGGTACCTATAGATGGTAAATCTGTAGTCTCGGTCACTTTGAACAGATTAACATCAAAATCGGGCTCCTCAAAAGTATTAGCCTCATCGACAACCGTGTTTCCATCACCATTGTTCTCAATATCATCATCACACTCATATAAGTGTCTGTTTCACTCACATTCTCATCACTTACGCCTTCATCGATTTCACTAACTCGCGCATATTTGCCTTTTGGATATGATCCACGAGGATTACATGTTTCCTCCTCATGATGACCAAACTCTTGATCATTTTGAGATACCTCTTCAGGACTATCTATTTGGATATGCTCAATATGTTTATCTATATGCTTGTTGACATCACCGCAACATCTTGATGATGATGAGACCTCTACAATTGGAAACAAGGGTTGTGTTTACGGCATCCGACTAGATTGTACCAAAGTATTGACTTCCAAAGGTTGATCAGAACCTCACATAAGTCCTCTACCACGCACTTATTAACAATGTTTTCTAAGAACAATTTCTTTGAGCAATATGGAACAATAGCAAGAGTCGCCTTTTTCTTTGTTGCATCCACATCGCCAATAATCGTCCTAATTGACTTTGGTGACATTTGATCAACGTCTAATGTTGTCTTACCATTTTCAACATAAACCTCTATCATCTTATGGTCATCAACAAGATCTTTTAATATTTCTAAATTAGCACTCTCACTTAAGCTATACAAACCATCATCTAAATTACTACGGGCTTAACAAAGTAATAGTAATTTTTGAACCCACTCATAACCCAATTCATACATAAGCACATCCAACTCTTCAACCGACACACTATCAACATCAACCAAATCAACTAAACTTTCCATACCTCCAACGATATTCTACTGTGCCAAGACTTAAAGACACCATTGTGATGAACCCTCATACTAAACATTTTAGATCTACCACCGAAAACATGTCAATATATGTTTGAAGCATTCTATAAACTTAATTGGGAAACAATAAATACCACAATTACAAATTCCAATGATCAGAATCAACAAAAAAAAAAGATCAGTATTTCTTCTTAGCGAGTCGATAGACGGTATCATCAACTGGATAACTGACTGTCTTCTTACTTTCCATAGGGTAAACCCATGCCTTTGGTTTTATGATCGATAAACAGGGGTTTTGTGACATGCAATTAGGGTTTGTGAATTCGATAATTCTTGTAACGAAAGTTCGGGACGATTGATAATCTGAGACTATGTGTTTATTGGGCGGGAAGAGGGTTACATTACGTGCCAATAATTAAGAAATTTTAATTAAAATATGGAAATGTCAAAATTACCCTTGGACTAAAGACAAATGTAACGCTTGAGATGTCCTTGACTAACGGCAAATAGTCAAAGGGACTTGTAGCGAGTGAAAACCTTGAAATAGGGACCCCGGCGATGAAAAGGCGAGGTTCGTCCCATCGCGATCCTTCGAGCCAAGTTCAGGACCAACGGTGTATTTTAGTCTAAAATTAAAACTTAAACCCAAACTATAGTCTAAATTATATCTCCGAAAAAAAACATCTTTTAAAGAACTTTATCTTTTAATTTTATCATGGGTCGTTACGTGCTCTTATATCTTTTAATAGTCTAAATTATTATTCCAATTCCATTTTCCCAAACAAGAAAACCAAAACTAAATAAATAAATAAATAAATAAAAATCCATCTAATAAATCACGTACACAAAATGGTACTATCACTTTCACTATCTCCATCTCATTCTCCTACTTTACTTTTAAAAACACACACTCACCAATCCAAACATGATGCAACAACAGAACAATATCAAAGGATAAGACAATCCCTTTATCTTGACTCATCCCGATCGTGGTCCCCATCCTCAAGTAATATATTGTTTTTCTTAAGATTTTGTAAAATTTTGGTTTTGGTTTTATGCGTTTTCCTAAATTAAGTAGCCAACGGTTACTTTCTCCTCTTCATTTCTTCGATCTACTAATATACCTAAACACTACATTCGATGCTTGTATGCCACGGGGGGTTGGGTGGGTTGGAAACGCGAGGAAATGGCTAGACCGACCGAATGAAATGGTCACGCGTCCGTATTGCTAGAAAATGTGTAAATGTAAAGGTACTTTTCTTAAGATAAAAGTGCTTTTGTAAAGGTACTTTTATGATCACACAACTTATTTAAGGGGTGTTTGGGATTGCTTTTCACGCTTTGAAACAAAACCACGCTTTTAAAAAGTAACTCCTACATGCGACCACAAAACGTGACGTTTTGGAGGATGAACACGCAGCTTGAAAACGCACACCTAAACACTTCAAAGAGATTATTTGCGGTTTGCACATGAAATAAGCATATAAGTGGGCTGATAACACAATCCCAACCCGTCTTTTATGGTTTTACTAGCTCATTGATGCAGGATTTCTGACCAGGTTTTAATATTTATAATTGTCTCGTCTACCTATGGTCTACCTTATGCACTCACGGGCAGTGTACCCGGTCGTGTGTAGTGTAGTATTCGGTAAAACCGAGGTCGTCCCAAGAGCTATGTGAATGGATTCTAACTTAAGTCTAATGTCACGATTAAAACGGATTTTTGATTGATTGATTAATTAAACTAATAAAAAAAATGAAATGCAGAAATTAAATAAGGGGAAATTCAATATGATCAATAGGCATGGTTTTCTGGCAAACAAGCTAATGGGAAAGATAGTGATGCAATTCTTGAACCGTGTTCATCCAAGAATGGATCGTGGTAAAGGTCGGTAGACTCCTTTGGTCAATTCGTCTACCCTATGATCCTAGACTCCTCACCAAGATGATTATTAGTCACCCGGGATCATTCGGAAACCTATTCACAGTCATTAAGAGTCGGTGTTTACTATCGCAATATATGGGTTCTAAAAGTCACTAGATTCCTGCTTCAAGTGGGGGTTTAAGTCGCTAAGACAACATTTGGTCAATTCGTCCTAACCTATCAACAAAGGCTCCTACCCGACGTCAAAGGCCAACCCTTTGGGGAGTCGAGGGTCTTAAGTCACCTAAGCTAAGTCATTAAGTACCCTACATGCAAGATTCGAAATAATGAGTGCTCGGGCGCTAGCATCTTAGACACTCATCCCTAACTTCTCAAGTTCGTCCATACGAACGGTGATTATTAGGTCGATCAAGACAAGAGGGAAAGGTAGTCGGTTGGTCAATTCTTCCCTTCCTACTCTACCTACTTACTTAGGGTCGGTTGGTCAATTCTCTCAAGCAACTAGATACGACCGCACTTCAAAACTACCAAAGTTAGGGTAACTACCAACGAACTACGATGCATACACTAGACGCAAAAGCATTAATAATAAAGAATCAAAACTAGGCTAGCACCTAGTTTCCACATCAAGTGAAATGACAAATTAAACAAACATATAAAACAATAAATAAACTAAGAATAAACATCGAATAAATAATTAACAAATAATAAATTAATAATCAATTAATTATGACACAATAAGAATCAATAGACCAACAATTAATTAGAATCAAAATTAATATTATAAAATAATATAACCAAATAAATAAAAAGAGTTGAAAAAGTGATTACAAATCGTGCCAATAAATTGCTATCGATCCCCTAGTTGAGTACCGGGGCAAAACCCCGAAGGATTTGCCCCTTAAAAACCAGCGCCTCCTACTGCTGCTACAGTATTTCTTTTTTTGTCTGACGTACGGCGTACATAGAACAAAAGCAATAAAAAAACACCTAAGGGTGATGGGGGTGATAGGCATGGAGCCATGGTACCGAAATCGGCATCGGCAAAACACCATGCCTGTAAAAAATGGCATCGGCATGCGGTTTTGGCATAAAAAATGAGACGTTGGAATAGAATTTCTAGTTCATATTAATGCGGTTTTGGCATGGAATTTTGGAAGTGTATTACGAATGCCAAAATTTGGCAACACCCCCATCAAACTTACACCTTTTAGTATAGAATTTGGCAAGTGACATGTCACTTTGTGATTGGCCTAATTCTATGCCAAAAAAAAATTGGTAACCACCCCCATCACCCTAATATAAATTCTAATAAGAATGATATGATGCCCTCTGACCTACGCACCTCATGCCTATATATAATAATCCAACTTTGAGATTGTTCGCCTTTAGCCCCTGAACTCGCATCATATTTTATTCGAAGTCCTTGTCTCTTTTTCTTTTATATTTCATATGTATAAACTATAAACATATGAAGTATGTGTTAAAACATTGATACTTTGACAAAGCGGCCCTCATCGCACTTCTTTTAATTATCTTCGGTCCTTAAAATAAATAAACTTAATACTATTATGCCGCTTTCGGTCCTTGGATTTCAAAACTTTACTTGAAGTAACTAATTACGGCGTAACTCATCCACCAAGTTACGCCATAATTCTTTGTCAACATATACCGATCCGCTCCATAATTCTTTTCTACGACGTAACTAAATGCCATGTTACGCCATAATCTTCACAATAATTAATTACGGCGTAACCATAAGAGTTGGTTACACCGTATCCTTGTCAATACCATAATTATGCCGTAACATTATTAAGTATTTACGGTGTAACCTTCACAAATAATTTTAGGCCCTCGTAGTATGGGTTACTGGCGTAGTCAATAGTGCTAATTACGCCATAACCTTCTTTAAAAATATATCTTGGCCTTTTCTCACATCTTTTCCGCTTCAACGTCTCATTTATCCCGAAATGTATATATGAACGAATATAAAAGAATTAAGTACAATATTAATACAAATGGGCAATAAACACGGAAATTTGATATAAAATATCAAGTAATTTGATGTTATCACTCATGAAATTAGAGAATAAAGGGTTGCTACTTTACTTTTTTATCGCAACACCTCGATGATTCTTTGTTATGTTGATATCACTAGGGCTCAAAGAGACGATTACTAATAAAATTGTTTGGACAAACAAAAGATACAATAATTACTTTACTTTTTTTATCTGCAACACCTCGATGATTCTTTGTTATGTTGATATCACTAGGGCTCAAAGACGATTACTAATAAAATTGTTTGGACAAACAAAAGATACAATAATTACTATTTAATAATACTGTACTTTTATGAATATTATGTTTATATGTGAGAACTAGGTTCGTGAGCTGTTCGAATGGTCATGTTAGGGTGGAAGGTGTAGTGAGGGTTTTCTCTTACCACATCAGCTTGTTCTTCCTCTAAAACATTTTTCTTTCAACTTTCCTTCAACACCTACAGCTCTCCTCCATTCACTCTTTATTTTTTCTATTAATATGAAATAATTTAAATAGCACAATATATAAATAAAACATTTTTCATAAACTAAAAAAAACATTACAACTAAATTAAAAACGTTACAAAGAAAACAAAAGTTGCTAACGAATCTTCGTCTACATTCGGAATGTAAGTGCACTCAATATGTTCCTTTAGATCATAACGAAGATTACGATAAGTTACACGATTTTTTAATTGATAAATCGTGTACAATCTTGATTCTTGATCTTGTTGAAGCTCGCGATTTGGAAGTTCGTCTTCATAAAAGTTAAGATATATTGCATTGTTCTTCATCTTTAAAATCATATTATCTATACTACATAATAAAGGATTTGAGACTTTTAGAAAAGGAAGTCTTAAAATTTTAAGACAAAAACATTACTAAAAAGGAAAATTAAAAAATTAATATAAAATATAAAAATTTAAGTCTCATTTAAATCACATAGTAACCCCCTTCAATAATGATATATTTTAATGCTAAATTTTTAAAAATAAAAGTGCTAATTATTTACATTATTATTAATTTAGACGTTCTACTTTTGAAAAACATATATCTACTACGTTCTAAAGTATATGAGACATGCTAAATAAAGAAGGTTTAAAATGAAAACATTTACTCGCTACAAAAGTTATCGGTACCCACCGCATTATGCCGGATACCCTTCTAGTGTAATATGATACATGCATACATCATGTTTTTTATGTTATCGGGTTTAACCTCTCGAGCGCCGAATGCTCATTATATGTCTTTCTTGCTGCTTTTTGTGCTTTTTTGAACCTTTTTTATTTAACGTCATTTGGCGTCGGGTGTTTGTACGCTTTGAAAAATGTAGCTTCTTTTAGATACATTCCATCACCAAGATAATACCTAAAAGCGTAGACATTGTTGTTCACTTCAAATGGACACTCAGGTGCAATGCCGTCTTTGATGTCGTTTAGCAATGGCACTTAATGAAGAACATTAAGGACGTTGTTCACACCGAAAACTTCAAAAACGCGCTAAATTCACAAGTCTTGTGATGCAACTGCTTCCAACATAATTTTCGGATGCGAATGATCACCTCTCAAAAATTGACATCGCCATCTAGTGGGGCAATTTGCCCACTACCAATGTGTGAAGTCAATGCTCTCCAACATTCTAGGAAACCTATGTAACTTTTCGTGTGCTATATATAAACGATGTATATCACTTCGTATCAGTCTTCGCAAATATTCTCTTCCGTATAGTTTCATAACCCACCTACAAAACTTATTCTAATTATCACGAGAAAATCGTTCTGACATTTGTAAATATTCATCATTGGCATCCGGAATACTTCCCAGTGCCAATTGACGAATTGCTGATGTGTATTTTTGTAAAGCCGAAAACCCTAACTTATCACTAGTATCTTGAGTTTGTTGAAAATATTTGAACGACTTTCGATATCGTTAACAATTTGTAAGAATAATTGTCTACTCATTGAAATCTTCTTCTAAAAACTTGTTCAACATAAACGGGATTTTAGGCAAAATAGGCGCAACGAGACGATCGTGTGCACCAAAACGATCACGTTTTTGGGAGGGTTTTACACTTTTCGGGTCTCGAACAAGCGGCCAATTGTAGCTCGAATCTTGTTTTGATAAACAACACCGCTTGTTTTATTATTTCGGATATAACAAATTTTCAATCATCAGAAGATGAAGAAATTATCAGAGAATGTGAAGAAGGTGTAGATGATGAAGAAGATGATGGCGTTTTTTGAATTTTTTGAATGGTGAAAGTTTTTTTTGAAAAGTATGAATTTTATTGTAAAAATCTAGGGTACTTTTTTGGGTATAGGGTTTCTTTGGTAAAATTTATTATTCCAAAAAATAAATAATTACATAGGATTAGGGTGAATCCGACATCACGACCGTTACAAGCAAACAAACACACATATTGTGCTTCAAAAAAACTATCATAAGAGTGACAAGTCACTCTTATGAACCTACAACAAAATGCCAACAACAAACTAGAAATATACGAACTCATACTCAATACAAATAGTGTGCATAGTACCGTCTCGATTTAACGATCCCGTCCGACGCTTCATTTTTGTTTTTCCGAGGAAGTTAAAAGCGGTGAAGGTGGTTCTTTGGGGAAAACCAGATTTTTAGAAGTTCAAATTATTTTCTTAGAATAAAATATTTTGTTAAAATTAGAAAATAATTTATAAAATAAACTTTGTGCAAAATGTTTATTTCACATTTGTGAAAAAACATTTCTTTAATCATTTACAATGTTTAATGTTCATTGTTCATTCCTTTAGTGATTTTGGTGTCGAGATAGAGTTTTACGACTAAAACTTTGGTCACGTTAAATTTTACGTAGAGTGTTTTTATGTTTTGTTATTATCAAAATATAGAGAAAATAAATAACGCTTTTAAACATTATTTTTATTAATACGTTTTCTTAAGTTTCTAGGTTTTATCCGTTTCGTCCATTTTATACTTTTCATACATTTTCGTTCGCTTTTATAAGTTTCGCCCTTTCATACATTTTTGTACGATCTTATCTATTTCTATATGTTTTCGTCCGTTTTATACATTTTGTCCGTTTTATATGTTTTCATCCGTTTTTCTTACGTTTTTCCGTTTTATGCGTTCTTATACATTTTGTATGGTTTTGTATATTTTTTACGTTTCGTACAATTTTATATGTTTTATACGTTTTATGTGTTTTATCGCTTTGTATGTTTTTATACGCTTTTATCCGTTATTTAGAAAATAGATGAAAATGTAAGAAAGCGTATAAAATGGACGAAAACATATAAGAGTTTACAAAAACGGATAAAACATATGAAAACGCATAAAATGTAGATAAATAGATGAGAACATATAAAAGCGGAGCAAAGCGTATAAAAACGGGAAACGTATGAAAACGTAAGAAAATGGGCGAAAATGTATAAAAACGGACGAAAACGTATAAAAACAGACAAAACGTATACAAATGGATGAAAACGTATAAATATAGACGAAAATATATAAAAACGAATGAAAACATATTAAAACATACATAACGTATAATAACGGATGAAAACGTATAAAAATGAATCACTTTGGTAAATAAATAAAAACGTATATAAAAATGTATAAAAAACAGTAGACAAAAACGTATATAAAAACACGTAGATAAAAACGTATATAAAAATGTATATAAAAATATAGATAAAAACATGAGATTATATACTGGGAGGCCATTCAACTATTAAACATTTTTAGCCCACCTATTTATCAAAAGTAACTTACAAGCCACCCATTTATGGGTTTGCTTTGCTTATATGAATTTCAAATAAATTTATCTAGAAAATATTTAAAACAACGAGAATAAAGCTAACTATAGCATATTAAAACAACACAAATGAGTATTGAAATATAACATATGAGGTCTAGCTATTATTTAAGTGCAACTTTAGTTAATTGAAAGTGATTATATTTTTAATTTTATTGTTTTTATATGTTGAAGATAGCTTTATTCTTGAAATTTATGTCCCCTTATCTTTTTACCTTAGCTATGGAAGTTCTTACATTATTATTGCAGCGTAGGGTTCAAGAGATGGATGGTTTTCAATACCATAATCTGTGTGAAGGGCAAAAGATTGTTAATCTTTGTTTTGCTGATGACCTATTCCTTTTTACCCATGGTGATGTGTTATCAGCTAATGTTGTTATGGATGCTTTAAATGAGTTTAAGGATTTCTCGAGGCTTGTTCCTAGTATACAGAAGAGCACAACATACTTTTGTCAAGTCCCAAATCAGGTTCGGGTATCTATTCTTAGCTCGTGGCCTTTTGAAGAGGGTATGTTACATGTTAAGCATTTAGGTGTGCCACTTATATCCTCTCG
Source organism: Chrysanthemum lavandulifolium (assembly GCA_022545495.1). NCBI lineage: Eukaryota > Viridiplantae > Streptophyta > Magnoliopsida > Asterales > Asteraceae > Chrysanthemum > Chrysanthemum lavandulifolium. The sequence continues at coordinate 39,189,287 of CM040243.1, forward strand.
TCTACTCTATCGGGATTGTAAAGTACTTGTGGAAAACTTCAAAGTCGCATAGCTACTTGGACGAATAAATTCCTTTCTTTTATGGTCGATTAGAGCTTATCATGTATGTTCTATCTTCTATGCATATTTATTGGGCGTCCGTGTTTATTCTTCCTTCTCGGATTGTTCACGATCTTGAGAATTAAAGAGAGGTTCTCTATGGTGTAAAGGTGATATGAAGAAGGGTAAGGCGAAAGTGGCATGGGAAGATATTTGTAAACGAAAGTATGAAGGTGGTCTTGGGATACATCGAATCGAGGATTTTAATGTTGCTCTTATGTCAAATCATATTTGGAGTATTTTGACGATAAGGAGTCATTGTGGGATAAATGGATCCATTCTTATAAACTTAATGGTCAAGCTTTTGAAGTTACTTCAAACCAAGCACTATTAGGCCCTATTTTTGGTTTAATGTTCGGAATGGTAAATTGGCTTATGTCTTGTTTGATGATTGGTGTTCCCACAATCCTATTATGAGATTCCTTTCGTTCAGAGAAATTAATCGATCTGGTTTCACGGTTAAGGATTCGGTTTCCAAATTAATTCATAATGGGGAATGGAGGTGGCCTACTAAATGGTTATCTAGGTATTCTATTTTGGCTTAAATCCACGTTCCGAACTTAAATGATGAGGTCGATGACGAGCTTATGTGGAAATCTAGTAATAATGAATTGAATCCTTTCTCGGTTACTCGTGAGTGGGATTCGGTTAGATTGAGAGGAGATACTATTTGATGTGTACGGTGTGTACAAGTTTTAAATTTCTAAAAGACGAATTACCAATTTTACCAATAACACATACGAGCAAGTGCACTCGTCCGTTATAGCAAGATTATAAAGGTAAGTCGGGATCGATTCGCAGGATTTGAGTGAATCTGATTAACAAGTTTGAATCAACTAAGACAATCCAAAACATATAACAACGCAAATAGATATAAGGAAATTCAGATGATTAAAAACTACACTTGCTTAAACTAGTTTCTTATTCTTGATTAGTGTGATTGTGCTAACCTCTTAACATGTTGGTTATGATAATTAGTTGGTGTACTAATCTATCGTTCTTACAAGTTAAACCTTCGTCAAAGTTTATAAAAACAAGCATTAAGTTTAACCTATCAATTCAAGATCAATTCAAGTTTCATAAGTTTATTTTCACAAACTCAAACACAAAAACATCCATATGCTTTATCAAATTGCTTAAGAAATGGTCAATACAAAAGGTAACCGATTATAGACAAAAGGGTACAATTGATTGTCAACAACTAATCTTACGACCTTTTAGATGTTTCCAATCAATCCAACTTGATAATCAAAAAGCATTTTTATTACAACCACACCTTAGTTCCTTTGTTTAATCAAGAATAATAGGTAAAAACAATCATCCATAGACAAAATGATTATAACTAGTTGAACAACAATAAGTTCTTTCGACCTCTACGATTATTATCAACTAGTCAAACTTGATTTAACAAATGTCACTATGAAACTTTAGCACAATTGGATCTTAGAATCAACTTGAAATTGAATTAAAACAAGTTAACACAATCACTAACTATTCATATGATAATCAACATCATTTAAGCAATTGTATAAAGAAACTAGCCACTCATAGCAAACATAAACATAAACTCAGAACTTTGAACATTAGAAAACATGATTAAGAGTCTTACAATGCTTGGAATAAGATTACAAATGGTGAAGTAATGATTCCCAAAGTATTGGGGTAGACTCCTTGGGGTTCTGGCCTCCAAATGTGGGACTTCTGGAACTCCAAACTGATTCGTGCAAAACCGTCAAGTTTTATCACTCAAGTCTGCCACTTGTGAATGGCAGACCGTAACAAACTTAAAACTGCTTAAGCACGAATGCAATGAAGATCTGGGGAGTATAGTGCTTCCCCGGGTCGTTATGTCCCAGCGAGCTGTGCAATGGATCACCCAATGTATAGTGATCGAGAGATTTGAACGGAAAAAGGGATTCGTAAATATGATTATAACTAAGGAAAAGCCAACAAATTACAAGGGCTTAAATGCAAATTAAAGAAAATTAAAAAGATAAAAAATATTAAATAAACGCTATCACTATTAATTTGATGAACGTTTAAAAACTTAAAACTTATGTTTAAATAAAAATTACGTAAACGTACAAAATAAAAAGTGAGATTTACACAATATTAATCCTAAAAATATGAAAATAACATTTTTACAATCCTAATGATAAAAGAAAATTTATAGAAAAAGAAAATTATTTTATAACTATTAAATTAATTATTATTAATTAAAAACTATTTTAACTATTAAATAATAACCTAAAACACAAGAAAATAGGAAATAAGGCTTGAAAAATAAAATTAAGACTTAAAAAATCTAAAATATCAAAAGAGAATTTTCAAAACTATTTTGTATTTTTCTGAATATTTTTCTATTTTCTAGGAATTAAAAAACTATTTAAAACTACTTAAATGGCTTAAAAATACAAATTTAACTAAGAAAAATCTAAAAAAATATTTTTTTGTCTTTTTATATTTATCTTAACTTAAGAAAAATGAAAAATTATTTTTTTGAACCTTTTCTTAATTTTTTGAATTAAATGCTATTTAAAAATGCTTAAAAACTAATTTAAATGCAGAAAAATAGCAAACCAACTTGGAAAAATCTGAAAATTTCAGGAAAACTCTAAAATAATATTAGGAAGCTAGGAAAATTGGAAAAACAGATGGTTATGTGGAGGAATTAGGAACTGATGTGCAAAGTGCTTATAGATAAGCACTTTGAATAAGCAAATGGAAACCTAAGACCACCCAATGAAAGCGAGGACTTGAATAAGCTAAAAGAACCTAAATGCAACAAGAATAAACAAGCTATAACCACAGGATTGCAATCTACAAAGATTTGGTGAAATGAGATTTTGAACTAAAAACAGGTGAGAGGGTACAAGGTTGCGACTTAAAACAAGCACCTAAATAAGTCGGAAACCAAAAGAAAATGTTGGAACTAGAGGAAGACACTGGTGACTATCTAAAATCCAAAGCTCAGACCTAGAGAAGCTCTTATGAGCCAAATGCAAGCTCTGCAAAGCTGTGATAATCCCTGTGCAGCTCTCAAGTGCCTGACAGGCATTTAGCATCATTTGACAAGCCATTTAAGAGCTTAAAGAAAATTCACAAAATTATGCTAAAATGGACATAAGAAACTAGACCAGAGGGCTTTTAAAACTACAATTTCCATTGATATTGACTTAGAAATGAGCCCAAGAAAATCATCTTAGATTGGGCAAAAGCGAGTTTTGCCATTTTGACTTTGAAGCAATCATGAAAAGTTGACCAAAATGAAATTTGAAGCTAATTTTGGATTGAATGAGATGTAACTTGATGAAATAACACTAATGCTAGCTAGCTCTAAGATTCTTAAACACAAAACAAGAACTTGATTTGCAATAATTTCAACAGTTAAGCCTTAAAGAAAGATAGAATGGAATTTTGACTTTGAGAGATTGCAAGCACAAGTTAAAAGGAGAAATGGGCATGAATTGGCTACACAAGCTTGAAACAACAGAGACCTACCCTGCATAAACCTATAGCTCGACTTAAGGTACCGAACCAAACACCCTTTATACCAACTGCTTTGTAATTAAAATGATCTAAACACTAAACCAACTTGTAATAAGGATCAAACTAAGTTTATATAACCTAAATATAACTACTTAAACAGTTAAAACTACCAATGATCACAGATACAAGAATACGCATAAAATGCAAAATAGACTTGAAAATGAAAAGTGAAATAACCACTCACGGTGTTTCCAACTTGTTTGCGAGGCTAAGACTAAACCCAATCTACTCTATCCTACTCTATTACAACCCAAATCAACTTCGCTTTAACTTTAATCATCACCATTCCAGCTTTGAACCATTTCTCTTCATTGTTGACTTTCATTGACCATTTCACAATTTTGCTTGAAATTTAATTGTAAGCTCATCAAAAGCTATAAGGAGCTTATGTGAGCTTGTATGAGTTTAAAATAAGCTACTAACACTTGTACATAAGAATTTGAAAGCGAAAATTGTAACGATGAGCATTAAACTTGGAACTTAGATAAAAGACTTGGATTGATGTTCAAAACACATTACAAAGATGATTTAACTAAAATGTGATACAAAGAAACTGAAATTACAATATTTTGAACTAAAATAAGACATTTAATTAAGAAACGACATAAGAGAAAATTTTAAAACTAACTACTCGCTTTTCTCTTCTCCTCTTCCTTCTATTTATACTCCAATCAACTCCCCACTTGTTTCTGAGCTTTTCCCACCTCTATTTGAGGCCCTTGGATCATTTGAAGTAATCTTGGCCATTTATCATTTTTTGGCTTGAAATTGTTTTTAACAGCTGTGTTGAGATTGAGTGTTAGGAGAGGGGAGAATTAAATGTATCTTGGCTTCTTTTGTTTGGAGTGATAAGGTGGGGATAAAAGGTGAATGGGGATGGGAAAGCACGGTTTTTGAGAGATAGCAGGTGGGGAAGAAGGTGGGATATTTGGCGCGTGTTGGGTGTTTTAACCAAAGGTTTGACTTGAGGTCTAATATCAAAGGGGGTCAAATGAAAGGGGGGTCCAAAAGGTGTAATGGCAGGGTCACTTGGGTTTTTGATAGGGTCCAAAATGGGTATTAAGAGTTTTAATTATCAAGGACCATTAGTGTAAATTCTGAAATTTAAGGGACCTATGCTGCCATTTTCACAAAGTTGTTCCAAGGACTAAAAGTGACAAGCTTCAAAAGTACAGGGACCAAACTTGACAATTTCTAATTTCCAGGGGCCATTTCTGCTAAATTTCAAACTTGAAGGACCAATTTTGTAATTTTCTCAAACTTTTGATATTTTTCACCAAAGGACTAATTTTGACAACTTATGATTTTAAAAGGACCTTTGGTGATTTTTCTTTGAAATTAGGACTCGGGGACTATTTTGACAATTTTAGAAACTTGGGGGTGAAGCGCCAATTATGCAAACTTTGCTCATTTTCATCGATTTTAAACATTTTGCATCTGAAACATATAAAATGTAATTTTGGAATATTTTCGAGTATTTTGATGCATTCGAGCATTTTAAGCGTTTTAGATTCAGATTGACTAAAAATGATGAGTATTTACACACTCATCAATCCCCACACTAAACTATTGCTAGTCCCTAGCAATCTTTTGAGAAAAACTTAATGGATTTGAATCTCTTTACCAAAAGCCATTACTTACGGAGTAGCCAAATGTTTGAGTTCAAGTAAGAACCATGGTACACCGATAACCATGTGATTTTGAGCAAACCACCGACTTCCAACGGATTTGATTTGTCTTTACCGAAGCCGTTTGCTCTGGACTAGCCAACTCTTAGATAAATTATCAATATTATCTTTGGTGGTGATTACCAATTATGGTTTTTCCCACGCCTTTACCACAAGCCATAAACTTGCGGGCAAGCCAACTCTTCACTTTTTAGGATATGGTGGTGAATACCATACAATTTTGGGCAAATTGCAAGCGTAACGGATTTGAGATATCTTTACCAAGAGCCGTTTGCTCTGGATTAGCCAATCCTTTTGTTTATTAGACAAGGTGGATGATAACCAATTGAGTAAGTGTAGAACACTTACTCCAAAAAAATTTTGGCTAAAAGCGGGAATTAGGCGGTATATTTACATGATAAAATTCGTGAGAATTCTCCCCACACTTAGAAATGAATATTGCCTCAATATTCAAAGTACCAGCGGTTATGCCGAAACCGAGAACGTAAAGGGAAATACTACGGCCATTATTTAGAAAGATGATTTTTTTTTTTTTTTTTTTTTTTTCATGAAACTATATATATATAACATGTGGGCAACTCCCCCACACTAGGTGGTACACACGGGTGAAAACCCATGTTAAGCTCTTGTTTTTGGTTACCGAGTCGCTAGCTTGACTCGACCCAATTCATTGGTTCATGGGAAGCAAAGTGGAAGAAACAATCTCCATCGGACTTTCATTCAAGATGTTTGGATAAACATTGAAGTACGTGAAAGTTCCACACCGATGAGATATACATAGAACCGCTCAAAATGATAAATGAAAATGCGGGGTCAAAGATAGTGTCTTCATTCCGAAGGAGTGAAGATGAAGAGAATCACAAGATATTTGAGGAAAGGAAGAAAGACTTTGATAACAATCAAGATCCATTCTTCATCCTCAAATGTAGACATATCGGGAGGAAGGGTGAAGGTAGTATCATCAATAAGCAAACTCGTATGATAGAGTACACCTTCCTCCGAGCTAATATCATCCTCAAGATCAAAGTAGAAATGATCATGTTCGGAGGAGATATGTCATGAGAGAGTTCACGGAGAACTCTTCATGAAGAGAATCATTCACATGAAGTGAAATTGTGAACTCTTGTTCCATTGTGGGCTCATCACTATCCTCATCTGAGTATCAAAGAGTGGATTCTCAGAATTGAAGTGAATTGAGTCGAATTCAAATAGAGGATTGGTGAAAGTAGCTTTGAATGTTTCGGGAACAATGTGATCAACATTCTCTATTGGATTTGTTATGATAAAGTGAGTGAGCGATCATTATCAATGAGACTTTCGGTCTCTCCCGGATCGGCTTGAAATCAAAGAGTGGATTGATGTGAGTGAGTTCACGGAGAACTCCTCAAGAAGATGATCGACATCGTTGTGGAAGTGATGCCTCAACATACTCGATGTTTCCATAGGAAGCACAATTTTCGCTACAATTGGAGAAAGTTTCCAAATGATCATTTGAACACTCAAGAGGGAAGAAGATTCACATATGATCGAAGTTCCTGTGACTCTCTCGGGATTGGGACAAGGTTCTCAACACTAGACTTTATGAATTCGTCCGATTCCTTTTCGTGAACAGTGTCAAGATGCTCGTCCCCATGTTCGAGAGTGAGTGGGAGCTTGGTGTGATAGCGATTGTTTGAGAAGGAATCTCAGCTCTTTGGGATATCAACCGACGAGGAGTTGAGAAATGTTATCTTTAAAAGGATAAAACTCTCCTCGTCATCATCATATAGAGAGCGCCTTAAGAAATTGGGAGCGTCTTAGAGCCGCATGCTCTAGGACTAATAATTCTTCCCTAGATTGGCGGGCCTCTCTTCTTGACTAACAATTTTCCCATGGTCTTTTCACCACTCACTTGATTCTTAAAGTTACTAATCATATCCTCAAGTGTTTTCATTGCGGTTTCAAAATCATGGGAGTTTTCTTGAGACAACGGCTCGGTGGAGTTTGAACCGTATGGTCTTTGTGGAGGTTGGAAATTGTCAAACATGTAAGAGTCATGATTGTTACAAGGAAATGGATTCCTATTTGACAATCGGAGAGTGAAGTGGGGACCTCCACGGTGCTCACAACAAGAAAAGCTGAGTGCGAACAGTGAATCATATGGATTTTGGTTATAACCAAAGTTACGAGCATCACCGGAAAACTGTTCATAGACAAACGTGTTTCGGATTGACACTCAAATCCTTGGTGAGGACCTCCACAAAATTCACAGCGGTATGTTGATTATATGAAGATAAGTCGGGTGTGGTGGGTAATTGGAAAAGTTTGAGGGTCGTTAAATGAGTTCGATTAGGATCATAATCAAATGAATTCCTCGAACCACAAAACAAACAACTCCGTTATGAATATCATTACCACATTGTACACACGTACACCAACGACGTGGTGAACCAAAAGAGGCTCACCACAACCGACACAAGGAATAAGCGATTGCATTTGATAGTTATAAGAAGGAATCGGTTTATTCAAAGAATCAACAAAACCAACATGGTGATCCGAATGACTATCAAGTCTCGAAGAACATTTTGAAAAATCGGGAGGTGGGACAAGTGGTGTGCTCGAGAGCTAGCAATTTCCACCACTTCGTTATGGTATCCGGTTACGGTTCTTGAGAAGCGTGAAGATTAAGCAAGTCATTCTTGCTAGTCACCGGTCGAAATTTGCATGTTTGCTTTTAACCGTAAATCGTGAAAGTTTAGAATCAATTCTAGGCGGCTTAGGAGCAATTGAGGTTAGGTCTTTGGATAACCGTAGGTTGGACGTGTTAGAACTTCCATTATCGGAGGAAGTACGGTCCTTTGTCACCTCGGTTTCTCGTTCCATTTCCTATGCAGAATGAATGGATCATCACGAACAACACGAATTCTTGACATTTGTGATAAAGTCTCAAGTTTTCAACCGTCCCGAGTCGTCCTCGAGAGATTCCATGAGAATAGAAAAGTTAGAATCAAAAGGATAGAGGTAAAGGGATAAAGAATCAAAAGAGTAAGAGGGTAAAGATGAATGTTTTTGGTTTTTGATAAACATTTTGTAAAACGAAGGATGAAAATCTTTTGGGTTTTGATTTTTAAAGAGAATATAAACACATCTGAGATGGTATGGACAATGAGTGAGTATCCAAATCACTAATCGCTAAGCGGAAGATAATCAACTGACTCCCGCGTGGCGCCAAAAATTTGATTCGTGCAAAACCGTCAAGTTTTATCACTCAAGTCGCCACTTGTGAATGGCGGACCGTAACAAACTTAAAGCGCTAAGCACGAATGCAATGAAGATCCGGGAGTATAGTGCTTCCCGGTCGTTATGTCCCAAGAGCTATGCAATGGATCACCCAACGATATAGTGATCGAGAGATTTGAGCGGAAAAAGGATTCGTGAATATGATTATAACTAAGGAAAAGCCAACAAATTACAAGGGCTTAAATGCAAATTAAAGAAAATTAAAAGATAAAAATATTAAATAAACGCTATCACTATTTTTACATTTGATGAACGTTTAAAACTTAAAACTTATGTTTAAATAAAATTACGTAAACGTACAAAATAAAAAGTGAGATTTACACAATATTAATCCTAAAAATATGAAAATAACATTTTTACAATCCTAATGATAAAAGAAAATTTATAGAAAAAAGAAAATTATTTTTATAACTATTAAATTAATTATTATTAATTAAAAACTATTTTTAACTATTAAATAATAACCTAAAACACAAGAAAATAGGAAATAAGGCTTGAAAAATAAAATTAAGACTTAGAAAAATCTAAAATATCAAAAGAGAATTTTCAAAACTATTTTTGTATTTTTCTGAATATTTTTCTATTTTCTAGGAATTAAAAAACTATTTAAAACTACTTAAATGGCTTAAAAATACAAATTTAACTAAGAAAAATCTAAAAAAAATATTTTTTTGTCTTTTTATATTTATCTTAACTTAAGAAAAATGAAAAATTATTTTTTTGAACCTTTTCTTAATTTTTTGAATTAAATGCTATTTAAAAATGCTTAAAAACTAATTTAAATGCAAAAAAATAGCAAACCAACTTGGAAAAATCTGAAAATTTCAGGAAAACTCTAAAATAATATTAGGAAGCTAGGAAAATTGGAAAAACAGATGGTTATGTGGAGGAATTAGGAACTGATGTGCAAAGTGCTTATAGATAAGCACTTTGAATAAGCAAATGGAAACCTAAGACCACCCACTGAAAACAGGGACTTGAATAAGCTAAAAGAACCTAAATGCAACAAGAATAAACAAGCTATAACCACAGGATTGCAATCTACAAAGATTTGGTGAAATGAGATTTTGAACTAAAAACAGTGAGAGGGTACAAGGTTGCAGCTTAAAAACAAGCACCTAAATAAGCTGGAAACCAAAAAGAAAATGTTGGAACTAGAGGAAGACCTGGCTGACTATCTAAAATCCAAAGCTCAGACCTAGAGAAGCTCTTATGAGCCAAATGCAAGCTCTGCAAGAGTGCATAATCCTGTCTCGGAGCTCGATTGCCTGCAGGCATTTAGCATCATTTTGACAAGCCATTCAAGAGCTTAAAGAAAATTCACAAAATTATGCTAAAATGGACATAAGAAACTAGACCAGAGGGCTTTTAAAACTACAATTTCCATTGATATTGACTCGAAATGAGCCCAAGAAAAATCATCTTAGATTGGCCAAAACTGAGTTTTGCCATTTTGACTTTTTGAAGCAATCATGAAAAGTTGACCAAAATGAAATTTGAAGCTAATTTTTGGATTGAATGAGATGTAACTTGATGAAATAACACTAATGCTAGCTAGCTCTAAGATTCTTAAACACAAAACAAGAACTTGATTTGCAATAATTTCAACAGTTAAGCCTTAAAGAAAGATAGAATGGAATTTTGACTTGGAGAGATTGCAAGCACAAGTTAAAGACAGAAATGGGCATGAATTGGCTACACAAGCTTGAAACAACAGAGACCTACCCCTGCATAAACCTATAGCTCAGTTAAAGCTACTGAACCAAACACCCTTTATACCAACTATTTTGTAATTAAAATGATCTAAACACTAAACCAACTTGTAATAAGGATCAAACTAAGTTTATATAACCTAAATATAACTACTTAAACAGGTTAAAACTACCAATGATCACAGATACAAGAATACGCATAAAATGCAAAATAGACTTGAAAATGAAAAGTGAAATAACCACTCACAGGTTTCCAGCTTGTTTGCAGGCTAAGACTAAACCCAATCTACTCTATCCTACTCTATTACAACCCAAATCAACTTCTGCTTTAACTTTAATCATCACCATTCCCAGTTTTGAACCATTTCTCTTTATGTTGACTTTCATTGACCATTTCACAATTTTTCTTAAAATTTAATTGTAAGCTCATCAAAAGCTATAAGGAGCTTATGTGAGCTTGTATGAGTTTAAAATAAGCTACTAACACTTGTACATAAGAATTTGAAACCGAAAATTGTAATGATGAGCATTAAACTTGGAACTTAGATAAAAGACTTGGATTGATGTTCAAAACACATTACAAAGATGATTTAACTAAAATGTGATACAAAGAAACTGAAATTACAATATTTTGAACTAAAATAAGACATTTAATTAAGAAACGACATAAAGAAAATTTTAAAACTAACTACTCCATTTCTCTTCTCCTCTTCCTTCTATTTATACTCCAATCAACTCCCGCTTGTTTCGAGCTTTTCCCACCTCTATTTGAGGCCCTTGGATCATTTGAAGTAATCTTGGCCATTTATCATTTTTGGTGGAAATTGTTTTAACAATTGTGTTGAGATTGAGTGTTAGGAGAAGGAGAATTAAATGTATCTTGGCTTCTTTTGTTTGGAGTGATAAGGTGGGGATAAAAGGTGAGCTGGGGGGATGGGGAAAGCCTGGGTTTTGCAGAGATAGCAGGTGGGGAAGAAGGTGGGATATTTGGCGCGTGTTGGGTGTTTTGACCAAAGGTTTGACTTGAGGTCTAATATCAAAGGGGGTCAAATGAAAGGGGGGTCCAAAAGGTGTAATGGCAGGGATCACTTGGGTTTTTGATAGGGTCCAAAATGGGTATTAAGAGTTTTAATTATCAAGGACCATTAGTGTAAATTCTGAAATTTAAGGGACCTATGCTGCCATTTTCACAAAGTTGTTCCAAGGACTAAAAGTGACAAGCTTCAAAAGTACATGGACCAAACTTGACAATTTCTAATTTCCAGGGGCCATTTCTGCCAAATTTCAAACTTGAAGGACCAATTTTGTAATTTTCTCAAACTTTTGATATTTTTCACCAAAGGACTAATTTTGACAACTTATGATTTTAAAAGGACCTTTGGTGATTTTTCTTTGAAATTAGGACTCGGGGACTATTTTGACAATTTTAGAAACTTGGGGGTGAAGCGCCAATTATGCAAACTTTGCTCATTTTCATCGATTTTAAACATTTTGCATCCGAAACATATAAAATGTAATTTTGGAATATTTTCAGTATTTTGATGCATTTCGAGCATTTTAAGCGTTTTGCGATTCGGTTGACTAAAAATGATGAGTATTTACACACTCATCACAAACTTTCCTGGACTTCTAAGGACGAATTTGAGAGCTTAAGAGCTTAGTTTGATGAGTAGAGAGAGTTGTATTGAAGTGTGTGTCTCATATGCTCACAATGGGTATCTATTTATACTAGTTCCAAGTCCTAGGGTATTAATTGCTGAACTTGACCTCCAAGGAGTTAGGAAGGGACTAGAATACACCAAGGGAAGGACCTAGAATCGTTTACATGCAAAGGGGAAACTTAGTGATGAAGATTTGGCAGAAACATGCACTCCAACCGGATCGGTCATATGACCAACCGATCCGGTTGGTCTTCTATAGGCTCCAACCGTATCGGTTCGGGCGGCAACCGAACGGTTGTATTGGCGTCTTGGCACTTTTGATCATCTTCCAATCGATCCGGTTGCATTTGCAACCGTTTGATTGGTCTTCCTAAGTGACGGAAAATCAACTTTTACTTCATTAGAACTTGTAGAACTTGGTTCTTCAATCATCTTGGTCTTCTATGGTACTAGAAATACTGAATTGTGCTTGACATGCTATACTGAAACGGGAATCTTCCAATTGTTGAAAATTCCATTACTTTTCTTCCGTTTCCCTGCACTTGGTTATAAACACTAGACAAACATCTTTTGATGTGATTAAGCACTGAAATCCTACAAATATAACCAAATAACATATACAAAATCACACATAACGCTACTGAAAACATGTACAATCTAAGCGTTATCAAATTCCCCCACACTTAAACTTTGCTTGCCCTCAAGAAAATCTAGGAAAAACATCCACTGGTACAAAATTATGATTACGAAAAATATGATGCAAATCTACCAAGTACAAGTACAAGAGAAGATTTATCAATGTTAGCCTCGCTAAAGTGAAGTCATTACGGGAATTGCATTAGTTTCTTTCTTTACTCATTCACAAGGACTAGTTTAGTCATTTGTGCTAAGTTAGGCTTGTCCTAGTATAAATACACCTCCTAGTCCCAACTAGGAGGGTAGGAAGTTCACATTTTGTAAAGAAGTGTGTGTGGTTTCTTCTTCTTCTCTAGAAACACACACATCTTCCCTTTCTATCTAATACAATAACCATGTCTTTCTCATTCTTTGAGCTTCCCGACCCCCGAACCACATGAATCACTAGTATTATCGGTCCTACAATCAATTATTCTTATAAGAGCGAAACTTTCAAGATGCTTGACAATATCCAATGATTTTCTTGCATGATTAACATTTCAAAAACACCCCACGGAAAAGGAACGAAATATAATTCACTCAATCGCTCAATTTAGTGGAGTAACAGGATAAATCACACTCATTGCTCATTCATGATTAGATTATTACCATAAGCTTGTACAAGAAACAAAACTCCACCGACGTGGCGTGAGCACCAAGAAAAAACATCTAAAGAGGACTTTTATTCGGGTTATGATGCTATGGCTAAGGGTTAAGGGCATGGATAAGGCATGGGAATATTTATGAAATTGGTGTTAAAATAAAAATAAAATCAAGTCTAATACCCGTGTTGCTAGCTACCAAACAATCCGCAAACCAATAAATGATTATACATTCATTTTCTTTTCTTCGGATTTCCACAACTCTTCGCTTTGCTTCGCCATGATAATTTTTCTTCGAACATAACACATTGGCTAATACATTCATACTTGCAACATTTTTTTTAACATAAACTCATCCATGAAATGGCTCAATCAACTAACAAGATGCGGTACTCATAATCATTTGAACAATCTTCACTTTCCGGGTGACTAGCAACCAACCGTTTAGACATTGATAAGGGTTAGGCTAAGGTTTAAAGTGTAAAATATTTTGTATTTTTGGACTTATCAAAAGAAAGGGATGGCTCGGAGGGTGTAACTAGGGGTATCTAGCGCTAAAGATGAGCGCTACAAATGGGTCCATGTAGGTGGTTAACTAACCGATGTGGCTAGCTAATATAGCATGATATGAAAAATGGAAGGTCATTTGGGTTAAATCCTAAGGTGCCTCTTTATCACACGAATTTACTTATTTCGCACGAATGCGATCTCACTGCGGTCTGGTAATGATTTGCAAGTACAAGTTCTAGAATAAATAAAATCACCGGCACACTCATAGCAAAAGATCCAAGCATAAAAGATGTATGCTTTATATATAATAGGCTCAAATCCTCACAATTTTAGTGGTAAGGGCTATAATTTATGCTAGAAAATGTTTATCGATCCCAGAATGGATTGCAATATTAATCGGAACACATCTCAAAGTTTCAAATATTACCAGTTTTACCAGTGGTTTGATCCAGTTATTCTAATATTATCCTAAAAGCGTGAAAATAACTAGATCACAAGTGCAAACAAAATTTTAATTTTAAGCTTAAAAACTCTAATTTTCCTATTCACCCCCCCACCACTCTTAAGTTAAACATTGTCCTCAATGTGAAAAACAAACTTCAAAGTATAGAAATAGGGAAAATAGAGATGAAACCAGATATTCCAATGAGTTTGTCGACAATTTTCTTCATCCAATCGCCCATTTGGAGTAATCATTACCGCACAAAATCTTATATACAAACAAAAGAGTTTTATTAAGATGTGGCACCCCCCACACACTTAAGTTCAACCAAAGGTTTAAACTTTGGGCGTGACCACAGAAAATCAAATTGGGAACACATGGGTTGCCTCCCGAGAAGCGCTTGTTTTAACGAGTCATCAGCCGGACTCGAATCTTCTAGAATTTACTTGGCCACAGATGCAGCCTTGAACATTTTGAAAAGTTCGGGGATATACATGAATTCTTCACCAGTAGCATCAATATCGTTCCAGATGAACTCAGTAGATGGTTTCAAAGGAACACTTTGTGGGATTCTTCCTTGAAAAGGTGCTACAAAGGTGATGGTTTCGAATTCATTTTCGAGGGAAACTGTCTCAACTGATATTTCATTCATTTGCTCCTTATCATAGTATAGTTTGATTCGGTGCCCATTAACTATGAAACTTCCACCCAGTTTGTCATAAAGTTCGACATAACCGGATGGATATCCATGTTTAACGATATATGGTCCAAACCATCTTGGTTGTAATTTAGGAGCTTTGAATTTGAATTTCATGTTGAAGAGCAGAACTTTATCTCCAGTTTTGAATTCTTTTCGAACTCTTAGCTTTTTGTAGTGATAAGCTTTTGTTCTGGCCTTATACAGTTAAGAATTTTCGTAAGTTCGGAGTCTTAGTTTGTCGAGTTTGTGCAATTGCAAGAATCTCTTTTCTCCAGCTATTTTGAGATCAGTATTACAGTTTCTGAGAGCCCAGTAAGCACGATGTTCAACTTCGAACGGCAAATGACAAGTTTTTCCATACAAGTGCGTAAGAGTTGTACCGTAGGAGTTTAATAAGCCGTCTGAAATGCCCATATAGCATCGTCAAGTTTCTTGACCACATCAAGTATTATCCTTCTTTTTTTGAGTATTCTTTTAAGAGCTTTGTTGGCGTTTTCAACTTGGCCCTTGGTTTGTGGATGATAAGCGATCGAGAATCGATGATGAACTCCATATATTTTCATGGTTTTCTCCATTTGTTGGTTACAGAAATGGGTTCCTTGATCGCTTATCAAGGCTTTGGGAATTCCATAACGAGCGAAAAGCTTTTTGAGGAAATTAACGACGACGCGAGCATCGTTCGTTGGTAAAGCTTCAGCTTCTGCCCATTTGGACACATAATCTATAGCAACGAGAATGTATTCGTATTTGTGGGATTTAGGAAATGGTCCCATGAAATCAATTCCCCAAATATCGAATATTTCAATCACTTGAATGCTTGTCAACGGCATTTTCTCTCTTCGCGAAAGGTTGGTTGTTCTTTGGCAAGCATCACAGTTCTGAACAAGTGTATGTGCTTCTTTGAATATTGTTGGCCAATAGAATCCAGCATCAAAAACTTTTTTAGCTGTGGTGGAAGGACCATAATGTCCCCCAGTTGGGCCATGATGACATTCGTCAAGGATCTTGCGGGTTTCGGAACCAGAAACACATATTCGGATCATTTCGTCGGGACACATTTTGAAAAGATATGGTTCTTCCCAAAATAGTATTTAAGTTCGAAAAGAATTTGCTCCTTTGAGCGTGAGTTAAACCTTTTCTTAGAATACCTCCAGCGAGATAGCTCGCAAAGTCAGCAAACCAAGGATCGTCATTTACATCGACGGTCATGAGGGTTTCATCGGGGAAGTAATCATCGATTTCTTCTTCCTTTAATTCCTCAAGATCTGGATTTTCAAGACGTGATAAGTGATCGGGGGCTAGATTCTCTGCTCCTTTCTTATCTTTGATTTCGATGTCAAATTCTTGGATTAGTAGAATCCATCGAATGAGACTCGGTTTAGCATCTTGCTTGGTGAGCAGATATTTTAGTGCCGAGTGATCGGTGAACACGATTATTTTGAGAGCACAAGGTAGGATCGGAATTTGTCGAACGAAAACTACGGCCGTAATTCCTTTTACAGGATGGCGGTATAATTTTGCTGAGCACTATTTAATGTCTTGCTAGCAAAATATATGGGCCGAAAGTGTTTTCCTTCTCGTTAGCCTAAGACAGCTCCAAATGAAAAATCGCTGGCATCGCACATAAGCTCGAAGGTTAGTGACCAATTAGGTGAAACCATGATCGGAACACTAGTTAGTTGAGAATTCAACGTTTCAAATGCTTTTATGCAATCAGCATTGAAGTCTTTCAATACAAATAAGCCATAAAAACGTTTATTTATATTTTACGATCTTCTAATGTTTTGTCGATAACAAACGTAAAATCATTTTAACGAAACAAATAAAATACGTAAATGGTTTGAACTAATAGTTTCTAACATACTTACGTTTTCACATAGAACACTAAAAAAAGTATAAGTGATTTTATGATTTAATATTACATATGTAGAACAACTAGTGTTTACATATTTGGGTAAAATATACACATAATTAGTATGTAGTATATTGGGTAATTTAAATGGGTAGAAACTTAAGTATCATAACCCATTGACCAAATACATTGAATGTAGTTGGGTATAACCCAAAGTCCATGACCCATATCCATGGAGCTTGACCCATAACCCATTGCATGACATCATGCTTATGTCATATATGGATAATATCCATAACCCATGGTATTGACCCATACCAATGTGACTAGGTGCATTGCACTCATAAGATACATTATATCTAGTAAAAGACCCATGGATCAACCCATGACCCATAACCCATAACCAAAATACCCATGGGTAAAGAGGATCGTCCCACAGATCCCTAGCTTTATGCTAGACGGATCCGTTGTGGGAGGGATCTGTGGGATCCGGGGAACAGTAGACATTTTATCTCTATAAATAGTGAGCCATTTCTTTATTGTTTCTCACCCCTTTCTCACATACTTTCCCCTTGAGTTAAAAACTCTCTAACCCCAGATCCAAGTGAACTATGTTTGTAGTTTTGTTTTTGTGTGATCCTCTAGGTTCCTCTTAAAGGCGAGATCACCACCTTTGAAGTCAAGCAAGCTCAATTCCATGAGTTGCCATACTTCCTCATCATCAAGACTACTGAAGTCATCTTGTTAATGATTCTTTTCTTTCTTCTAAGAAGTGTAGTGTTGAAGACATTAGTGAAAGATGTCTCAAGTGTCAAGATGAAGACATTAGTGAAAGATGTCGATCGTCCGTATTATAGGCATTAGTGAAGGGTGCCTAGAAGTCAAGTCACAAGACATTAGTGAAAGATGTCTTGAAGATCTAGTTAAAGGCATTAGTGAAAGGTTCCTTAGATGTACATTCGATATGGTGTGTTTCGATGTACAAGATAGATTAGTACGGGATCCAAGGATATTGATATCCTTGATGATGTTGTAATAAGGAGTTGGTCTCCTTTGGGATTAGTCGTTGGTGTAGTGTTGGGTAGTAGTTCATCCATTGTAATGGAACTCGGTACTTAGCCTAGTACCGGATAAAGGGTAGGCGACGTTGTGGTAGGTGTGGTTCACCTTGGTGTGAAAGAACCCGGTGGTTAGCCTAGTACCGGAAAAAGAGTAGGCAACGTTGTGAAGGCTTCTCCGCCATAAGGAGTTGGTGTCGTGTAGTGATTACGAACTCTCGAGTAGGTGACTCGGGGAGTGGAGTAGGGCAAGGAAGGTGTCCTTGCAGCCGAACCACTATAAATACTTGCTTTGTGGTTTTGTGCTTCTTACTCTTATCTTTTCATTACATACTTCTATATGTTTGTTTATCAACATCCAACACACATCCAAATAGATTGACATAAGTCGATCTAAATATTTTAAAAGAAAGTTTTAATTGGCAAAACTATTCAACCCCCCTTCTAGTTTCCACAAAGTCAAAGATAGATTCCTTCTCAAGAAGTTTTGTCATCGGACGAGATATTTTAGAAAAATCTTTGATAAAGCGCCGGTCGAAACCGGCATGTCCTAAAAAACTTCTAACGGATTTGACGTTAGTTGGTGGTGGAAGTTTCGTGATAATGTCAATTTTTGCTTTGTCTACTTCCATGCCTGCACTGGAGATCTTGTGGCCAAGCACAATTCCTTCGGTCACCATGAAGTGACATTTTTCCCGATTAAGGACAAGGTGTGCGACCGCATCTTTCGAGCATTTTTTCAAGATTGGAAAGACAAGCTTCAAATGAGTTTCTGAAGACTGAAAAGTCATCCATGAAAACTTCCATGGAGGATTCGAGCATGTCTTGGAATATTGCTATCATACATCTTTGAAAAGTCGCAGGTGCATTACAAAGACCAAAAGGCATACGCCGATATGCGTAGGTTCCAAAAGGACAAGTGAAAGTGGTCTTTTCTTGGTCATTAGGATCGATTGGAATTTGAAAATATCCTGAAAATCCATCGAGGAAACAAAAGAATTTATTTCATGCTAGTCTTTCAAGCATTTGATCCATGAACAGGAGTGGAAAATGATCTTTTCTGGTGGCTTTGTTTAATTTCCAACAGTCAATGCAAACGCGCCAACCAGTGACAGTTCTAGTAGGGACTAGTTCATTCTATTCATTAGTCACAACCGTCATCCCTCCTTTCTTAGGAACACAGTGAACGGGACTCACCCAAGGACTATCCTTGATTGGGTAAATGATACCAGCATTGAGAAGTTTTATGATTTCCTTTTTGACAACTTCTTTCATGTTGGGATTGAGTCGACGTTGACGTTCAACAATAGGTTTGATCCCTTCTTCAAAATTGATTTTGTGCTTGCAGAAATTGGGACTAATTCCTGGGATATCAGATGTTTTCCAAGCGAAAGCTTGTTTGTGATTTTTGAGGACAGAACCTAAACTTTCTTTCTCATTGGCCTCGAGTAATGAAGATATGACTACTGGAAGAAGTGAGTTTTCCTCCAAGTAAGCATATTCAAGATGATCAGGGAGAGGTTTGAGTACGAGATCAGTTGGTGGTTCTTTGATAGAGGATTTTATTCTTATCTCGTTATCGAAAGTTATTTCTTCAAAGTTTTCTTCCTCCATTTCTTCTTCCTCCGTGTTATCTCCTTCGAACTCTACTTTCATGAAATCATCAAACTCTTTGTCAAAGTCTGTTTCATTGATTTTTGAGACGTAGTCATGAATGAATTGGATTAGTTAAGTAATGCATCCAATTCTTCGTCGATGACTTCATCGATAACATCGATGTTGACACAAATGTCATCACTCGAGCGTGGATAGCGCATTGCTTTATCGATTAGAAAGGTGATTCGATATTCTCCAACTCCAAGGTTGAGTTCTTTGCCTTTTACTTTGATGATTGCATCGGTATTTAGGAAAGGTCTTCCTAAGATGAGTGGAACTTTACTATCTTCTTCCATTTCTAAGATTACAAAGTCCACGGGAAAATGAATTTACCGACTTGAACAAGCATATTCTCGACAATACCCAGGATATTGATAAGAATGATTTGCTAATCGAATGCTCATTTTTGTTGGTTTAAGGTTGTTGTTGCATAACTTGGAATACAACAAATAAGGCATCAAATTGATACTTGCGCCAAGGTCGGCTAAAGCATCGCATTGAATATTATTCCCGAAAATACATGGAATAAGAAATCTCCCAGGATCTCCGAGCTTTGGTGGGATTTTATTTTGGACAATGGCTAAGCATTCTTCGTTAAGGAAAGTAGCTGATATTTGCTCTAGCTTGCTTTTGTTATTAAGAAGTTCTTTCAAGAATTTCCTGTAATTGGGCATTCCGGCTAAGACATCAACGAGAGGAACATTAAGTCTAACCTCTTTGATTATTTCAATGAACTTCTTATAACGCTCTTCCATTTTTTTCTTTCTTAAGGCATTGAGGATATGGAATTTTTGGTGTATACGCCTAGACAGATGGGGTAGTTTTCTTTTTGGTGATTTGAGTTGTGTTGGTTTCCTCAGCTTCATCCTCGCTATCTTGGGTGATAGGAGCATTTTCATTAGGATTTTGAGGTGGATCGTACGAGAGCCCACTTCTAGTGAAGACAACATTGATATGCTCATTTCTCGTTTGTGGTGGACGGTACGTTTTATCATACGATGGTTTTGGGTTGGATTGGGTTTTACTTGGTAACGAACCAGATGGTCGAGAGGAATGTTGGTCAGAAAGTCTGCCAAATTTGTTTTCAAGATCTTGGATAGATGCTTGATGATTTTTTTGTCCCTGCTCAACTTTGGCTTTGAGATTGAAAATTGATTTTGATAAAATCATTTGCGATTTTGAGTAGCCACGAATTCTCTCATGGTTTTTTCGAATTCGGATTCTTCCATCTTTTTTTCAGTGTTTTGTGGTGGTGGATTGTCAGTTCGTGGTTGAGATTCACGGTTGTCATCCCTTGGTCGGCGGTCTTGCCAATTTCCAGAATTCCAACCGTAATAATTACTACGATATCCTCCTCCACGGTATCCTCCTTGGACATAATTCGCTTCTCCTTCGTTAGGTCCACCCATAGGCTTATCGTCGCACTCAGATGATGGGTGATTTCCTCCACAATTGTTGCATCCGTCTCGCATTTCCTTCATTTCTTCTTTGATATCTTTGTATTGCGAGTCGATTTTTGAGGTTAAGGCTTCCATTTTCTCCATGAGTTTTGAGGTATCGGTGTTTTCGACAAAGGCAACGGTTTTTCGAAGAGGTTTGGTTTTGGAATCTTTAGACCAATCGAGTTTGAGAAGTACTCGATCTTGAGTAATTGGTGTGCATCGTTAGAGTCTCATAGAAAAGTTCCTCCAAGATTAGGGATGCCTTGAGAGATTTCATCTAGTCCATGGTAAAATATTTGGATAATGGTTCATTTGGATAATCCATGTCCATGACAACTACGAAGCAAATCTTTCATCCGAATCCAAGCTTCGACGAGTGATTCGTTGTTGTGTGAAAGCACGGATTTCTCCCATTAATCGATCAAACATGGCAGGTAGAAAGAATCGGCTTACAAAGGATTGCCTCATCTCCTCCCAAGTGTTGATAATTCCTGGGGTTAATTCATTGTACCATACTTTAGCATCTCCAGCGAGTGATGATGGAAAAAGTTTGAGTTTGATGGCATTGACATCGGTGTCGCCATAACAGAACATGCGAAAATTTCGATGAATTCGGCAATGTTCTTATGCGGATCGCCTCGCACGCCATCGAATTGACGGTCTTTGATCATGGAAAGATGATGACCCTTCACGGTGAAGTTGTCACCAAGGTTGACAACAACAATAGCACTCCCGAGGGTTGGTGCTACGGCTCGGTTGGTTCCCACATTGGTTGATCGTCCTCCATGGGAAAAGGTAAATTAGTGAAAGGGTTGTTGAAACGCTTACGCAGCGCGTTCGGGGTCAAAGGAACTTCCTTTTCATCGAGCAAGTTTTTCAACACCCTAGGCAGTGAACCTAATCGTTGTAGTGTAGTATTAGGGTAAGCCACGGGAATTGATATCGTTCTCTAGGGGAATAGGAATGCTAGTGAGAAGTTACTACGCTAAGGTTGGGGTTGAGGAAGATTATTTTTTTATCTTTTTATGTTTTTTAGGAAATGGAAAGGTACGAATCTCGGGGTTTGGATTTGGGGGTTGGTATTTCTACCGATTACTCTACTTATCTAATTATCTAATCTAGTGGTGTATGTAGTTTATGTCTAATTATTGTGTGCTCGTATGATGATTTAAAGATGTGTTTACTTAGGTTTTATTACTCCTTAATTATCTCCTATTGATGGTTGAATTGTCACGTCCTTATTCTTAATCGCGTTGTGTGTCTAAAGTCGTAGGGTATGCGTTTATTCCTAACTCTTTGAAACTTCCAAAGGGTGTCGCCTACAAAATCTCTAGGATTTATAAACTTTAACTCTAAGGTACTCTTCGGATGGGTTAGCCTACAATAACTCTAGGCGCTATAAACTAAGGTTCACAAAGATTAATCAAGCATAAACTACACAACAGATGACCTATCGCATTACTAGATCATTAACAATTAAGATACGAGACAACCAATCAATATTCAATAATTAAGTTTCATATTCCTAAGCAAACACACAAGTAAATTAGCGGACATGGAGAACATGCAAGCATACACACAAGAAATTGAAGACATAATTAAATTAATGAAGTAAAACACTTATCTTGATGTAAGATAGGGTTTGGAACCTAAAATCTTGTACAAGACACTGACCTTGGTTCGGTTTAGGTTTTACTCCAAAAGACTACCCACCGAAAACTAAAAATTCGGATTCTATATATAATATTACATTCGGGACGCGTCACCTTTAATTTGTGATGCCGTCGGTCGCCAAATCATTAGGCTTTCGTCTTGGCCACGTTAGTCTTGCGACGGCGTCACCGTATGCTTGTGACGCCGTCCCTTCGGTCTCGACGCCGTCGGATCAAATCTAGGCCGTCGAGTTGCGACGACCTACTCTTTTAAAGCTGACACCGTCACTTGTAAATAAGCAATTTGGCTCTTGAGCCATCACAAAAGTGATGCGACGGCATCGCATATAACACCGACGCCGTCCCCTTTAGTTCCAAAGAATCGGTGGCTCGATTCTTGACTTTGGCCATTTTCTTCGTGTATTCGCGCCTTTTCGTCCGAATAAGTGTCATTCATACATTTTGCCTTCAAGATACCTAAAAGTGAAAAGGAACGGTATTAAGTAATAACGGATACGAAAGTGATCAAATAAGGGCTTAAACGACCCTCAAAAGGTACATTTAAAACCTTGTCGGTTGTAAGCGACTTTGGCTTCTACGAGGTTATCAAATGGTGGGTTTGGTGTTCTAGGTACACGATTTTCCAATGGTATGAAAGGTGTTCTTCTTCTTCTTCGAATCGAACGTTCGGGGTTGGTAAGAGGTAATATTGGTTCTATTCCCGCTGCACGAGTGTTCATACAATGACCAAGAGAATCAAGGCAATATCTAAACTTAGGGACAGACAACAAAAATAGTTTTCTGGACAGAAAAGGGGTAACTGGATCGGTTGCGAGGAGCGACCGATCGGTTAGATCAGTTTGGTTGGGTTAAAGGCGTAACCGGTTCGGTTGTGAGGCAACCGGATCGGTTGAAGTTCGAGAAATTTTTGGAATGAATCGATGATGTGGATTCAAAACTTCTGAAACACAATCAAATCCCGGCGTAGCGTAAAAACTTGATGTGTCCGGTGTGTACAAGTTTTAAATTTCAAAAAGACGAATTACCAATTTTACCAATAACACATACGAGCAAGTGCACTCGTCCGTTATAGCAAGATTATAAAGGTAAGTCGGGATCGTTCGCTGGGATTTGAGTGAATCTGATTAACAAGTTTGAATCAACTAAGACAATCCAAAACATAAAACAACGCAAATTGATATAAGGAAATTCAGATGATTAAAAACTACACTTGCTTAAACTAGTTTCTTATCCTTGATTAGTGTGATTGTGCTAACCTCTTAACATGTTGGTTATGATAATTAGTTGGTGTACTAATCTATCGTTCTTACAAGTTAAACCTTCGTCAAGATTTTAGTTTATAAAAACAAGCATTAAGTTTAACCAATCAATTCAAGTTTCATAAGTTTATTTTCACAAACTCAAACACAAAAACATCCATATACTTTATCAAATTGCTTAAGAAATGGTCAATACAAAAGGTGACCGATTAGAGACAAAAGGGTACAATTGATTGTCAACAACTAATCTTACGACCTTTTAGATGTTTCCAATCAATCCAACTTGATAATAAAAAAGCGTTTTTATTACAACCACACCTTAGTTCCTTTGTTTAATCAAGAATAATGGGTAAAAACAATCATCCATAGACAAAATGATTATAACTAGTTGAACAACAATAAGTTCTTTCGACCTCTACGATTATTATCAACTAGTCAAACTTGATTTAACAAATGTCACTATGAAACTTTAGCACAATTGGATCTAAGAATCAACTTGAAATTGAATTAAAACAAGTTAACATAATCACTAACTATTCATATGATAATCAACATCATTTAAGCAAGTGTATAAAGAAACTAGCCACTCATAGCAAACATAAACATAAACTCAGAACTTTGAACATTAGAAAACATGATTAAGAGTCTTACAATGCTTGGAATAAGATTACAAATGGTGAAGTAATGATTCCCAAAGTATTGGGGTAGACTCCTTGGGGTTCTGGCTTCCAAATGTGGGACTTGGAACTCCAAACTTTCCCGGACTTCTAAGGACGAATTTGAGAGATTAAGAGCTTAGTTTGATGAGTAGAGAGAGTTGTATTGAAATGTGTGTCTCATATGCTCACAATGGGTATCTATTTATACTAGTTCCAAGGCCTAGGGTTTTAATTGCTGAACTTGACCTCCAAGGAGTTAGGAAGGGACTAGAATACACCAAGGGAAGGACCTAGAATCATTTGGATGCAAAGAGGAAACTTAGTGATGAAGATTTGGCAGAAACAGGCACTCCAACCGGATCGGTCATATGACCAACCGATCCGGTTGGTCTTCTACAAGGGCTCCAACCGTATCGGTTGCGGGCGGCAACCGAACGGTTGGATTGACGTCTTGGCACTTTTGATCATCTTCCAACCGATCCGGTTGCATTTGAAACCAATTCGGTTGGTCTTCCGAGTGATGTAAAATCAACTTTACTTCATTAGAACTTGTAAAACTTGGTTCTTCAATCATCTTGGTCTTCAATGGTACTAGAAATATTGAATTATGCTTGACATGCTATCTTGAAACGGAATCTTCCAATTGTTGAACATTCCTTTACTTTTCCTTCCGTTCCTCGCACTTGGTTATAAACACTAGACAAACATCTTTTGATGTGATTAAACCGAAATCATACAAATATAACCAAATAACATATACAAAAGCACACATAATGCTACTGAAAACATGTACAATCTGGGCGTTATCACTATTCCATGATTTCATGTGGCGTGATTTCCCAAATGTATCACTAAGCATGCATTTCTCTGTTGGCTTGTTATCAACCATAAGTTGAAGACACAAAATCAGTTGAGGTAATAGGATGATGTTCTTGAGACTGACTAAACCTGTTTCGATGCCCATTTTGTGATAATGAACCTTTTTCTCATTCTTATTTATTTTTTGAGTGCCCATTTTCTTCATAGGTTTGGTTGATAGTTCGGACTCTCAAAGTCATGGATGTTATCCCTCCTCGATTGGATATTGTTATTGTGTATCTTATTCCTTCTTGAAAGGTTGCTCGCCGATAGTATCATCGCTTGGCTCCTTGTTGTTGTTATTTGTTATCATATATGGCATGAGACAAATGCTAGGTTGTTCAAAAAGAAGTTAAAGACATTTGACAAGTTTTTTGATGATATTATGATCAGTGTGCGGCTGAAGATTCTTACATTTCGTTTTAAGAAGGATAATGTTCTTGTTCACCAAATGTTGGCTACTTGAAAGTTGTCGAGTTCCTTAGTAGGGTATAATGATCCCCACATGTTGATTAGTATTCTAGTGTATTATCATGATTATGGACTGTCTGGCTATTTGGTGCCGTATATTTTGGGGCTTCCATTGGAAAGTTGTACTCTTTTTTCCTTCTCTAAGTTTTTTCCCACTGGGTGCAGTCTTTTTTGGTTATCTATGTTCCATTGAAGACGTTGCTATATTGGCGTGGATGCTATGCCAAGAGTTGTTATGTTCTTGTCACTATTTATTAGTTATGTAATTTGTAGTTAGAGTTGGTGGTATTTATGGCATATCATAAACACAGTTTTTAGGTGTTTATCAAGCGTTTTGCTTGAGGTTAATGCGGTACTCCAGTCACATTACATTTGTACTTAAACGTTTCTTTGTGATTAATATATTTTACGGATAACCCTTTACCCAAAATTATACAAATATCTGGAAAGAATTTATACCAGTTGGTACAAAGGAAAACAAACACATATTTGGGTGGCCCATAAAGTTAGTTTAAAATGGGTGGCTCAAAAGTAAAATGTTTAATAGTTGATCGGCTTTTGGATATATAATCACTAAAAACATAGGTAAGCATTATATAAAAGCGTGTGGTCAAAACCATATGGAATGGATCCAAAAATAATAACAATAATAAAATAATTTTTTTTAGGGACGGTGGATTTTCGCTAAACCACAGGGACCATTTATGTAATTTACTCTAAACCCTAAACGCTAAACCCTAAACCCCTATGGTAAAATGGTCATCACAGCTTTTCACTGCCCACAACAGGTTAGAAAAGCCAATATTAGTGTACCATTAAGGTATAAAAACATGAAGTGGTAAGTATGATTTTCAAAACATTAGCCCTTTAAAAAATAGAGAAAAAGTAGTCGATAATTCTAAAAATACCTACGACAATGGTTGCTAATGATATGCATAACTACCTTACAATTCTTTTCATCTTTCACCATGGAATTTCGAATCAAGTTTTCAAGATCGGGATCTTACATAGGATCGTTTTCATCTTTGCAAAATCGTGATCTTAAGATCGAATCGGGATCTTAAGATCCTACTCTAATGTTATTTCTTAATAGTTTTGTAATATCATACAAATTCACAAATTATTATACATTATAAACATAAAATACTATGAATGTTTTATAGAAATGTTGTCTTAAATTATGATTATGAAATGTTTAAAAAGATTAACATGTTGTTTTTTGAATTCTACAAAAAAATAACTTATAAATTTGTAGTGTTTTAGTTTGTAATCCGAGAAAAGTAAGATCGGATCGGATTAGATCTTAAGATTGTATAGTCAATATCGAGATCCTATAAGATCTTAAGCTTAAAAGATACTATGTAGGATCCGGATCGTTTTTGCTTTGCAGTATCGTAAAACCGTAAGATCCTAAGATCAGGATCGAGATCCTGACAACTATGTTCTGAATGGCCACCACCGTCAGGTCCTTGGCATCAACCTTTTCCAGACCAATGCCTCATTAAAACCCAATTTCGAAGTTCATGTTTCAGTTTGATGTTTTTTTTTTGAAAAATCCCATTGTGATGATTTTTATAATACGTAGGGGAAATATCAACTTGTCTAATTACGAAAATAGTCCATATTTTGGAAAATTAGCGAGAAGACTTGTATTTTGGGTATATATGACATTTTAACATTCAGATTGGGTATATATGAAATTATCCCTAACGAAAAATAAACGAAAATAACAAACTTGAGCCCTCAATTTAATCATTTGTACATATAAAATATAGACATTAATCAATTACTTATAACTAGCAGGGTACCCGCGCGTTGCAGCGGCGGGTACCATGAAATAAAAAATTTCGATGAATAATGTATTGTAGTTTAGGGAAAATTAGCCAAATAGACCGCGCGCCCTGAGGCTTATCAGTTTATGCACCACGCCCTTTTAAAATTTGAAAATAGACCGGTTGCCCAGCGATTTTCTTGGACCCAACCAGGGGCTGCCATGTGTCCGACAACTTATGACACAAGTACGTATTTTGAAAGTATATGTCATGTATTGTAAGATATTGTTTTTTGGGCAACTTGTATTGTTTTTTGGGCAACTTTATATTTTTAGGCAACTTGTATTTATACACAAGGATAATTTCGTTATTTTACATTTTCAATTAAAAAAAAAATCACGCACTCACACAAAACAGACTCACACCTCTACATAAACCTCTTTCTCCCCCACATAAACAATCACACCTCAAAGTTAACAGATACATTAAGGGCAAATGGCACAAAAAGGCATCAAAGTTAGGGTCCATTTCCAATCAAGGTATTCTACTTTTTTTCTTACATAAAAAGGTTGCCAACAAAAAAATTTAGCGGATTTGGGTATTTTCATTAACTTCCGTCAACAATTTATACATTGAAACATTTATAAATTTTGAAGGGCCAATTTTGAAACTTTTTTTTTATAACTGATAAACTCATTTGTCCCAAAAATTAAATCATTTCTTCCCCAAAATCATTTCTTTCCCAGAATCAAATTAGGTCAAACACATTTGTCCCAAAAATTAAATTAGGGCAAACGGTGTGTTCCCAAAAACTAAATTAGGGCAAAGTAATTTGTTTCCAAATATCAAAACATGACAAACTCATCTAATTCATCAAACTCATCAAATTGGGTATACTGGAATCGAAGAAATGCAGGTTGGGAAAAAGACAATTTGATGAATCGTGTTTGTGTGTTGTGCGAATGTGGTGATGTTAGTGGTAAGTGGACTTCTTGGGTGAGCGAGAATCCGAGCGGGAGGTTTCTTGGATGTCCTAACTATAAGGCAAGAAAGAAGTGTAATTTCTTTCACTGTTGGGATCCAGATTTTGCAACTGAGCATTACAAAGGTAGATTGGCAGATGTGGAAAAACAAATGAAGAAGGAAGATGTGGAATTTGAGCTGAAAAAAAAGAGATTGGAAGAAGAAGTTGAAGTGTTGAAGTCTACAGTTAGCATGCAATCTAGAGTTATCTTTGTATTGTTAGGAATGCTTTTCTTGATGATTATGAAAGCTTTTTAGTTTGATGAATGTATGTATTGAAAAGCTTTACTTTTGAATGTATTGAAAAGCTTTACTTTTGAATGTAATGAAAAGCTTCTTACTTTGATTATTGAATGTATTGAAAAGTCAGTGACACAAATGCCCTTGTTGAAAAGCTTGATCAATGTATTGAAAAATCAGTGATAAAAGACAACGATAAAAGCGATGATAAGAATGTCAACATTTGCGGTACATCAAATGCCAAGCTAATGACACAAATGCCAAGCTTATGACTTTGCAGTCATGCTTTTGTTGGTATTACTTTGCAGTCATGATAAAAGGACATTGCTGATAAAAGTACTTTGCAGACATGCTTTACACTATTTTTTCTCATTACTTTGTTATGGTTTGTTGTTTTACACTATATAAAGGCATAAGCAACACCACATTTTCATCTCACACCTTTAAGAAAACCTACAACTAAAAAAATGAGCAAAAACAAGAAACCAGGTTTTGTATTTAACTACATAATTTGCTTTCTCATATCTTTTAACTCATAATTATTATTATTTTTTGTTTTTTTTTGTGCAGAAATCATTTGCATTTCCAGTGATTCTTCTGATTGGGAATCTTCTGATGCATCATACCCAGTACCATGGTCTAAGTATTTTCCCCAAGATTATGATTCTTCTGTTACAAGCTCAAAGAAGGTTGTTGCAAGCATGAAGCCAACCCCCAAAGTGGATGCAAAACAAGCTTTTGATGATAGGGTTAAGGTGCTAGGCTTGCCAAACAAGGAAACTTTTGCTTTACTTGATATCAAGCCATTTGGTCTCAAAAAACCCACAAATGCAAATGCCAGTCAAAAATGTAAGGGCAAAAGAAAGATGGTTTAGTATGTATGGTGTAGGATAATGGTTTAGTATGTATGGATGAAATGCCATTAAATAAATATGTTGTATCATGGTTTAATATTGTAACCAGTTACAATATTATGAATGCAATGGTATCATGCTTATGTTTTAAGTAAAAAAAAGCAAGCGATATGGACCATAAGAGGCGATATTAATTTCTTACAAGTTGTTACAAAAGGCGATATTACAAGTTGGACATTAAGAGGCGATAAGTTCTTACAAGTTCTTATACACCATATATTAAGTTCTTACAAACAATATAATACTTAGTCTACTTCAAATGCTTCATCTGGTGTGAGACCTTGACCTTCATAGTCCTGGTTTATTTTCCTATTATAATTATTCATTAATAATCTTTGAGAAGTCCTTCTAGGGGGCTGATATCCTGAAGTATATTGAGCTTTCCAAAATTCATCATACCTCCTCTTAAGCTTTGTTGTTTCATCCTCATTGGCATCCATATCTGCAGCAGCATCAACAACATCAACATTTGCAGCTGCATCAACAACATCAACATTTGCACTATCACTTTTTTCTTTCTTCTCTCTTTTTCATCAAAGCCACACCCAACCAGCAACTTTTCACTATCACTTTTTTCATACCAAAGTTGGTATCCATTGGCAACAGAATAAAATGTAAGACAATCTTTTACTTGATCTAAGTCTGCATACAATTCACCTAATAAAGGTTTTTTTTAACTTTCAATGTATGTTTGGGTCATGGATAGGGTAATCTCTTGTATTAGGGTCAAACACAATCTCATCCTCATCACTGATGGGCATATCTTCATCTAAGGTTATTTCTGGTTCAACATGAGGTTTCTCTTTTTGAGATTCATCACCTAAGTCTGAAAATAAAGGATCTACTTCTTTTTTAGATTCATCACCTAAATCACTGTCATTTTCCAACACTAGCCTACTTTCATCAAATACAACAACTTCATTTGTGTTGTTCTTTTCATCTAAACTTTTCCTTTCTTTTATCCTAACCTGCCTCAACTCTTCTTCACCCTCAGATAAATGGTCAACTGATGCAACATCTAAGTCTGAGTCTTTGTAATAACTAGTAGGGTTTAACATGACAATAACATAATCACCAGTGTATTCAACTAAACATTCATTCTTATGAGTAACATATAAGGCTATGATACCTTCATCACTACTTTGCCACTTTTCAACAAACAACCTAACATCATCATCAGACTTAATACTTATTAACCCATTACTAAAGTAATACCTGAGACACTCATCGAAGCTATGTTGTTTTGAACAAAATTTTCAACTCATTATAGGTTAAAGGGACACATCAAGAGTAGTTGTGAGCATATCAGCATTATGATAGGTTAAAGGTTTCAGATTGAAATACCCGTTATAATAAATATCCAATGTTAATGTACCTCCTTTGGATGAAGAAGCCATCCTGCAAAAAAAATTATGAACACAAAGGTCAATGAATAAAGATTATTAAGATAATTAAACACGACATTAAGTATTAATTACCTTAACGAACACAAAATAAGGTTCAATTTTGTGAACAGTGAATTAGGGTTTATGTGGAGAGTTGGGGAAGAAGATTTGGGGGAAATCTAGGGAAGAAGAAGAAGAAAACGTTAATTTTTATTTAGGTAAAAAAAAAGTTTCAAAATTGGCCCTTCAAAATTTATAAATGTTTCAATGTATAAATTGTTGACGGAAGTTAATGAAAATACCTAAATCCGCTAAATTTTTTTGTTGGAAACCTTTTTGTGCAAGAAAAAAGTAGAATACCTTGATTGGAAATGGACCCTAACTTTGATGCCTTTTTGTGCCATTTGCCCATACATTAATTGACAAAGTACATAAATTTTACACACGACGGCACCACCACCTGACGCCACATCTACCATATACATCTCAATCCCAGGGTTATACCTCTACCAGATACATCTCAGATGGTTGTTAGTGGTTTTCATTCTACTGATAAGGTAATCATTCTTCGTTTTAAGTGGTTCATTTACTGGGTGAGTTTTTTTAATCAAAAAAGGTGTATAGTAAGTGTTTGATGAAATGCTTGAATGTTTTTTTTTGGTTTTGAAATGGTCGGAGAGATTCACCCTCTTAAAGATCTTCAAGACCAGGTTACCCATTCAGGTTGAGCTTTAGAAGCACTAGACAAATTGGGTGCTTGTCGCCATGTTACGCGACCAAACATGGAAACCACTGCTAGTTTTAATTTGTTTCCACTGCTAGGCTTCTCGAAACCACTGCTAGTTATCAGATTTGTTTGGTTTACGAAGGTTTAATATTTGTAGGCACCATCAACATGGAAGGTGGCAAGCGAGAATTGGAAGAGTTCCAGGAAATAAGGATTTGTATCTTGGTACTTTTAGTAAGTTCATTCGTTGCACTAATATTGACACTTGGTTATTGAAATAATTTCATCTTAAATTATTGAATTATGAGATATAGTTGTAATCGTTGTCTTATAATATAGGTACACAAGAGGAAGCGGCAGAAGCTTATGATATAGCAGCCATAAAATTCAGGGGAACGAGCGTCGTAACCAACTTTTACATTAGTAGATACGATGTTTCAAGAATATGCTCGAGTTCAAGCCTGATTGCAGGGAAGCTAGCCAAGTGGTCTCCTAATGACACCGGTCCCACAATGGTCGAGAATTCCAGTGAGCCTCTACTCGCTATAACAAATGGTCCATGTAATGATTTTCCTGAAATGGTTTGGGCTGGAAACCAGGATCAGCCACAAGGTGCAGATAATATTCTAAATGACTCCCCTGCACAACAAGATACAAGCCCCAGAGAGACCGGTCTCACACTACTTGATTTTGATCGAGGGTCGGGTGAGAATGGAGGAGATTGCGCAGAGGAGGTAACTTTTTTGCCTTTTTTTAAAGAAAAATTAGGGGTGTTTGTTTAGAAAGATTAGTTTTAGCTTATTGCTATTTGACATAAGTTGTTTTGAATAAGAAGTATTAAGCTGCTTATTGTACTCACAGATAAACATTTTTAACAAGTACTTCCAAACATCATTGAAACGTTTTATCTGTTGTATCAGAACAGTATAAGCAAGTATGTAGTTTCAAACTCTCGTTAACCAGTCCCAAACACCCCCTTAGATTTTTGGGACTGCTAAATTACAGTACATATGATACTCATGGTATGTACTGATCCTTATGTGTATTGCATTTTAACTTCTTATTTGATGTGGATGATGTACTTTTTAAGTAAAATTTTGATAGGTGTTTTGAACAATGTAACAAGTACTAGAAATAAAAATGACTGAAGGTTAGCTGTTCGCAAATTATATTGCTACCTCATTAAATGATTAATAAATTTCAGTCATGAATGATTGACTTTTCAATATCTTATACCGGAATTCTCATCTGATACATATTTGATTAGATGGTATCTAATAATGTATCGTGGATCAGATTGGAGGATGCTGGCTATGTTGTTGGAGTACGAGTTTTGGAGTTACTTTGCCATAGGGAAAAGGTAGCATGTTGGTCCTTCCTTTGGCAATTGATGCAAGTTAAAAGTTAAAATTAGATAAAAATATGATATGTGTCCATAAACAAAAAAGGTTTGTTATAAATCATATGGCTTGACTCATTTCATGGTTCAAGATTCCCTTTATTCTGGAAGATCAGTGAATTTAAAAACGTCTACTCTTTGCACGTCTCTGTTCATGTCTCTGCATTGCTTTTTGTTGCCTATATGGGTAAGAATGAGACTCAACATAACATTTTTTTTCTCTTACGCCATGGAACGGACTCACTATCACTTTTTGTTTATGTGCTCGCATCATGTAAATGTGCCCCGCTGGCACATATTCATATTTTCACAACATATAAATAGTGACCCACAAAATAAGCTGTTAAATAGCTTGAACTAGACTGAATTTTCATTTTATGTGCATGACTGTTTTCATGCTTGCCATCCTTTCCAAACCGGGGTACCAAAGATTGACTCAAGATGTTTAGTTGTCTTGAAAAGAAAAAAAACTTGTTTTCATTTGCATTTCTCACGCCTTTCTGAGGTGTCACTAGGAGCAAAGTAGAAAAAGTGAAGAACTTCCCATCTTCAATATGTTTTGTACTATAATTGTCAGTATAGAGCTAAGGCAGTTTGCTCATTGGGCACACCTTCGCAGATCCAACCATTACTAAATGAAAGCTGTAGTTTGTCTTCTTACAAAATTTTATTATCATGTACTACCGAACATATGATTATACAGTTTAACAATCTTGAATGGAAATTGCTGAACCATGTTAACACTGTGTCATTGTTCGGTTTGTCCTTCCTGCAATAATCATAACAATATGTCTGGTCAGCAATCCAAACAGTTATATGTGTACTTGCATTTATGTATATATGCGATTCTTAATGTGCCTCATATTGTTCACCAAACTGTGTTGCATCTCTTTCTTTCTTTCTTTTTCCCTTACTTGCCAATAACCCTTGCAAATTTTGTGATCTCAGGTTAACAGAAGGGAGACTCGCTTGTTGGGCATTTTGTAGTTCGTTCATAGTACAGTATGGAAGGTTCTTTTTGTTGGGCATTTTGTCGTTCAGGGTAACAGAAGGGAGACTCACTTGTTGGGCATTTTGTCGTTCGGCTCATGTTCTGCAAGTTATTGAAGAAGAACATAAGAAACTGCAACTTTTGGAAGCGAGTTCAAGTGAATTCAATGTGACACGGAACTATCTTGATTGGTTAACTGCCTTACCCTGGGGTAACTATAGGTGTGTAACTCTGTTCTGAATTTGATCAACCGAGTGTTTTACTGTTATAGTACTAGCATCTATGACAACCACCAAGTGACCATCATACACATCATTATCGCGACTTAAAAATACTATATGCCATTCACTTATTATCAGCTTGTTGTACTTCAATATTTTTTTTTCTCTGCCACAGCTTCTTTATAGCATCCAGCAAGTCTCGTACAGAAGATTTGTTTGGGTTTGATAACGACGTGAAATCACATACTGTTGAATATGAGGAGGGTTTACCTGTGGATGAGAACAGTTCCAGCAGCCCAGACTCTACAAGAAGCTACGGCGAGACACAACTAGAGATATTTCACCACTGCCATGGCTTGCTAATCCTGCATCTCCTTTCACTGCTTATGTTTCTTCCATCACTGGTTGCTTGGTTGGAGGTATAATCAACCTTTCCTCAAAACTCTTTTTCTGTTATCACATAATCGTTCTTAATCATATGGATCAAAATAATTACCATTTTCTGTTACATACATTTCTTATCAAAATCCTTTTGTTTTCAGAGGCTAAGCATGGTACAACTGATTACTAGAGAAGTCTTCTAATAAATAGCTGTCAATGTTTAGTGATATGATTGACTTGCACATATATAAGCATTTGTCCTAAGGTTAGCCTCTCTGCTGATATCATTCAGGTATACATCTTATATGATATCTGGTGCATGTTACTCTTTTTTCTTCTTTTGGCAAAATGAAACCCACTTGATTGATATTCGGTTATCTATAAAGCCTGTCTAATATTTACATGAGATGGTGGATCTAGGTTGAAACGGCATGACAATTTAATGACATCTACATAAAATCTACATAATAATGCTATCATTTATATCTTGTGTGGCACATGATACCTCTAAATCTCTAATAGTTTATCATCCTCATAACTGTTGAGAGCGAGTGTGGGAGAGTGGGAGTTATCGTTATAATAATTAAGTATCATAAAATCTGTAAAATTAATGACAAGATGGAACAGGAGGCCCAATTAGGAATACGGAATGGTGGTTGGGGTTTGGCCAAAATGTGAATGCTTATTGGTTTTGCAGATTATGTAATATATGCATTAAAATGATGTTGGGAGTTATGATAAGATCCTGAAATAGGAGTTTAGTACTACATGTTTAGCCTAGTCCTGAATGCCATTGTAATGCGTATTTATGAGGTGCCAAAATGGATGGGGTGGGATGGGGGATTGGGTAACATCTGCGGATTGAAATGGGTAGTTTTTTGGTGAGGGTTGGTTGACCCCGTAAGACCTCGAGTCCAAATTATATCCTTTTTTGTAAACAAATAGCATATCCAGCACTTTTGTTCTGTAATTTAAACTTCTAATATATATTGTATGATTTAGTAGGTTCTATACAAATGGAATACTATATGTGACTTTGGGCCCCTTTTTTTTACCCTTTCTCCCCATTTGACCCGTTCTCTCTATAGCTAATTTTACTTCAACTGTATGACCTACTTTGATTCAAAATTGGCATCTAAGCTTATTGGTTCAAAAGTTATGCACAATTTGAGATCCATTATAAAAAAGATTACTCAATTTTTGACAATGTTGCAGGAAAGGTGATCTTAGAGGCTGCCATTCGAACCACTGTGATGGTTGTGAGTCTCACTTTGTTTACATTTTGGGGTGCAAAGAGAGGTCATGACTTCAGCTTTTTTGGCCCGTTCTTATTCGCTGCTCTTAATATGCTTATTGTATTTGGCCTCATTCAGGTTCGCACATGCTTCCCCTTTTAAATTCACCTTGATCTTAATTTCTTTTTCCTTTTTTTTCGTTTATAAATATCAGCCAAACTTGTTTTTCTACCCGGATTTCTTTTGTAACTTTTTAATGCATCATACTAATTATTTTCATCAAATTATGAATGTCTAACTTACTGATGCAGCATGCTTATATATTGCTATCATTCTAAGAAAGAAAAAAACAACTTAAGTGGTTACACATAAAATCGATATGTTTGTAAGAATTCATAAGTTGTTGCATTAAATGGTTACTCATATAAGTATGCTAAGTTTGCCAATATCTTATGTGTTCATTTTTTTTGGCAGATATTTTTTTCCAATGGGTAAACTTACTCACATGATATACGGGGGTATATCTTCCTTAATCTTTTGTGGTTACATTGTCTTCGACACATTTAATCTCATTGAGGTCTACATATATGACGACTACATCTTGGCTGCAATTGCCTTATATCTTGACGTTCTCAATCTTTTCTTGGCATAGCTTAACCTATTTAGCGATGGTGACGATGTTTGCTGATATCTTTTTCATACTACATGAAAACGATAAACTGAAATGGATGTTGATAGAAGCTACGAATAGTGCTATACTAATGACCTTTTGTAAGGTCTTTTGTAGTTTCTTTTTCATTAGTTGTTTTGGAATTGTGGTATTTCTGTACATGGTTGTTTGGTTCCTAAACTCTATGAAGTATATGCACAGAAGTTTTCGTGGTATGATTTCCAGTTTTGTTAAGTTCATGAATCTATAAAAAACAACGACATTAATTTTTAGCAACCCCGTTGAGTTTAACTAACTTTGTTTATTATACAGATACTTTGTAACATAATGTATGCTCTAGCTATTGATTTGCTAAAAGCATATATCACATGTTTGCACAACATGAAATGCCAAATAACAACCAAATACTTATAAGTCAATGTGTGGTTTAAAGAAAGAATAGGCACCCAAACATTTCCAACATTTCACAAGCACATACCTCTACATCACATGGACATGGCTGCCCATAGTAGTCATCATCTTCAACTTCCCCACTTTTTTATATTTCACAAGCACATGTCTTGCCTTTACCTCTACATCACATGGACGGTTTGTGGAAGAGATACTTAAAGCAACAAAAACTGTTCAGATAAAAGGTTGTCCAATTGTTCAGATAAAAGGTTGCCCAATTATTCAGATAAAAGGTTGCCCAATTATTTAGATAAAAGGTTGTCCAATTGTTCAGATAAGTAATCGGGTTATCGGGTTCAGGTGGTATTCGGGTCGGGTTATATCGGGTTCGGGTGGTATTCGGGTCGGGTTATATTGGGTTTGGGTGGTATTCGGGTCGGGTTATATCGGGTCGGGTGATTCGAGTTATCGAGTGATACTACAAATGAGGAGCTAATAAATATCACATATACGTGAATAACAGCGAAAACTTAACTTGATAACCGTTCAGGTAGTGCCTATCTCATGTTTATTATTCTATAAGAAAAGCCAATGTTATTTATCACTATTCACTTGTATTAAAAAATTAAGTAAAAACATTGAAACTTCTTCTTTTCTTGGGCAACTTCTGTTTGGGAAACTTTTTCTTTTTGAGCAACTTCTTGTTAGGGAAACTTTTTTTGGGCAACTTCTTCTTTTTGGGCAACTTCTTTCTTTTATCACAACAGCCTTAACTATGTCGAGCAGCACAAACGAATATGAAACAGTTGTAACAGTTAACTAGCAGCACTAAGTTATCGTTGGCAGCACTAACTCACAAGTAAAGCATAAACTTGAATGAGCAGTTGTAATCGTATAGGCTATCAGTGTAAACTTAGCGTAGCCGCACTAATGATATAAAGAGCAGCACTAGCGACAAACTGGCAGTAGCAACGTTATAAGGTAGCAACAGAAACATAAAAAAACAGCATAAACTTGTATCGTGCAACACTAACTTACAAAGGCAACATTAATCTATGTCGCAGGCACGTAAACAATCTTGAGCGGAAGAGACTACAGAATGTACAATTTTTTTAGCACGTAAAGCTATACCTGGTTAGGCGAGGAAAAAGTGTCTTCTAGTTTTGTGAGGTGTTCTTTGTCTTAGAATTTGGACGGGTCCATAACTATCATGCCGTCAGAATGGAGTTTCAAACACATTCGTCAAACCACACCAAACTCATAGAAAATGCACTTCATGTATTACGTATAGGGGCAAAAATTTGACTACAAAATTAATAGTAAAGCTGTCCTTGAAAGCCGCATGAGATGTGATAAACAAAAAAAAATCAAAATTGTACATTTATTCTAATAACAAAACACATCTTACAGAAATCATTATTACTACCAAGCTAATAACTTGCAAGTAACCTCACACACCAAGCTTTAATCCTTTTATATATCACCGACATCATGCATTTCTGCAAATGTATCCAACATAAAATCAAGAAGTCCCCAAAAGCTATCGACAACATACGATAGACGATATGTGAATCCGACTTATTTACTTAGAAATGGTTGGTTTGAGGTTATGTTTTAGCTTCTTTTTTCTGAATGGGTCAAACGGGTAAATTTTAAAATATACTTGTAAGAAAAACCAAAACATATGGGTGGAAAATCGTCCAATATTTAGTTGAAACAACTTGCACGCATGCGGAACTTATAAAGTCGCATCATATTTTTACAAGATTTCAAAGATGAGAGTTTCATGCCATGGATGATGTGTTTGC
Source organism: Chrysanthemum lavandulifolium (assembly GCA_022545495.1). NCBI lineage: Eukaryota > Viridiplantae > Streptophyta > Magnoliopsida > Asterales > Asteraceae > Chrysanthemum > Chrysanthemum lavandulifolium. The sequence goes on from CM040243.1 coordinate 39,228,288, forward strand.
AAAGATTAAAGTGGTGGGTGGGCCCTATCTTATATTTAGTCCTAAGTGAATATTTAACATTGTGTTATTATAGTAAGTGAACCTAGCTTTCCTAACATAAACCAAAATCTATAGTTTCCTTGGTTAACATTAGAAGTCAGATACCTAAAACTATATAGAGCTCTAAGATATGTTTATTCCAAACCACCATCTTGTAATTTGGGCTTGCTATAATTTGGTATGAAACATGATAGACGCTAATAAAAGTTTATAACTACTAACAAACAACTTATAAAGGGTAATTCCCAAAGAAGGCAGTCTACCGTCAAATTTACAACTAAACAAACATAAACAAACAGACTGTATAAATTTTACCGGTCACTGCAAACCAACGTTGAAAGATTGTTCGGATACATAAGCCAATCCCTGCATCATTCTAACTATCTCAAGAGTATCATCGAGATAATACTTAGCCTTGCTAGGTTTGTTCCCCATAGTGCATGCAAACACTTCTGCATTTGGAGCGATGCATTCGTTAGAAGCTACAAAAGTAGTAATTACCTCAAACATATCTTCATCTGATCTATCGTCTCCTATACACAACACGAAATCTAGTGTCATTCCTTTTTCTTGCATTGTGGCGAGTAGTCTCTTTGCAACTAGTCCCTTGCTTACAAATGGATATAAATATAAGCGAAACATGTAAACCAATCTTTATAAAGTTAAAGTGATGGGAAGTTTATGGAAATAGCCAATTTACAAATAACTACTTGTAAGCTTATTATTGCAAACTCTCTTTTACGCAAAATAGGTTTGTAATTTCGCAACCAAAAAAAATAGTCCAAGTACACGAAACAAGTTTCTTGAAGAAAGTCAAAATTTGCAAAAAAAGCTCATTTGCAAAAGTTTTATGTTGAAAACCGTTTGTAATGTAGCTATTTTGATGAATTTCCTAATTTATATGGGTACAACTATTTAATATCATACTATTTGTTTAACCTCGACACAATTTTGCCCTCTTTTGGTCAGAATGGTTCATTAGTGAGCATGCTCTCGAGATGATCAAGAAGCTCTTTAGCTTGACAAGATCTAAAATCGGGATCGCATCTTCGTAACACCACACCATGGATGTATCTTTCGCTCAATAAATGATCCATCGGTAGTCTCGGTGTAAAGTTTCATAATTGGATGAGCGTTCTGATGCCATCCAGAGTCTTTGACCTGTACACATGTCTCCCATTCCTCATCTCATTTCAAGCTGAAAATAACAAGATCATATACCATCTGATATATGTACATCTATCGAAAGTAAAGTCTTTTTTTGGATTATAATACCATTGTAACTTTTCATTTCTCGCATTCTAGGTACTGAATTTGTTTTTGTAATCTAGTTATTGAAAGATAGCTTTATGTCCCATTTTGGGTCATTTGGCAACCATTTCTTTGCATCTTTTGTTCTCTGAAACTTACAGTTATATGTAAATCCAACAGTTTTCAAACATATATTCAACATTGATTTAGAAACTACCATGTTTCAACAACCCCTATGTTCCAAAAGAAGCACAATGATGAAAACAAAAAAAAGAAAAGAAACGTAAAGGTACGCATACCTTAGGAAACACCCGTGCTCTGCTGCGAGTCCAAGTTTCTCACAAGAAGCAAACCATTCTCCTAACGTGATTCGACTTCTCGCACTCTCAATGAAAACCATATTATTCTCATCTCTACATAAGGTGTTGAGCATTTCTATGGTTTTAGAACTCGGGCTTTTATCAATGGAAGATTGAGGCATTAAAGTACCATCATAATCCAAAAGAATTGCACGTATTGTGGTTTGCTTATAAGCCGAAACTATATGTTCCATCGATAGCTTCCTAAAGTTTGGATATAATGCAACAACTCTAAAACTCAATCCAAACACGATCCCCCAACACCTTTTCCTCACATGATCTTTACAGGTCCTATCCAGATCTTGTGAAAGGTGAAACACATATATCAATAATTAAACAAACCTTTTGGGTCTCAATGACAATGTCTTGTAGTGAAGAGTCGTCCCGTAAACATGAAGACATTATCTGGAAGTTGGAATCTAGGATTGAACAATATTGTTTGATTTGCATTGAAGAAAGATGAGCAGTATCCAATACTCGTTGAACTCGGGAGTGCTAATCTTGCATTCAAATGCCACAAAAGGTGACAATTTTGATTTTAATGTTTCAGTTACGATGGTTCCCTTAATATGTCTCCCTTTGTATTTAGAATCAATCAGACAAAGATCGGAGATAATGTTCGGATTCTGGAGGCTGAAACAATACATTTTATCAAAAACATTTACAAATTAGAACTGATTATTATGCTGAGATAATTAATACTCAACTTTAAGCCTTATATGCAGAAGCAAAGGAATTATACCTCATCCAAAGCCTTTTGATAACATTGGAATGCCACGTCAAATAGATAGTCAGTGGTAAGAAAATCCACAATAAGTGTGGGCATTCCCTAAGCACCATAGGGCCTCGTACTTTGCAAGGTTAATAGTCAATGCTTCTTCTAGTTTCAACACAACCTCTGCATTTTGTTAACCATTGAGAACATAAACAAAACAATTATCTCTTATAGCAAAAGCCATACTATTTTGACGTGGTACGGGGATTAATAAGCATACACGAACTGCACAATACCTATAAGCATTTTCTTTGACTCGTAAATAGTTTCATACTGGGATAGTTGCGACAAGTCCTCCATGGATCTCCCCGCAACGAAGGTGCTGCAATATTAGATTTTATTGCCAAATATTTAGCAAACTTTAACATACACATTCGGGTTGAAATGGGAATAGAAGTGTTAATGTCGGGCAGGTTTTGTAAATGGTAAAAACAAGTTCGGGTTGAAATGGTATGTTCTGAGACCGGGTTGGGTGGTCATCTACATGAGCAGAAGCCTGTGCTTACCTGATAGTTCAATTTAAAATTAACAGATGAACAACTATTCTGGTTTTAACAATGTTAGGTCACTAGTTTTACAACACAAGCTTATAAGAAGGAGATAAAGGCGATTAAACAAGTAAACCAAACACACACATACGTTATACTAAAACAGTTATGCGTAGAGTATGAGGTGAAAGAAAAACTTGAACAACCAACCTTCAAATGAAGGTTTACAAGAGTATTTATAGGAGGGAAGCTAGGGCAACACTCCTAGTTCCCTTCCTTTCCTTTATGGGCTTGGGCCTAAGCTCATGGGCCTTCTACATAAGCTTAAGGCTAATAACAAACATAAAGGCCATAATTAAGCTAACTATTACATGTAAATTACTAACACTTGATTTACATTTAGGATTGATTCCAACAATCTCCCCAAGTGTTAGTGATGAAAAGCGGTGAAGGTGTTGATGTAATAGTAGCTTTGGCGTCTTCGACATTTTTCTTTCTTGTGAGAAGAATTGCCTTGATTCGAACAATCTCCCGGTGTAGAAATTGTTTTCTTTAAGCGGTTATGCTTTGACGTCATCATTAACTTTGTTCTTTGATCATTGTTCTTTGTGGTGTAAGTGATAGTATGTTGTTATGCGTAACAAGTGCGCTTCAGTGCGCTTCGCCGCTTCTGATGTCTCCACGTCATTCTTCAACATGCTCACACGCTCTTTGGCGTTGGAATTCGATCTTGATGAAGTTTTTAAGTCTTTAACTTTGTAGATTCTTTGATTTGACGAAGAATCATTACATTGTTGTGTTGCTTTTGGATAGAACTTCCATTAGTGATGATGTTGGCGTGAGCATGAGAAGAATCTGCACGATCATCCCGCTCCGGAGCTTCCATAAGAAAAACATTTCAAGCGTTTAGTAATAAGCGGATTCCGCACTTACAAGTTTGAACTTGAGAGTGTTATGACATAGTGTGAAAACACAACTCTAATTCTCACAAAGGCCGTTCTGAGGCTGGAGTCCCACAAGTGAGATAACGCGATGTACCAAAGTACATCTACATTCGAGATAGTCGTGAGGTACACCAAGCATCACCTCATGATTGTAGACTGTTTGAGACACACTAAGCGTAATCCACGGGGAGTTACAGTGACATCTTTGTCGTGGTTGTTTGATGTTGACCACGGCGGAGTTTCCATTCAATCACCGAGGATCACGGATGTGAACCTCTCATAAATGTTCTCGACATTGCTAAGATCCGTGAAGGACTCGATAATGTACCACCGAAATTCTTATTGTTGAGCGTCAAGTGATGAAATGTCAAGTGTACCTAAGAGATCTTTTGATGAATCTCGTGGCTCTAGACTCAATAGTGCATTTTGGTTTTCTGGCGGAGACTAGGAGAGGTCTCCTTCTTCAATACCAGCGATCTCAAGAGAAAGCCAATAGTTTACGTAGGGTTCCTGTGAGAATGAAACAAGCACGTAAAGAGAAACTTGAGTGGCTAAGAAGATTTAGTGCATGCGTCCTTTGGGTCCATGACGACTTTTAATCTTCAATACCGGTGTCACAAAGTGACAACCGAGTATATGAATTGAACCCGTTATACGCCCTAAGTTGAATAATTTGGAGGCTATTTCTTTTCACCCTTTCTTTGCATTTCTTTTTAATTCTTCAACTCCTTATTTCTCTGATTCTCATTTTCTCCTTTTTATAATCGTACCTAAGGACTTCTAAGTACTAACTATTTGTGATGTCCTTGGGTAGATCCCTCCGACTCTGGCGGATCATAGGACGGTTATTACTAACCTTAGTCACCTTATCACTCCATGACTAACCTAAGTTGCCATAAAACCAATTTTCAAGAAAAATCTCTCAAAGGGTTTGTAAATGAAAAACATGTTTGAACCACTGTAAGAGTTTTATCTTTTAACAGAAATACTCCCCTCCACATGTGCTTTAGAGTTTTGTGAAATCAGCCTTTGTGTGGGAAAAGCGCACTTTTGAATTGATCAACTCAAGATAGACTCTCCTCGCGAGACACGGTTCGTTGCATAGTTAAAGAGTTACATTGTCGACTTTTAGGTGACAACTAGCTCTAATAACTACCTTGAAGGTGTATACAAGCCTCGAAGGTTGTCATACCCGTCGAGTTCATGTCTACCAAGAGATTCTCGAATGGTACTTTCTACTCGGACAAGTCCCTGCGAGACACGTTTACATTACTAGCGAACTAGCTTGAAATTATTACCCGTCAGGACAAGTCTTTTCGAGTTCTTGACAGTTTAGTACCGTCAATTCGTTGGTTAAGTCTATAACACAAAGATTCATTTGCATTTACACAACATATTTCTTATCACATAAAGTTTCTCCCCCAAAAATGGCATATAAAATGTTATTTTTGAAAAGTTAGAATAAATATGACCATTTAAAGTGTTACGGGAAGATGACCACTATGAACAATTTGTGAACAAAGTTATAATTCAAATACTCCCCTCAATAAGTGACATAAGCGGTTGAGGTTTTGAAAATCATACGGGAAGTACTTGTCCTTTTGAGCAAAACCTTGAAAAATGAAAGGTTTGATAGGTTTCACTCACAAGTAAGAAGCTTACGCTCTTTTATAAGGATTGTGGCATGAAGCGTACCACGTGGTCCTTTCTTGACAAGAACGGGTTGTACAACATTATATGTGCACAAGCCATTCACATAAATAAATCACACATCCAAATTTATAATGAAAAAGCGGTTCAAGGGTACCGGAAGTGCGGTGATGTTGCTAGGAGTGCGAGCAGGCGTTGATAGCGGTGATGTTAATCATGGGTCGACCACCAACAAAGCTTTCTAATGTTACAGGCGATCCCTTGAAACAACCTTTCATCAATCATTTTGATGATCCTCCTCACATCCCTTCGATCACGAGAGTTCCATCGCTAAGAGACCCAATCTTTTGGCGTATATCCTTCAACCTATAAGCCAATCCATTCCTAACCATCTTCAAAGTGTGATCCCCAAACTTGTGAAGATCACTACACGCCATTAAGCAATTTCTTTGAAGTTCACTGCGGTAAGCGACTCGAATGGTTTCTTGATGAGTGTATATTGTGAGAGCTGGTTGATGTCGGTAAGATCAAGCGGTGGTGGAGTGAAGTTGACACGGGTGCGATAAGATTCAACGACCGGTGGAGATCTTCTACGTTCTTTGATGACTATGTGTCGATGAATATGAGCACCGACTTGATGAATTCACGTTGTACTTGATGGAGAATTGTCTCATACGACCTGTACTTTGGCAAGGTACATGTCTTCGATTTCGTTGATAGACAAATTCTCAAAGTCGACTTCAGAGAATGCATAATCTCGTTCATCTTGCCTTTTGACCACAATCTTCTTGAGAAAAGTGTAGTCCCATTTGGTCAAAAGATCAACGTGTTTGATGGCAGCGATATCCTTAATCTTGAACACCGCATGTTGAGACTTCTAAACGGCGACACGTAGTAGATTCTTGACATTCGCCAATGATGAATCCGTACATTGCATCTCGGTCGTATGCTTCCACTTTGTTGGAGAACAAGTGATTAGCTCTTTCCTCGATAGCTATGCGGTTTGAGTATATGGTTCTTTGGGAATGGAAGTGTCAAAGATGTAGCGTATTTCCTTGATCCATCGCCACCGTGTAGAAGAAAATCCAAGTCTTTGTTGAAGAAATATCCGAATGGAATCCTAGGTTCATCTGGTTGGCCAATTGTTGGTAGAGGTTTTGACCGATCGGTGTAGTATGGAGGGTTGTCCCATTTGGTGAAGTCGATGTTTGCTACAGGTTGAGCCAATCCATGTTGTTAGACATAGCTCGAGCAATGTTTTCAAGGTGATATTCGACCTCGATGGCACTTTCGAGCTATCTTTCCACAGTTGAAAAGCTTCATTCTTGATTCGCCTCAACTCGGTTTCGTCATCTTCTTCACCGGAAGTTTTCTTGCGTAATCTTAGCATGCTCCAAAGTATTACCGTCTACGGATCTTGACCTTCTTGAGGTAGGGAGTGGAATTGACAAGTGTAGAAAACCATTCAAATTCACATGTTGTATCTTCATCTAGCCATGATACGACGTCGACCATGGGCGCCTTCTTCTTCTTTTGTTTTGCCCTAAATGAGGATTTTGGTTTCTTAACTTGTTTGGGAGAGGTGGGTTGTTGTAGGGGCTCACGGACTTCCTCATCGTCACCACCCGTATACTCAAAGTGATCACCGGTTTTTCGAGTCTCGGTAACTCGAGAATCCCGAGGTTTATCGATAGAAGAACGAGGAGGTGATCTTTGTTGTCGAGGAGTCCGTTGTGGTGGAGGTTGCATCGAGTCTTGAATAGAGGATGATACATCGAGACTTCTTTGTGCGTTTGGGCTCTTTATCCTTAAACGATCTTTGTCTTCATCATCTCTTGAGCGTTTGGGCCTAACAACTTCTTCTCGGAATGAGGACACGAGTTGGTATTCAATAGAGCTTCAAGCAGTTTAGCTTCATGCGAGGCAAACGTTGCGAGTGTGTCGACATTTGCGCTACTAGCCGGTTCACCAATTCATCATCGAGAAGATTTTAGATTCAATCGGATTGATGCTTAAATTCATCGGAGTTGATTTCATGGCTTGTTTGGCTAGATGCAATAGATGTGGATACGGTTATGCGGTATACATCGCGCTTTGTCGATTCGAACGACCTCCATAAGGAACTGCTGAGTGTATCCTTTGATCATTTCATCCATTTTCCATGAAGATCATCTTTCATGAGCTTCGGACATACTCCCTTTCATCTTGCCTCTTGTCGAGATCATCATGAATATCTTGATGTCGATCAACATAGAAATTCATCTTCCTTTGGAGGATGTCTTTCTTTCGACTTGTTTGACATTCCCAATTCTTTTATGAGCATGAGATATCCAAGATCGAGTAGGCTTCTTCACCGATTTGGATGTTGATTTGGTTGATCTTTTAGATTGTGGTGGTGAGGTGAGATGATGAATCGATGAGGAGGAGACATGAGGAGGCTTGGGTCCTTTGGAGGTGCGTATATCATCCTTGGAACGAGTTGGACTGTTGAGAAGATAATCATCATAATTTTCTTCGTTATCTTGTCCAGATTTAGCCTTTTCTTCCGTCTGAGCCTTAGCTTCTTCATCAGTTTTCTCTTTCTCAGTCTTATCCTTTTCTGGTTCCTCAATGTTATAATCAGTAGACTCCTCCACAAGCGTTTGTTGTTGCACAAGAGTGGTGGCACCAGCTCCCTTATCGGGTTGATTAACCGCATCAGGACCTGGTGAAGAGTGGACACCACCACTCGACCCTCCGGGGCCACCCATTTGTTCTTGTTCAAATTCTTTAGCTTTTTGAAGGTGTCTAATTAATTTAAACTTCTTCCTGTAGGATTTATCCAGTTTCTCTTCATCACTTTCTGAGCTTTCTTCATATTGCACAAGTACAAGAGTCTTTCCTTTTCCTATGTCAGCTGGAGGACTGGGAGGTTTAGATACCGTTGTGGTTTCATCTTTAGCAGTTTCAGAGTATGTAATATCTTCTTCGATTCAAGACCTTACGAGTCCTCGTCAATTAGCTTTCTCTGCGGTTCGAGGTTTAGGTAAGGAATGGGAACAACTTCCTTAGGAGAGCAGGTCCTTTTACGAGGAGGATTCCTCTTGGGAAACTTCCTATGACTTTCGATGCTTGCGGCACTTCTGCCTTGCCTCTTTGGTTCTCCTTATAGGTGTTCCAGAAGACTTGTCATCGAGATGACCAACTTTGCCTTCTTTTACCGCAACTAGATACCTTTTGTATGTCTCGAGCTTTTGATTTCTTTAGACGGAAGGTGATCGGTGTCTGACACCTGTTTCTTTGTAGGCGATTCCTTGATTTCGGTGATAGGGTAGGCTCGGTCAACATATCGTGATTCTCCGGGTCATTGAGCCTTTGTGGAATATCGGGATGAAGTCCAAGTGCTCTCTAGATCAACAATTTTATGTATCGGCGTAGGAATCTTTGAGCCAAGTTTCTTGTGAAATGACATCATGTCTTCCCATATGATGCTTCAATTTCGATGTCCTTTTGTTGATTAATGACGGAAGATTTGTAGTTCCATGAGCTTGGGATGCTCATATCCACTATCACGACCGAGACCGATTTGGTGATGATGATGTAGAGGTTCTCCACGGTTGAGGAATGTTCTTAAGCTCCACATGAGAATGCTTAGAGATAGTTCTGAAGCTTCATCATAGCCAATATCAATCGTGAATTGAAGAACTGTCTCCTCAAGGTGTGGCAAAAAGTCGGTTGCCTCGATTTGGGAATGAGAAGAACAGCCCGTAAGTCCGCATGAGTGATGGTGACTTGTTTGTGATTGAGCGTCATTGTATCGCACTTGACACGTGATCCTCGCATTGAATTCGAGAACTGTGAATGTAGATTTCGATCTTGTAGCAGTGTGAGAGCATGTTACGGTAGGGATGATTCTTTAGAATATCCACAGCAATGAGACAAGAAGATTCTGAACATGTGAGGGTTTCAAAGTCAACCCTAAGGTTGTTCTTTCCAATCTTTCTAGGATAGCCATTAGGGAAGATGTCAGCAATTGTGAGAACTTCTAGTGCATCCACATTCATTTGAGCCGCCATGTCGTGATCTGAAATAACATTAGCCAAAAGAACCAACATATCGAAAGACATAATGTTAGTCAACAGAAGGTTTTATTGTCTAATTATTGAATGTACAGTGTTAAAGATTGTTACGAGTCCAAAGTCACTTGTTTGTTCAATAGTTCAATGTCGTCGTGATAAGTTTCGTGAGTTAGTTAACTTTAAGTTTTAAAGTTTAGGTTATCACATATTTAACACAACATATTAAACGATTAAGTTTATTAGTGACATTATTGGTTTCGTGACGATATGATTTGTTTATTAACAAGTTTGTACACGTAACATTTCATAATGAAAGTCTATCAAGGCTTAGGCGTAGATTTGGCAAAGTTATGCGTAAACAAAAGTGATATCTGGCGTGAGCGAAAGCTTATGCGTGGGATCCTAACTACGCGTGAAGAAATGTTCTGGCGTGGGAAAAGGGCACCTTATTCGTAGAGCTTACGCGTGGGCGTATAAAGACCTTACAGCGTAAGGCTTACCGTAAGAGTAGACCTTATGCGTGAGAGTCATTGCCACGCATATCCTTCACGGGATATCGTGGTCCCATTGTAGAACCTTATGAGTAGTAGTTACGCGTAGGATTTCTCTTACGCATAAGCGCCACGCGTAAGGTGATCCTTATCGCGTAGGTAACAATCGACCTTGATTACGAATTTTACGGTAGCAAGCACGAAATAAAATCATTATATCATCAATCTTAACATGTATAGTCATATTAAAGCAGTTATGGCATGAAACATATTACGGTTCTGGCGTAGAAACACATACGCATAAGTCAAAACCCTAATAGTTCAAGAATTACGCATAACAATTCTAACCATGGAATTTGCACCAAACTTTTTCTGGTAGGTCTTAGGTGTTGTGAGAGTCTACAAACCAAGTTTTAACACCCAATTCTCAGTGAATCAAAAATACCCAAACTCAAGAACATTAAACCCTAATTTCTAATTCTGACTTAATTAGTGTTTCTGGGTTGTTATAGGGCCTGGATATCATCAATTTAACATAATATAAACATCACACAACAATCTTTTTGACCAAAACCCTTCACATTTGATAACACCCAATTCGACTCAAGAACCCTAATTTTGAAAAACCATCATTTTGTGTTTCTGGGTGGATTCAGAGGGTAACAATAGTATCCTTGATGTTAAAGAACCGTTTTGACCCATTTATCTTAACCTCAAACACATAAGTATGATCATGTGTCCTTCGCGTATCGTATAACACAAAATCAACCATACACGTAATTTTAACCGTTGAATTCGTTTGAAAATCAAAACCAATGTTTAGAAAGCGTGTTACAACATAAAAACACTTACAGATTTATGATCAAAACTTCGGATTTCTTGAATGAATTCTATGCGTAGGATTAGTTGGTTAGGAGTAATAAATGTGAAGTGAAATGTTAGGTGGAGAGTGTTTTTATTAAAAATGACTTTAACATTTTGACAGTTTTGGTCCCTCCACCTTTTCCTTTTTCATACAAAGCCATTTAACTTCCATTATGGTTACCAAACAAAGATTTTAGGAAAGAAACTTGACGACACTCCCCCTCGACTTAGGTAAATAATGAAAGGTTATAAATTTTAGTCCGAGGAGTGTCATTTAACCAGAAAAATTTACCACCATTGATAAAAGAAACAACCGGGATATAATAACATGCAAGTACAGATGTTTTGAAGCAGTTAAGTGATAATTTTCTCCCCTCAACACTTGATCGGAAAAATCTGAATTTTGAAAGATTAAAGTGATGATGGAAGAAATGTACTTGCCATGTTGAAAGAAAAATTAGATTAGAAGAATATTTTTGTTGTTTTATCGGGTTTTATATTTTTGTATTTTGTTTTGAAAAATTATTTACAAAAGATATTTTGGTGTTTGTGGGGTTTTAAGACTGTTTTAGGAGGTCATCCAATTCCTCTTGAGTCAAACACCTCATACCAATCCGGTGGACCAACTCATTAAACCTAGCGGGAGGCAAGGCTTTGGTGAGAAGATCGCCAATTGGTATTCGATGCCCAGTATAATTCAACTATACCTGTTCCACGTGGTCCTTGATGAAATGATAGCGAAGATCGATGTGCTTTGATTTCGAGTGTTGAAGCGAGTTGCACGAGATCGCAATGGCACTCCGATTGTCATGATACATCGGGATTCATCAAACACGTAACCATAGTCTTTGAGTTGTGTTCTCATCCGGATGACTTGAGCACAACACGCGGACATGGCTACATATTCGCTCGGTTGATGACAACGATGTACAATCCTCGCTTCTTTGATTGCTAAGACACGGTTTATCACCAAGAAATTATAGTGCTCACGAAGTGTTTTCATGAATCTAAGCATCCTGCGTGGTCGTCGTCTAAAAGCGATTAATTCAAACCGAATCCTTCGGATACGGATCCCAAGTTAATGGTTCCCTTGATGTATCTGGAGGATTCTTTTAGCCTCGAGAGGTGGGTTTCAGTTGGTCGCGATCGATAACGGGAGCATAGATAAGCGGCAAAGACAATATCATGTCTGCTAGTCGTTAGATACATGAGAGACCCAATAATACTTTGGTATTTGGTAGGGTCTACTAATTTCCCATGTAAATCATCGTCTAGCTTCTTGGTATAAGTCATTGGTGTGGCATAAGTATCACAGGTTTTCATTCCAAATTTGTTTAACAATTCAAGGGCATATTTGGACCGACTCAAGAAAATACCACAGGGTGATTGATGAACTTGCAATCCTAGAAAGAACGTAAGTTCACCCATCATGGACATTTCAAAATTTTTCTTCATTAGTTTTGCAAAAGCGATTGAAAACTTTTTATGTGTAGACCCAAAAATGATGTCATCCACGTAAATTTGAACAATTAAGATATGTGCCCCGTGATATTATATAAAGAGAGTTGGGTCAACCGAACCTTTGGTGAAATTATTAGCAATGAGGAAAGATGATAGCTTATCATACCATGCCCGAGGAGCTTGTTTGAGACCATAAAGAGCTTTGTTCAGTTTGTAGACATGGTTCGGGAACTCGGGATCAACGAATCCATCGGTTGGTGACATAAACCGTTTTTTCGGTTGTCCGTTGAGAAACGCGGTTTTGACATCCATCGAAAGACCGTCATATTCATATGAGCCATGACGAGAGAAATATCCGAACGACCTCAAGACGAGCAACCGGAGCAAAAGATTCTTCAAAGTCGATTCCTCTTCCCGACGATAACCCTTAGCAACTAGGCGTGACTTGTTTGGATTACGTTCCTTGACATCAATTTGTTTTTCCAAATCCATTTGAGACCAATGGCGTAGACCCTGTTGGTCTTTCAACCATTCCCATACTTCAAGGCGTTTGAATTGGTTGAGTTCTTCTTGCATGGATTCAATCCAGTTGTCTTTTGTCATTGCGTCTTTAATGTTTTAGGCTCAGTTAGCGGAGCGGTAAGTGCATAAATGCAATGTTCACCATCGTGTGAAGACGTTGTCTCGTAACGTTGGTTGATTCGAGTTGCCAATAATATTTGCGGAGGATGGTCTTTTGTCCATCGATGTGTAGAGGTTGATGTTGGTATACATTGTGCATATTCGAGGATTAAAATGGTTTGTTCATGATTCCGCGACATCAAAAGCGATGTCATTAGCAAACGGGTTAAAGAACGCATTTGGATCAAAATCTGCGGTGGGGTACTTCATTCGAATGTCATCACCGGTTCATCATTGTTGGAAGTGGTTTGTTCAAGCTGTTGTGGTGGAGTCAAGTGGTGGTGCTTCAACGGTAGTTGTTGTAGCAGTGTATTAGGTATAGGAATATTATTAGGTTGTGCTGTGAACAATGAATACACCTAGAGCATGTTCATCAATATAAATCCTTTGAACAATGGACCAAATAACCTTTCCATTTGTTGACGAGTGAGTGGGGCTTTGTTCGGTGATGATGGGGTTGAGGAAGTTTAAATGGTTGTGTCCGGGTTCTAAGTTGTTATACTCGAAGCCATCTCCGTAAGTTCATCAAAATGAGCATGAATCGTTTCCATCACTGCTTTGTCTGACGATTCAGTTCGGTAACCTTTGGAATTCTCACAGTATCCAATAAATACTCCAATTTCGGCTTTGGCTTTGAGCTTTCCAAAATCATCACAATCATTATTCGGATAGCAAAGGGATCCAAATACAGGAAAGTGTTTGAGATTCGGTTTGTGGTTATGGACAAGCTCGAAAGGTGTTTTGTTGTGGCGTTCTGCCCACAAGTAATCTGGAAGTTTAGCATTGATTAACATTGTTCTTGCAGCTTCCACTAACGTTCGGTTGCGTCTTTCAACAACTCCGTTTTGTTTTGGTGTACGTGTAATAGATGTTTGAAGCTGAATTCCCACTTTCTCATAAAATTCACGAAGGTTTTGGTTAACAAATTCAGTTCCTTTGTCTGTTCTTATTTGGTGGATGGTGTTCCGGAGCTGAACTTGAATTTTCGTGAGAAAGGTGATGATCATTTGTGGAGCTTGGTCTTTGCTTCGAAGAAAGTAGACCCAAGTCCATCGTGAGTAGTCATCAACAATTACTAAGATGTAGCGTTTGCCATTGATCGTTTGAACGCACATCGGCCACACAAATCCATGTGAAGAAGATGAAGCACATCTTTGAGAGTTGTGTTCCACCTTTGAAGGAAAATGAGCACGAGTGCTTTTTCCTTGTTCTGGTGAGCAAATGTGATCTTTTGAATACCGGAATCGTGGGAGACCTTCAACTAGTTTGTGTCGAGCAAGGTTGGTGATGGTTTGAAAGTTTAGATGTGATGAGCAGCGGTGCCATAGCCGGATTTTCTTGATGTTGCCTTTGAAAGTAAGCGGATGGGAGATGAAGCAACCATGTCTTGCATAAAGATAGTGTAGAGACTAGAATTACGCGATCCGGACATAAGGTCATTTCCTTGTAGATCACGAATGAAAAAGTTTTCTCCCGAAAGCAACCTCCAAATCTCCATCACAAAACCGACCTCATCGAAAATAGATTGCACCGAGGCCTTCCACATAGTAAACCCCGCTAATTTCGATGTTCCCATTGATATAGTCTCCGTAGCCCATGATAGTCGCTGAAGTGATCATTCCGAATCGGCGGTGCCAATGAACTTTGCAATAAAGTTTGATAACAGTTTAAGGTTGCTGTCATGTGTCGGGAACATCCGCTATCAACAATCTAGAGAATGATCTGTATCACTGTGTTGGGAATTACGGTAAACTCTGGATCTGCTGAAGAGTATCTGTAGAAGAGTTTCTGTTGAAGAAGAATGGATTCACTGAAGTTATACATCGCCAGAGTGTTAAGCGTAAATCGTGTTTACTGCTGAAAGTGCGAATCACGTCACGAGAGATAAGCTCGGTATGTAGTAAAAGTCACTCAGTATGAAAGATAGGTTGGCGCCGTATTGTATAGAGCTTACTCAGAATAAACAATATGATTAGTAAAACAATATGATTAGTTGCATGGTTGTCTAGATGCATGCTTGGTCTATGTTTGTATTAGGAGCGTACATTGTAAACGCTCGTGAGTCATTAGGGTTTCTTGCCTATAAAAGGAACCATAATAGTTTGTAATAGATAAGCTTTTCTAAAGTCTTTCAAGTCTTGTAAAATATCCGAAACATAGAGTTTCTATAATCAAAAAATCCATAGAGGATCAAAGAGTTCTTAGTTATTATAACTTGTATTACTTTCCGCTATAAAATACGAGTTGTAGAGATCTTCTATTAGTTTGCTTGTGATTACATAGGCAACACTAACGATCTCCGAGTGCTTAAGATCTATCAAGGTCTTTGTGTGTTCAACAAGTGGTATCAGAGACTCGGGAAAGTCTCTACGATACTAAGAACCATTCTCACCCCCATACAATCAAACATTCATTCACCATGCCTGGATCCGATAATGAAACTGAAGTCACCAACACAAACAACACCAACACCACTTCCATGCAGCAGACTTAGTCTTTCAAGCAAGAATGGTAAATTTCCTTATTTGAAAAGGAAGAGTATGATCTTTGGACTATGAAGATGGAAAGCTGGATTTCCAATATTGATTGGAATCTGTGGGAGGTAGTGAAGAAAGGAAACAGTCTAAAGAAAATGATTCCGCACGAGGATGGGAAGTTTATCATGGCTCCTCCTAAAGCTGCTTTGAAGAGGTCTTGGCTATGCAGAGAGCACAAAGTAAAACTATTTTGCTTCAAGCCATTCACGAAGATCACCTATGTGATTTTCACCATATGGATGATGCAAAGGACATATGGATGGCTCTCAAAGCAAGGTTCGGTGGAAATGAAGAATCAAAGAGAATGAGGAAGTCTATCTTTGAGACAACAATTTCAAGACTTTAATATCTCCGAAGAAGAAGGTATCCACAAGGGATACGACGGGTTCCATAGGATTTTGAGTCACTAAACCGGTGAATGCAAAACGATAATGATGATTGCAACTCAAAGTTCCTTCGATCTTTGCCTCCATCATGGTTACATGTTAGTATAGCCCTCAAGGCTAAGGTGGGTTGGACATGCTCACCTTTGATGAGTCAGTACTGCAGACTTAGAACTCTTGAACCTGATGTCAGATCTCCCTACCGTACATCTTCTTCTGGCCATGCAGCTTTTGTTGGGACATCTCACTCCAACATGATGGTACCTGCTCCTAGTTCCAACTATTTTCCATCATCTCCTAGTTCCAACTACTTTCCATCATCTTGCACTCCCACTCCACCACATAACACTCGTCCCACTCCACCCGTTTCTCAAACTAAGACTAGTAGTGTGATGGAGGATGTCCTTCATTCATTTGTTGCTGATTATGATACTCAGCAGTATCTTGCATATGAAGACTTTGATCAGTTGGACCCACTTGAAATGGAGGAGATGATGGCGAAAATGCGGTGGCATTGTTGTCGGTGGATATCAAAAGGTTTGAAGAGAAGTCGGAAGAAAGTTTGCTTTCAAGGAAAAGAACCATTTCGATTTGACGGAGAAAAGTCAAGTGTTTCACTTGCCACGGATGGGGCATTTCAAGAGAATGCAAAGACAGGAAGAGTGGAGATGGAGCTAACTATATTTCCTATCGCCAGTAAAAAGCAGGAAGTGGAGCTTGAGCTCTCCTCACCATGGATGAACAGGTCAACTGGATCGCACATGAACACGTGAATGAGGAAGCTCATGATCTTGATAAGCTTGGATTTTTGGCAAGGTGTACGTCGGATGAAAGGCATGATCGGTTCGCCTTGATGGGACTATCTCGGTACACAATGTATATTTGGTTGTAGTCTAAGATACAATGAACTTAAAGAAGAATATGATGCTATGAAACCTAAGTTTGATGAATGCTATGTTGAAAATGAAGCTCATAAACTAGCATTAAAAAGCAGAGAAAGACAAAAGTATGGTTTCAAAAGAATCAAATAGCTTATGAAGAAAAGATAAAGGTGTTACAGTTTGATCTAGAAGTTGCAAACAATTACTTAAACTGTGCGAGAAAGCAAAGGATGAAGTCGTGTCTCGAGAACCTAGAGCTTAAAGAAAAACTAGGTGAGGAAATAGCTAGGCATAAGGAATGGATAATTTCGGTGATAATCTAGCTAGAGAAATCTATAACGATCAATCGGTAACCTCGGCTTAGGATTAGGCTTTCAAAAGTATGTAGGAGTAGAAGCTAGATATGATGGTTGTAAATCCACACCACAGTAGGGTTAGCTAACTTTGTAAAAGAAGGTGAAATGCATCGTCCCCGGACCTATTAGAGGAGAATTTATGCCCATAGACCTATCCATCATCTGTTGACTTTGATGGATCACATCATCTATATGGCAAAAGTCAAAGACTTGCGGACACGATGCCTCATCTAATGACTTTGTCACTTGCTCGCGGTGACAATTCATCGGATCAAGGGTCTACTTCCTATGAAAGTTGTGATTCAAATGAGAAGTCGACCTTCCCAAGCCTCGAGCCTACACCCAAGCCTGCACCCCGTGCGCTTACAAGCCTTCTAGGGAAGTCTGGCGAGGAATCAACTTCCAAGGCGGTTTCTTACGAAGACTTATCTTTTAAATCTTTGAAAAATCGATCTGTTAAAACAATTCCTTGAATGTTTCGATTTAAGTACTTCTTCATGTAATCAAACATCTCCCTATTTGAATAAATCTTCCAAGAAGAAGACATGTTTTGTATGTGGAAGTAAATTTCATTTAATTAAGGATTGCGATTTGTATGAGCAAAGATTGGGTGCATGTGCTACTCACCGTAAACACAAATCTAAGTGGACCAATGTTGATAATATTCCACCTTATGTCCCACAAGCGCCTAATACTAATTCTCATTGGAGAAGTTCGGTTGCGGACCTTATGTGCAACCAACTAGCCCATACTTTAATCATAGTTATTGGCCTACATATGTTGACTCTATGTATTTGGGATGGGATATGGAGCATCACTGTGAAGTCCTCAAGAGTTGTTCTTGGACTATCAAGGACCCAATCATCTATGGAGGACCAAGAACAATGGTGGATCCTCTAAATCTTCATGTCCTAAACACGTGATCCACAAGGCGAGTTCAAGTCAAGAATGGTGAACCTCCATTGAATACTAACAATATGTATATATTTTGTTGTTGTTTGTAGGATCATCCCTTAAGCATAAGAATGTTGGTATTGTTGATAGTGGTTGTTCCGAAGCATGTCCGAAGCAGAGATATGATGCACAATTTTGTTCCTATAGAAGAAGGAGGCAATGTGACTTTTGGAGGAAGTGATGGGAGTATCACAGGAAGGGGACCATAAAGACACCTCATCGGATTTTGAAAATGTGTACTATGTTAAGGAACTTCAAGATTTCAACTTGTTCTCCGCTTCACAAATCTGTGACACTAAGAACAAAGTTCTCTCTCTCGAGAATGAATGTCTTGTCTTTGTCTAAAGACTTCAAACTCCCGGAAGAAACATCAATTCTACGAAAGTTCCTCGAACTCACAATTTATACACATTCAACCTTAATGAAGTTCAACCGGTGGTGACCTCACTTGTTTGGTGGCTAAAGCATCTCTTGATGAGTCTACTAAATGGCATAGGAGGATGGCTCATGTGAATTTCAAGACCATAAACAAACTCTCTAAAATGGGTCTTGTTGAAGGTCTTCCTCCAAAGTTTTCACCAATGATCATAATTGTGTCGCTTGCAACAAAGGAAAACAACACGAGCCTCTTACAAAGCTATCAATGCTATGAGCATCATTCTTGAACCTCTTCGTTGTTTCACATGGATCTGTTTGGTCCAACTCAAGTCGAAGCATTGATCATAAGTACTTACATTTGGTTATCACCGATGGCTTTAGCGATTTTGTTGGGTTTTCTTTCTCGAACCAAAGATGAAACATCTCAAGTCGATTGAATTCATCACTCTCGTTGAAAATCGGTTGAACAAAAGGTTAAGGAATTCGGTGTGATAATGGGACGAGTTTAAAATGCTATACTTATAGAACTCGTGGGTCAAAAGGTATAAAAGGGACTATAGTAATCCAAGAACCCCACAACAAAATGGGGTGGGTGAAAGAAAGAATAGGACCTTAATAGAGGTCGCAAGATCAATGCTTGCGCACTCTAAACCGCCCACTATGTTACGGATCAAGTGTTGGCACAGCGTGCTATGTGCTAAACAGGTCTCCATTACAAGACCACAACTCAAAACACCATATGAACTTCTCTTTGGGAATATTCCGTCATTCACTACCTAAAACCTTTTGGTTGTCAAGTGACCATTCGAACACCGGTGATCCGTTGGGAAAGTTTGATGAAAAGGGCGATGATGGTTATATTGTGGGCTATTCACTCATAGTAAGGCATCTGTGGTGTACAATTTGCAAGCCAAGAAGATAGAGGAGACGTTGAACACGAGATTTTGGAAGATAAGCATAATGTTCAAGGACGTGGTCATACGTGGTCTTTTGACCTTGACTACTTAAGCGATTCTTTGGGTTACACTAGACATTTGGCTAACCAAAATGCAGGTCCTCAAGCGTCTCCCACTAACAATGCGGGTCCCTTAGATGATGACTCGAAAATGAGTTTGAAGATGATGAGCAACCTATACTTGTGCCTTCTTTCTCCCTAACAATATTGCGGTACCACCTCCAAGGATATTGCCGATAAGAGTGATGAAGATGACTCACATTATCTTTGAGGACCTTGCTAGGCTTCGACTCAAGAATTTCTTTGCTAAGCTTGAAGCAGAAACCGAATGGAGTGGTTGCTAATGAAGGAGTCGAGAGAAACCATGTTTCACTGAAGTTGACTCTGTCACACCTATCATCCACAAATCGCTAAAGGCTATCTTTGTTTCTTCTCATGTTCCTTCTCAAGTGTCTTTAGACTTTGGAGAACCTCATACACGCTTTCCTAAACCCTCCGATCTTGGAAATCATCAACCTAAAGTCGGCATTTTCACTTCACCCTCTTATGATGTGAATTTGAACCAACAATCACTAATCTTGATTCATCCATTGAAGTCACCCCATCGCTACTCGGAGGATCAACATTGCTCATCCTCAATCCAACATCATAGGTGATCTTCGGCACCGTTAGAACTCGAAGGGCTATAACAAGTCCTCAATTTGGGCGATTGCTTTTTCTCTTATGTCTCCAACCAAAGAAAGAGACAATCACACGGACTTCAAACATTGTCATTTGCTTGTTTTCTTTCTCAAGTGGAACCAACAAGTGTTTCTCAAGCTCTTAACGATTCAATCGGCTATAAGCAATGCAAGAAGAAATGCAACAATTTCACAATCGCAGGTTTGGATTTTGGTTCCACTCCACGATGGCAAATATGCCATTGGGACAAAGTGGATTCTAAAGAATAAGAGAGATGCTCGGGTGTTGTGATCAAAAACAAAGCAAGATTAGTAGCTCAAGGCTTGAGACAAGAGGAAGGATTGATTATGATGAAGTGTTTGCCCTGTTGCGAGTTGAAGCAATTCGCATTTTCTTGGCTTATGCTTCTTACATGGGTTTCATGGTGTATCAAATGGATGTTAAAGGTGCTTTTCGTATGGTGAGATTGAAGAGGAGGTTTATGTCACTCAACCCAAGGATTTGAAGACCCGGATCACCCAAATCATGTTTACAAGGTTGTTAAAGCTCTCTATGGCTTACATCAGGCACCAAGAGCTTGGTATGCTAGGCTTTCATCATTCTGTTGAAGCATGGCTATAGGAGAGGTGCTATTGATAAAACTCGTTTCTAAAGAAGAATTATTCGGACATCATTCTTGTGCAAGTTTATGTGGACGACATTATTTTGGCTCCACAAACGAAGCTTGGTGCGAGGAATTTGAGGAACTAATGAAGGTTGAATTTCAAATGAGTGCTATGGGAGAGCTTACTTTCTTTTGGGTCTCCAAGTTCGTGAGAAACAAGATGGCATCTTTATCTGTCAAGATAAATATGTGAGAGACATTTGAAGAAGTTTGGTATGGAAGGTGTTAGACCGCCACAACACCTTATGAAGCTCCAAAGACTAAAGCAAATAATGAACCGGATCTACCTATGAATGTTCATCCATGACAGTCCATGATTGGTTCATTGATGTATCTAACGACTTCAAGGCCCGATATTACGCTTGTTGTGAGTGTTTGTTCTCGACATCAAGTCACTCCACTTACTTCCCATCTCAATGGTGTCAAAAGATCTTTAAGTACCTCAAAGGCCAACCTCTTTAGGCCTTTGGTACCCAAAAGAGTCTCCTTTCAAGTTGGAAGCATATAGTGGCGGTGATTATCTTGGTGCAAATCTGGATAGAAGATCCACAACTGGAGGTCGCTAATTTCTTGGCAAGAGGTTGATTTCTTGGCAATGCAAGAAACAAACCATTGTGGCTACCTCAACCATCAAGGTAGTATGTTGTCACGCAAATTGTTGTGGACGTGTCCTTTGGATTCAAAACCAATTCTTTGGACTATGGGTACAACTTCATGAACACTACAATTCATATAGATAATCAAAGTACCATCTGCATAGTCAAAATCCAGTTTTCACAATCGAACAAAACACATTGAAATCAGGCACCACTTTATAAGAGATGCATATGAAAAACATTTGATAAAAGTGGCTAAAATTCATACTGATGATAATGTGGCAGACTTATTAACAAAAGCGTTTGATGGACCAAGGTTTCAACACCTCGTGGTCAATATTGGAATGTTAAACCCTTGACTGCATAGTTTAAGGGGAGGCCTAGGCCTCAGGGGAGGCATATGCCTCAGGGGAGAATTTGTGCAAACTCTGCATATTTTTGAAACTCTGCATATTTTTGTGACTCTGCATATTTATGTGTCATATTTTTCTATAAATAGTTTTCCTTTTTCTATAAATCTGCTTCTATCATTAGGTTTGTAAAAACATCATTTTGCCTATAGTGATAGCGTTTATTTAATATATTTTATCTTTTTAATTTACATTTAAACCTCTGTTTTTCATAATTCTTTACTAACACTAACTGTCTAATAATTCTATAGTTTGTTAGTCTTTGTGTTGTTCTTGTGTGTTTTGTTTGTGTCTATTTTGCAGTTGTCTGGATTGCATTTTGTCTATTCCTTGTCTGAACTGCAGTCTGTCTATCCCATGATGTTGGTCGATTGGAAACTGAAGGATGATGAGATGAATGTCATTCATAGAAAGGACTCCACCTCAATGGAATTCACCTTTCTGAAAGAAATTCTACATTTGGTAGACAGGGCAGATTTAATTTCTCTGTACACTCGTGTCACCACCCATTACTGCAGCAAGGAACCACAAGGTTCTGGGATGTTCTTACCGGGAGATCTTCAAGTCCTGATTAACTCTCATTCTCCCAACAGTAAAGCACATTCCATTTGGGAGAACTCACATCGGTGGAAGGTTGTGTCCTGGAGATTCTATCCTCTCCCTCGTGTACATGTATTGGAGACTAAGAGTGGAATCACTGTCTGCATGCTTGCTGAACGAAAGTATCCATTGCCCAAGAGACTTATGGAAAAGATGCTTAGTCAGAAATTGGAGATTCCTCCAGAACCAGTGGGCAATGAAAGACTGTCTGCTTCCACATTGGTGGGCTTGATCAAGACACAACTTCTACAACTGCAATAAGCCTCATTCTCATCCTTATCATGATACTTGGTACGCTCTGCACTACCTTGTTTTTTTTCATTTAGTTTGTGTTATCTGTGTTATTTGTCAATTTCTGTGTTATTTTTCAATTTATTAGTTTAAAAAAAAAAAAAAAAAGTAACTAACTAACTTTTATGCAGGTTTATTTGTTGTACAATTCTTATGGTTTTTAACTCACCGATATACCTCGTGTATGTCAAAGAGTTGGCTAGTCCAAATGGTACTGACTTTGGTAAAGACACAACAAATCATTAATAGTTGTAATGGCTTGCTCAAAATCATAGGTTCTACAACCACCAATGCTTAACCGCCGAGGGTTGTATGGTCATCAATTCACCATGGTCTATTCCTTTTGGAATCCAAGAATTGGCTAGCCCACATGAATATGGGATGTGGTAAAGGCAACCGACTCCATATTTGGTTCTCAATTCACCAATACTAAGAATTGACTAGTCCCGAGCAAACGGCTACGGTAAAGACAAGTCAAATCCGCTTCTATGGTTGTTGGTTTGCCAATAAATCGATGGTTATCAATGTACCATAGTTTTCGAACTCAAACATCCGCTACTCCAAAGTAGTAATGGCTATTGGTAAAGAGACATCAAACCCATTAATTTCAATGATTCACCTCTCACAGGAGTTAACACACCTGGAAGTGATGAGAATAGTATGAAACATATATGTTTTGATGTACATGATGTCATATGTTGCTGCAAAGATCTGGTGTATCACAGTTCAATCATCATAGAGATGTTATTCTTCTGAATCTTTGTCACTAATGTTTGAAGACAATCCTCAACAGTCTTAACGATCTATCAAGGAAACTAGAACTTAACCTAGTCAAATTCCAGTTTAGGGGAGGATTGTTGGGAATTACGTAAACTCTGGATCTGATTGAAGAGTATCTCGCCAAGAGTTTCTCTTGAAGAAGAATGGATTCTTTGAAGTTATACATCGCCAAGTGTTAAATCGTAAATCGTGTTTCACTGAAAGTGCGAATCCACGTAGGAGAGATAAGCTCAAGATGTAGTAAAAGTCACGCCAGTATGAAAGATAGGTTGGCGTAGTATTGTATAGAGCTTACTTAGAATAAACAATATGATTAGTAAAACAATATGATTAGTTGCATGGTTGTCTAGATGCATGCTTGGTCTATGTTTGTATTAGAGCGTACATTATAAACGCCGTGAGTCATTAGGGTTTCTTGCCTATAAAAGGAACCATAATAGTTTGTAATAGATAAGCTTTTCTAAAGTCTTTCAAGTCTTTTAAAATATCCGAAACATAGAGTTTCTATAATCAAAAGATCCATAGAGGATCAAAGAGTTCTTAGTTATTATAACTTGTATTTACTTTCCGCTATAAAATACGAGTTGTAGAGATCTTCTATTAGTTTTCTTGTGATTACATAGGCAACACTAACGATCTCCGAGTGCTTAAGATCTATCAAGGTCTTTGTGTGTTCAACAACCTGCATTACACACAGACGACACAGATGGAATAGAAGTAGATGTGGAACCCGAAATGTTAGAGGGTTCCGGAGCAGTGATAGTAGACATACACACATTAATAACTTTAGGTATCCATTTAAAACCTAATGTGTTATATATCCATTTCTGCCATCTATAACTACTGTTTGCTTTAGTCTTTGTGAATGCACTAGGTGGTACTACATTCTTAGGAGGTGTAACTGGAGCTACAGGGAATGCAATGCTTGCCTTAGAATCTAAAGAAGGCGGTCTACCAAGCACAGACGTAGAATGATTAGTGGGCCTTGAGGTATGCCGATTCTTAGGATTCCGTAAACGAGAGATTATAGCTTTAGCAACACATTTGTTATGACAATCAGAATTCATACTTTTACGACAAATAACACAAGGTGCATCAAACTGAATATCAAAAGTACTTAACGGTTTAGCATTCGTTACATCACTATTTCTATTACATTTGCGGACTTAATATCTATAGTGGAGGCAACTTGAGTCTTATTCATATTCCTAGGGTGTTCTTCTACTTTAGCATTCCTTATTGATATTTTCTTTGGTCGCAACTTCCTATTCTTCGATTGAGTGCTCCTAGGCCGCAAGTGCGGACGTTTGAAAAGACGCAACTATTCTGTTTCAAGAGAAAGAAGCACGTTAGCAACTTGTGATTTGGCGGAGAGATTCTAGGTTCATGATTACGAGTGTTCTTGGTGCTAATCTCTTAATGATGGTTGGCGGAAGTCGTTCATACTTTCCTAACATTTCTCTTAACTTAGAGATAGTGTGAATCAAATCTTGATTTTCGAGCGAATATTACCCGCAAAATTCATGACTTCTCTAGTGTGAGCAAGATAGTGATGAAGTTTGTTTGATGCTTCATGACGAGTCTTATTGAGTAAATCAAATATGACACCATATTCTGTTTAACTTTACAAGTTCTTGTTCATATTTTGAGATTTGACTTTTCAAAGACACGTTTTGATCATCCGATATGCAAATTTAGGATCGAAGATTTTTCATGCAACCGAGCGATTTTCTTTTGAAACCCAAGTTGTTGATTGTGAATATCTTTTTCACACCAATTAAGACGATGTTTTGCATTGTAAAGTTCATTAAGTAATCGCTCATTTTCACTTTTAAAGACTCGATTTGAAGCACCTTATTAGTATTCTCAATAGTTACCACGAGTCAACATTATCGCAGAGATAGAATCGATGCATGTGGCAAAGAATGGAATAACACAACATTATGGATATCAAGACAGATAACATCTTTCAAGAGTCGATCAACATCTTTTCTCAACATTTTCTTTTTACGCTTAGTATTAGAAATAGATGTTTCAGCTTTTCTCGAAAACGACCTTCATGACTCCAAGTTCCTTATGAAAGTCCCGCTCCCAAGACAATGCACAACTTTTCAAATTTTTAACATTTGGTAAAAGATTTTTGAAAAATGTCTCTTTGTTCTCACGCCAGAGGCGATTGAAAGTGTTGAACTTTGATTTCGTAATGATATTCTATCTCATGTTCTAAATTTTGAGGTCGACCATGAAAATATCAAAATATCTAAGAATTTTGCGATTTTCGTGTTTTGAGTTTACTTCATCGATGGAAGGTAAAGGACCATAAATTTGTGCATAATCCGTTGGGGATTAACATTAGAAGACTCGGTGTTTTGATGATAACCCTTGGTGTGTTAGAAGAATCCGTTGGTGTGACAAAAGTGACCGGTTTTGAATAATTAAAAGGTTTGTTGTAAACAATGCTTTTAATTTTGATCGACTCTCGTCTTCGCAACTAATTCCTCTTGACGATGATATTCAACAACACTCATAATGTAATTATCAATTTTATATTCTCGACGGAAACTTCGTGATTTGGTTTGAATGTTTTTAGTGAAAGCTTTGGTTTGTAATCGCCTAGATTTGGTCCATATCCTTTTGGATTGGGTTTTAAAGTAAACTTTTCAATAGTCATATCGATTCACCATGTTTGTAAACAACAGTTTTAAACTCTTTAGTTTTGTTTTGCAAGCCGATAATTTCTTCAAGAAGATCATCTACCCGATTCGTTGAATGCTTTTTTATGCGGAGAACTGTTTTGACAAGTTAACAACTCACCTTAGCTTTTGATTTTCCAAGGTGAGAGTGTTAATTTGCTTTTTATGTTCATGTTTCGCTTGTTCTATTTCGGACAACAAAGCATTCTTCAAGCGGCTAGATCACGATATGTCGCTCTAAATATTTTTCGCTTTGATGAGATATAGCAAAGCGGCTTCAAAACCTTTTCACGATTTTCTTGAGTTTTGAAAAAGTTGAGTTGCATTTGTAAGCATTCAAAATCCTTGGTTAACATTGCATTTTGCTTTTTAAGTCCTTATTTAATGCATAACATTCCTCCATTTTGATTTGATGGTCTTGAATTAAACGAGCAAAATCGGATGAGGCAACAGATTCGGCTTGTTCAACGTGAGTCACAACATGATCATTATTTAGATCCTCAAGTACAACCACGGAGTAATTTGATTATCAAAGGAAACCATAAGGTCATCTTGATCGTCAAATGTAACTACTGTGGTTTATTTGAAAATCGCCGAATGAGATGTAGATGACTCATTTTGAATCCGAGCCGTGCGGATTCGAGATATTGGCGAAGATATTAGTTCGATATGATGATGGTTTGTTCGGCACTGAGACAAGCCATCGATGTCATACATGGGCCTGTTTCACTCATGTGTAACTCATGCATATTAGCCATCAACATAACAATGCATTGGCCTCGCAAGTCCTCCATATCATCATCCGAGTCTCGCATACGCCATAAAGCTCGTTTTTGTTTGTGAGAGATCCACCACTTCATCCTTAAGAGCCAAAAGAAGAGCCTCTTTGAAATAAGCACCGCCTCGGTCCTTGGCTTTGGGTATGCATTAGCCAGTGTCCTTCTCATTGCGGTTGTAGCATTGAAGACCATTCAACCCATTTCGAGCATTTCCTGCTCCACCACTTGAGCTCGTTGTTATTCCTACCCATAGCATTAAACCCTTGACCACCTCCCATTTGACGACCATAACCACGATACCGAACTTCAACTCGTCCAATGTTCACAATGACCGATTTCGTGTATTGGATGAGGAACGAATACGATTGTTGGATTTTTGGTATAACGGCTAAAAGCATTAGCAATCATAACAAATCCTTGTTGCAATGCTTCGAACGGATCGGATTCCTCACTAGTTTGACTATGAAGTGCTTGATCATTGTTGTTGTTGTAAGGAACCAATTGATTTTGTTGAGGTTCTTTGTGATTGATCGCTTGGTGTGACCGAGGTCGTTGGTTGAGTTGCTTGTTGAGGAGGATAACTTTGTTGAGCATATAAGGCAAGTTGTTGATTTTCCGGATGTGTAGGTGGAGCAATTTGAGCACGGAGAATCCTTTCCCGATCAACTTCCTTTTCATGAGGCTTCAAGTAATCGTACAACAATCCATATGTAGAATGATGCATATTCTTCGCTTGACGGAGAAAAATGACATACTTCTCCCATTCGTGACCAAGACTACTCAGAACTTAGTATTCACTGCAATTCTTGGCATGATGATGTTTTGTTTATCCAAATCATTGATGATGTCTCGAAAATCTATGATGATAAGACTCTAGTGTCTCTCCGTTTCAATCATGAAGTGTTCATAAGCCAAGTAAATTTTGGATTTCGATCCTCCCGATTGAGTATGTATCCTTCCATAAGAAGATGAATATGGTCCCACATTTCCTTTGCGGTCTTTTGAGCATCAACACTTCAAGAATTGGGTTAGGTAATCCTAAAAGGATATATTGCATTGCAAGTTCATCGACTTCATAGTGTAGAAGTTCTTGAGGATTCAATTCGCATTGATAGCAATGTTCGCTTGTTCATCTCTTGGTGGATTAGCATTAGGATCTCCGTGTACAATGACGAGAGGCATCTCAAATGGACCTTCCAAGATAACCTTCTTTAAGAACTTTCCATGTGGCTTCTTCGATCACAAAACCTAAAGAACCTTATCACCCATTGATCGTAGTTTCCTAGAGTGAACATTGAGGTCTATCAAGTGATCCAACCTTATGAATTGATTGTTGGTCGCTTAAAGCTTCACACATCTTTTCAAACCAAGTGGGTTCCTTCATAGTGTTCCTTGATGGATGTTGATTGAAGTCATTTGTGTAGGGTTGAACTTGAAGACTTGGCGGTGTTTGAACCATTTGTGGTGGAGGAATTGCTCCAAGTTGTGGAGTATGTTATTGATTAAATTGTTGTCGATAAATTGCTTGTTGTTGATTCCATTGTTGATGTTGTGGACTTAGTTGTTGTTGTCGTTGAGAATAAGTGTAAGGGAAATAGTTAGAGTATGGTGGTTGTGACATGTTGAAAACTTGTGTTGGTAAAAATGGATCTTTGTAGTCGAATGAACCTTTGTTAATGAAGTGTCCTTAGGCGTAGAAATCACAATAATCCAAGTAGCACTTATGCGTAAAAACACCAAAGTTACGCGTAACAAGAAAGAGTTACGCGTAGATTTAGCTTACGCGTAAGTAGGGGAAAGACGCTAAAGTTATGCGTAGACACAAAGTTATGCGTAGAAAGTTAGGCGTAGGATTATCTTATGCGTAAGAATTGGCTTAGGCGTAAGATGAATCTTATGCGTGGGATTTCACGCCGTAAGCTTTATGCTTATGCGTAAGTTTGGGTTTTACCAAATGATCTTTACACTATCACAAAGGCAAAAGATATCCAAAGTCGACGATTTTCGTGCTTATCCAAGCAAGAAAACACGGAGTAAACCACTAAAATGAAGATCAAACCTGTTAGGAATTAGAAATTCCATACTTAAGAGTCGGTCACCCCAAATATAATCTAGCATAAGTTAGCTCGTAGACATATCGTTATTTATCGTTATACTAGTTAGTTATTTAGTTTAGAGCAACATCGTGGAGGACGGACGGGTCTTTACCCACCGTATGCTCGATCCATAGTCCCAAGGAGGACGTGTAGTTTGTAACTATAAATATCCTCTACCTCCCAAGGTGAGGGTTGGACCTTTCATTCATCTTAATCTAACCTTCTATGTTTTCTTTCACTTTCTCTCTAGAAAGGCTCCCACTTTCTCTCTCTAAAACCTCTAAACAATTCGACCCATATTATTGTTTGTTATGTGTTTATGAAATCCAATATGTTACAATTGGTATCAGAGCCAAGGTTAGATCATCTCTTACATATCTTTGGATTTTTAGTGGTTCTTAGGTGGTTTTTGAGTTTGAAAAAGTTTAGTGGTTTTTGCATCATTTGGTTGATTTCTAGTGTTAAAGTTTGGATTTTGATTGTACTTTTGTGTTTAGGATCATCATAAGTGTTTAGGTTTTGATTTGGAAGGCTTGAATCATTGTGGTTGGGATGTTTTTGGATTGAAAAGTGTGTTTTTAAAGTTTTTCTAGCTAGCGACTTGAGTTGCGGACTTCTTTTCTTGTTAGCGACTTGGTTTGTAAAAGCGGTAGCGAGTTGTAGTGTGTTTTGGTAGCGACTTGGTCCTAGCGACTTGTCTATTGAGACAAGTCGACAAATAGTACAAGTTAGTGGAGTTCCACCACGGCTAGCGACTTAGTGAGGTTAGCGACTTGCTTCGAAAGTGTTAGCGAGTTGCGGTGCAAATTGTTAGCGACTTGTTACTAGCGACTTGGATCTTAGCGAGTTGCTCTTTAGCGACTTGATTTGCTTAGCGACTTGGTGTCAGAGCGACTTGTGTCAATGACTTAGGTCTTAGCGACTTGGTGCTTAGCGATTTGGTGATTTAGCGAGTTGCTACTTAGCGACTTGGTGCTTAGCAACTTGGCTCAAGGTTTATAGCGACTTGTCTCTAGCGACTTGTTGACTTTTACCGACAAAACTTCAAACGGCTATAACTTTTGATCCGTAACTCCGTTTTCAGCGAAATACCTGTCAAAACGACTGGAACAGGCTGAACATTGTGAGGTTTCACCACGATGTCATGAAATGAATTTTTCGAGGCCCAAATCCTCTCCGAAAGGAATTTATTGAGCTTTTAAGTTTTTAGACCTAAATTTCTCCATAAAATCGTGCAACAACCAACCCAAATCACAACCAAACAACATCTCTGCTAATCCCACAAACAATCATAAGACCTAACACACAATTGTCTATCATTGTGTAGATCCTTCTGTCATCTTACCACATTCCATTGGTCATTGTAATACGGTTTGGTCTTGATTTTAGTAAAACCCCGCGAAAGATTCTATTTCTCGGTTTAAATCATAGACTTGTAAAATCCCGTGCATTCTACCACATCATGTCTTACTCTACTGACCCTGTGATTTCGGAGGTACTTAAATTGTATGATGTTGTGGACACCAATGATAATGTATGCTTCACTGAACGATTAAAGATGATTGAATTAATCAATGATGATTTGAGTTCTTCATGGTCCGAGTCCAATGAGAAAGATTTGCACTGCTCGGGATACGAATGCCATGCAAAAGGAAAGCAAGATTGAACCTTATCAACAACTTCACTCTCACCTCATGTTACTTCTACCCACAACAATGGAACGAACATGTATTGCCCTTTTCCGTCGGGACTTATCCACATTAACAGAACGTTGTTGTTAAACCTAGAGCAATTGGAGCTACAACTTGACAAAGAGAAGGTTCATAAGGATAGTTCCAGAATGCACTTCAAGTGATCTACAAACACTTTCGGTCATTCATTAGAAGGAATTCTCATCGATTATGATCAAGACATGACCGAAATGTCCTTCAAGAGATACTTTGGAATGGAAATTAGCGCTCACGAGACACCGATCCATCTCATGGATAATGTGGAGAAGTATATTGAGGAAGTTACTCGGAAAGATGATAAAGTAGATGAGAGTCGGGTATAGTTGAGAGATAGTTGTGATAAGTCGAGTAATGTATCGAAAGGTCGGTGTTGCGTAAACAACAAAGAATGATGTAACCACCGCTCAAGAACTCCGGCACACAAGAAGTGGATGTTTGTGATCGAAAGGTGAATGAATGTCGGGTACAATCAATAGATTGTAGTATTGAGACCGAGAAGGCATCGGATGATGGATCGATTAACACCGAATACTGAGGCTCGAGACGTTAAGCTTGAAACGACCAAGAGTTCAAATGACTCTTGTTACACATGATGTAGATGCGATATCGCACGTAAATTGAGCAGTGTCATGTAATGAGGTACCCTTTATCGCTCAACATAGTGCATCCGATAAAGTACTTAATCAAAGATCATGATGTTGAACATTACTTTGATAAATGTTCAGAATCGAGGTGAGCACGAGATTAAGTGTTTCAAAGCAAACAATAAGGTTGATAAAAGGATTTTGATGAACTTTCAAACAAATTCTCAAATCTTGAAAAACATTGCATTTCACTTGAAATGGCGATACAAAGTAAAGAAGAAAGTTTCCAAATTAACAAACCATGAAAAATCTAGAACTTCACGAATTCGTGAACTTTTGAAATGAACACTTTGAAAGCTCGGTTCAAGACAAAGAATCAACCATCAACAATTTGAAGAAACATATTTCGGTATGCATGTGAAAAGTAATTTGGTTACAAGTAATTCGATGTTAATGCTATTGATGATATTCAAATGAGAAATGATGAATTAGCTATTTGTGTGGCCAAATTACTAAAGGAAAATGAGTCTTTGAGAAAGAATCACATAGAACTAAGTGACTCTGTCAAAGAAGCTAGAACTAAGTCAATGGAAACAAACTCTTTGATAGCAAAATTGATGATCTCAAAGCTCAACTTCGTGAAAAGAGTTTCGCTATTGTTGCTTTAAAAATGAGCTCTTAAAACAACAGGGAATAGTGTGAACACTAAGTTTTCAAAACCATCAAACTTGGGGAAACTAGTTATTAGACAACCGAATGCGTTTAGATCTGAACGACCAAAATTTTCAAAAACGATGTTTGCCTCCCAAGTTGATGCGAAACAAGTTTTGATAAAACCAGTCACTTCACCTCACTTGCCTAGGAAAATTGATATGAATGACTTGTATAAGAACTCTTATCTTGAAATGGCTAGAAAGAAGGCACAGAATCGTAAAGATGGAATTTTAGGTGCAAGACCTAGGATGATGAATTCTTCAAGATTTCAAGGCACTGCTAGTAGTTCTAAACCATTACCTAGGAACACTAATCTAAAGACTAGGGATTGGCGATATCTAAGAGTAGTTGCGTTTCGATTAAAGTTATTCCCATAGAGATCACTCTAAGAAATCTAGATCTATTTCTCGAATCCAAACAAGTCGCTTGCTCAAACTGTCTGAAATGTATCTTTAATGCTAATCATGATAAATGTTTCACAAAATCCTCAAGAATGTAAATGCTCATGCAATAGTACAACTGTTAAGTCTAGGATTCACACTAAGTCATCCACAAAGGCATATGAAGCAAATGAAACCAAAAGCCTCACCTAGATGGTTACCAATGCTAAATCTTTGGAAACTAGGAATAAGGATAAGTCTCTCACTATGCATAAGATGCCTAACAATCCTAGACCTTGCCATAAGTGGATACCATCCGGTAGAATTTTTAAGGATGTTAGACTTAGGTGGACACCCACAGAAAGATGTTTACCAATGGCATTCTCAATGTTGACCGTGAAACCCCAAAGGGTTTGATATCGATGTCACTAACCATAATATATGCAATCAAGTTTGTAATATTAGTGCGGTAGTCCTTACTCGATTGCAGATACTTCGATCCTTCAATACATGGATGGCTTAAAGTATGGATAACAAAAGGATTGATATCTCATAATTCACGGGTTCAAGTTACTCAACATTGATATTCAATCGGCTATGACGCCCTGCTCACATCGATTCAGCCTCGTACTTCATCATTATGGTGTTTGCAGATAACACTTGTGCCCGCTCCTCAAAGAAAAGAAAGGTGTACGCTTCAAGGCGCTTTATCTTCATAAGAAGAGAAATCTTCATGTTTATGACCATTCTCATCGACATTCTTCATCAACATGCTTCATGCTTTTTCCATGTGCTTTCAATTATCAAGTGAACCGGCTACGATTGATTGTTTTTCGATTCCACTTGCTCAACTATAATGACGATGGCGACGTCATGTGCTAATTTTTGGGAAAAGTGTGAATAGACTACATTTGGATGATTTCACTTATTTAATCAAGAATGGCATCTCCGTATGCAATTCTTGATGGGGAGAAAAAGTGTGAATTTTTGCATGGTTGATTGATATTTGAGAATATATGGTCAAACGGCTCCTAACCCATGTAAGAACCGAGACTCTTCTTATCGGATCATCTCCACATGTAGTTTCTTCTAAGAGCCGTTGGTTGACATCTTCACTCGGATTGATGATTTTATCGACAAAGTGCTTCCGGTTAATGCTTCACGATACATCAACATGATGATTCGAAAATCTCTCTCTGTTCTTGTTTGATGTGATTGGTAGTTTGGTGTTACCATCTTGTGTGTTCGCTATGCCGATTGCTAATTTCCTTGATGAACATCTTTCGTTCTTGTTTGATTGGGAGGATTTTAGTTAAGGGATTTGCAAGATGTAAGTTAATTGGGATGCTTTTGGTGGGATGCTTTTTGGTGTGAGTTGAAGATGTTAACTATCTATTCCCCAACTAGACAATCTAGAAGAAGGTCGAGTCTGATCGGTTCTACATTTTCTGTTGTATGATTAGAAGACTAAAAGACGAGTTGCATGTGATTATCAAAAGACTTCTTCTTATTCGGGCATTTATCAAGCAGATTGTCGGTTTAGGGAGAGCACTAATTGGGGAGTTTGAAATGCCAAATTTAAACCCTAAGTAGACTTGCTCACGTTATTCTTCAGCAAGTTGACTCTCACAGATACATCTGAGCTAATGATGTTCTTCTCAAAATATTTCTAGTATACGGATTTAAAAAGAGTTGTTGATTCTGAAGTGTCAAAAACCAGCAAGGAGTAAGGAGATAAGCACCTAAACGCGAGTAAACTTGATGAACTTAATACCTCTAAGTAATTGAAGATACCCCGAGAAGACAAATGTTATTACCGCAGAGAAACTCAAGGTTTGACTCATGACGAGTAAACTTGATGAACTTAATTCTTCTAAGTGATTGAAGATATCCCGGGAAAACAAATGTCATGATCGCAGAGAAACTCAAGGTTTTACTTATCAAGGCGTCTAGTGTTAGTATTTCATCTACGTGGGGGAAGTGATGTTAGAGAAAGTTTTTGAAGATAAAAGAGGTACACTAGTGTGTGGTGATTTCGATGGTATCGCAATGATCAGGGGAGAGAGATTGTGTACATTGGGGATGCTCAATGATTCACTTGAGTGCTTAATCGCTGATTCGTAGATATAATCACTTATTCGGAGTTGACATCCGCAGATTGTCATCCGCAGAGATAATCGATGACTTGGCCGCTTCTTCAATGTTTTCATTATTCATTCCTTATGTATTGGTATACTTCGGATACTTGAGCTTCATACACGATCATCGGGGAAGAAAAATGTGAACATGGTAAGGTGTTTTCATTCCCTCATGATGTGTATTCGGAGAGCTCTTGGATATTGGTGTACTTGTGTTCTTGAGCTTCATACACGATCATCGGGGAAGAAAATGTGAACATTGGGAGGTGTTTTCATTCCCTCATGATGTGTATTTGGGAGAGTTCTTGAGCATTATACAAAGAGGTCGATCGCATCAATTCAACTACTTGGGGAATTGTTCTCTAGACACCTTTGGAATGGATCGCTTTAGAATTCAAGTGAAAAGAAATTTGAGAAGATTATTTATTCGTGAGATGATACGTTGTCGTTGTTCGTCTTGATGATATAACCCGAATGGAGAACCTCGATTATCGTTCTTAAAATGGAGCAATGGATAAATGATAATGGTGTGCTTCTTGGTGCACTCGGCTAATGGAAGCTTGAAAGAAAGCTTTGAATCGCTCGGCTAAAGGATTTTTGGTTTGGGGAAGTCGCCAAAGTCTCACTTTCGATGGTTCAATTTCTTCGCTTATGGAGCCTTGGATGCTTTGGTGGTGAATGTTTAAGAGATGATGATTTCTATCTTCTACAACGGGTCATTCGATATCCTTATCTCGGTACTCGTATCATCATCTTCTTTAACTATATCATCTAATCTATCTTTGTAAATATTTATCGAAAAACAAAATACAAAAATATAAAACCAACAAAAAAAATAGAAAATATAAAACCAACAAAACCCATAAAATCAAATTTCAAAATACCAAAATATGTTTTCTCATGACATGTCTTCGGTATCGATAACATCTACGGTCTTAGAAATGTCATTCAATAATGGCACGGGACCATAGATGAAGTTCGAGTAGAGGTGTAAATATTCTTTTCCAAAACATGTCACAAACTATGGCTTACTGATTATTTGATTGTAACCGGACTTCAAAAATGGCTTACGATTATTTTGATGTAACCCTGACTTCAAAAATGGCTTGCGCTATTACTTGATCGTGACCCGTGCTTAAACTATGGCTTGCTATTATTTCGATAGCAACCCGCTCTTCAAAGAGGAAAGTGTGCGCTAAACCATTTTTCAAATATCGTGCACTTATCCTAAATCAATTTGAGGAAAGTATGTCGAAGGACTGCTGTTCCTACACAAATGTTTTTCCGTCTAAAATTCTTCGAAAAATATTTGTTGTATTCAAAATTGGTGGTAAATGAGTTGCTTGTAAATCAATCATTATCATGTTTTCATAAAATTACAAAAACTCAATCGATGACTTCAACGCTTTTAAAACTTTTCAAGAAAAAGAGTCATTGATTGAGGGGAAGAATATTTTTCATATTTACATCATCTAACGGGCTTTCTTAATCATCCTACGTGCTTATCTGAAAAATATAATTGCCTATGTTGAAGGACTAGGTTTCTAGGATGTGACTGTTAGGTTTAGATGATTATAGATTGATGAACATAATTCCCATGCCTTATATGAACTGATTGATATGTTGTATTGACTTGAATTAGTCGATTGTTGTTTGGGTGATGTCGACCACCATATATCTGTATGTGTGTTCACTAACGTATGCAGGTATATTGATATATAAGAATGTTCCCGATCCGGATCCCACAATTGAAGATGATTGGATGCCGAAAGGAAAGGGTAACTATATCTTGGGTTGACAAATGAAGAAACGAGCTTAATTTGACTTCAATGGAAAGTTGGCATAAATGCAACATAAGAGGTCTCACCGCATCGCCAGATGGTTTTCTTCTAAGTGATTGAAGAAACAGAGCTTAATTTGACCTCGTTGGCATTCAAATGCAACGTAAGAAGAAGTCTCACCGCATCGGCAGACGGTTTTCTTCCAAGCCCTACAAAGAACAACGGAAGCTTCTCAACCACCTAATGTAGCTTTGTGCGGGACAAGTAGTGAATGATACCATTTTCTAAAACTTTGAATCATATTGTTTTTGAAAATGGAAAATATTGTTTTGAAAATAAATTGGACTAAATTTTGAAAATCACCGGACTTCATTTTATCAAAACATAAGTCACTCAATCATTGACTTATGTCATGGATTGAGGGGGAGTGTGATTTAAAATAAAATATTTTCAAACAATATATCTTCAAAAGAGTCCGTTTTGTACAATAATTAAGTGGTGATCTAAAGATTTAATGTTATGTCATGGTATAATTTTCTTTAGAATCAAGATCTTTCAAAATGAAATTTTTTCTGTTCTTGTTTGATTGTGAAAATGTTTTATTTTACCTAAAAGATCTCTTAAAACAATCATACCTGACACTAACAATCTTTAATGTCTTAAAATGGTCCTTATCTGTCATTTTTCAAAATTAAACTTGCCACGTCTTTCCCTAAAACTTTTCTAAATAATTTAAATCAGACGGGATCACAAATCTCAAATGGTTTGATATTTTTTGATCAAGGGAGAGATCGTGATTTAAATCTCAAACTGCTTTTATGGAATTGGTTTTAGTCCTTCAAAGGCACTCCCGCCTCCATGTGCCAAACGATTTCAATATACATAATGCACATGTTGAGGGGAGCATTTATCCAAAAACTAGATGAGTTTTAAATCAGCACATTTTCTCCCATGTTTTATAAACCTTATTAAATCACTTGGGATCCAAAATCTCAAAGGGTTTGATATTTTTGATCGGGGAGAATTTGTGATTTAATAATAAAATTTGATAAAAGTTGATCGCTTTGATTCGGTTATGCAGTCGCTCTCTCATATGTGCTAAACGCCGAATCTCAAGCATATATTGAGGGAGCATTTTAAAAGAAAAGAAACTATCGAGGTGCAAATGCTTTTATGTTTTAACATAAAGTACCTTGATTGAGTTTTAAATGGTTTCTTAATGGCTTGTGTGATCGTGGATGTGCTTCAAAAGAACTCTTGCCTCTATGTGATAAAATGATTTCAAATATCATATGCACATATTGAGGGGGAGAATTTTACCAAAGAAATTCAAATGGCTTTTTCTAAGGAAATTGTGATCAAGAAATTATTTCAAAGAACTCTTGCCTCCATGTGCCAAACAATTTTAAATCATATGCACATGTTGAGGGGGAGCATTTCTAAAATGATCAAAACTATTAAGGTACAAAATGTTTTGATCTCGTATCACAAGTACCTTGATTGTTTTTCCAAATGATTTTTCGATTGGTTTCATGAAGGAAAGAACAATACCAAAAGACCGACCAATTTACTTTATGCATGGTGTTATAAGGATGGTTAGGTTAGGTATTCGTTCCCATGATCCGCCAGAACCGGACGGATCTACCCAGGGACAATCCACTAGATAGTGTAGAGTCCTTAGGTATGATGAAAAAAGGAGGAAAAATGAGAATATGAGAAGAGTGCGGACTGAGACAGAGCTAGTACTGGAATAAACCCAACAAGGTTCTAGTTATGAAGTCTCGGTAAGCACTGAAGGGGTTGAAGAATGAAAAGAAATGAATATGAAAATGGTGAAAAGAAATAGCCTCCAATAATTCAACCTTAGGGCAAGAACGGGTTCAATACATATGCTCTTGGTTGTTACCAAGGTAACACCGGTATTGAAGACAAGACGTCATGGACCCAAAGGACGACCGCACTAAACTTCCCAAGCTACTCAAGTTCCTCTTAAAAGGGCTTGTTTCATTCTCATGGGGAACCGCATAATCTATCGACTTTCTTTAGAGATAGTTGATATTGAAGAAGGAGACCCTCTCCCTAGTCTCCGGATAAGAACCAAATGTGCACAATTGAGTCTAGAGACAAGAGATCATCCACAACATCTCATTAGGACACTAAATTCTTGAAGACTTGCTGTTTCACACAATGTGGAAAGTAAGTATATATTAAGAGTCCTACGATTATCCTTGTGGTATTTGCGAACATCCGAGTGATATGTAAAATATTCACAATGAAGATGGAAATCCTTCTAGAGCCAACATCAAACAAGCTCTTGGTGGGTGACATGTGAGATCTTCTCGAAGATCAAGCTTGTGACAACCGGATAGAAACGATGGGGAGATTCAATCTTGAATCAACCTTGGTCCAGAATGGAATTGACAAATACTTTTGGAAAACCGCTCGATGTGCAAACCTTCTTTCTCTAGCACGTCGAATGTGTATTCATTTCAAATTCAAAAGTTTCTCGATTGAAAAATACTTTTAGAAAACCGTTCGATGTGCAAATCTCTTCTTTTCGCTAGCACGTCGAATGAGTACTCCTTCAAATATAAAAGTATTTTGTTTGAAAATTGATCTTTCTCATAAAACCTTCGTCAGATTGCAAAACTCTTTCTTCAAGAAATACGCGATTGTTTTTCAAATCATTTTCATCACTCGGTGAATCTCAATTCATTGGTTCACTCACTCCGTGTTGTCTTCTTTGAGACGCTCGGTTTGAGAACAACTAGAATAGTGCGAAACCTGTCAAGGAGATTCTTAGGAATCCTACTTGATCACAAAAGACTTGTAATCGATCAACGGGAACCGTGGGCGTGTACTCAATTCAACGAAGTGATCAAAGACACTTCGTGTGTTTTATTGCTAATCGTTGTTTGCGGTACATTTGACGATTGCGGTGATCGAATTGAGAGTCAATCCAAAGCCGCATGCTCACAAAGATCCTCACTTAATTGAAGAAATCATGACCGGTGCATATCTACAAAACCCGGCTCGATATTTTTATACTATGTCTCGCTACGACTGCGCAAATATCATGAGCCAAGAAAGCTTCCGCTACTCGATGGAAAGATGTCATGATTCAAAAGTGTGAGCATGTCGGTCCGAAAGTCACAACAACACATGATGGCAACACAATAAAGGGTGATCCGAGATTTATCGTGGTCGATGATCTCAAAGAAAGCTCAAGATCATCAAAGATGTGGATCGCTTAAAGGCCTCCACTAAAAGTACAAATCAATGCCGACTTTGAAGAATCACTACTAAAGCACAAAGATGCGATGTTGAAGAATTAATGTCACGAGCTCAAGACCGAAGATTAAAGAAGGCTAGGATTGAAATGTAAAACATGGGGTGACCTCCTTAGGGGTAGATTGTTAGGAATTAGAAATTCCATATCAAGAGTCGGTCACCCCAAATATAATCTAGTATAAGTTAACTCGTAGACATATCGTTATTTATCGTTATACTAGTTAGTTATTTAGTTTAGAGCAACATCGTGGAGGACGGACGGGTCTTTACCCATCAGATGCACGATCTACGATCGAAGGAGGACGTGTAGTTTGTAACTATAAATACCCTCTACCTCCCAAGGTAGAGGGTTAGACCTTTCATTCATCTTAATCTAACCTTCTATGTTTTCTTTCACTTTCTCTCTCTAGAAAGGCTCCCACTTTCTCTCTCTAAAACCTCTAAACAATTCGACCCATATTATTGTTTGTTATGTGTTTATGAAATCCAATATGTTACAAAACCACGGATAACCTTACGCGTAGTTTTAGGGTTTTGCTACGCGTAGGATTACTCGTAAAAATGATAATGCCTAAATTTGTTTCGAACCGATTTTTGTTATGGAATAGCGTTGATAGTACCAAAATACCACAAAAGTGTGAACCTTGATGAACCAAAGCGGCTAAACGGGTTACTGCGTAGAACTTCACCCACGAACAAAAACAAGCTCAAAACTTAGATCCAGCGCAAAGTTTGAAACTTTTGCCAAAACAAGTATTTTAACACCTTAAAACGTTGAAAGTACAAGAATCTTGAATTAAAAGTGTAAAAACAAGTTTTAAGCTTAACCAAAGAACACGCTTCTTTACGCGTAATATCAAAACCAAAACTTCAAAACAAAAGTGTGCACCCAACTATTTGGCGATTAATACCTTTGTTAGGTCACTAGTTTTACAGCACAAGCTTATAAGAAGGAGATAAAGGCGATTGAACAAGTAAACCAAACACACACACACGTTATACTAAAACTGTTATGCGTAGAGTATGAGGTGAAAGAAAAACTTGAACAACCAACCTTCAAATGAAGGTTTACAAGAGTATTTTTAGGAGGGAAGCTAGGGCAACACTCCTAGTTCCCTTCCTTACCTTTATGGGCTTGGGCCTAAGCTCATGGGCCTTCTACATAAGCTTAAGGCTAATAACAAACATAAAGGCCATAA
This sequence comes from Chrysanthemum lavandulifolium, assembly GCA_022545495.1. Classification (NCBI taxonomy): domain Eukaryota; kingdom Viridiplantae; phylum Streptophyta; class Magnoliopsida; order Asterales; family Asteraceae; genus Chrysanthemum; species Chrysanthemum lavandulifolium. Next base: position 39,269,200 of record CM040243.1, read on the forward strand.
TTAAGCTAACTATTACATGTAAATTACTAACACTTGATTTACATTTAGGAGTGATTCCAACAAACAAAACAAGCATGCTACTTTTCTTCTTTCACTCTTTAGGTTGCTGCTATTTATGGGCTACATTTTGTTGTTCGACTAATAGTAGCTGTCTGGCCTAATGTTTTTGGGGCCACTATAAATGAACTTCTCCTAAAGTCCTAATATAAATATTACTAACCAACAATTAGATATCATAGATAGTAATATAATTAACCAACAGATAACCAAAGTGGTTTATTACTATTTCAAATCTGCTAATGGCAATTGACATATAAAAAGGTAAGGAAGTGTGCCATCTAACTTAAGGCATGAATTCATGTGATGTTCCTTGTGGTCTAACTAGTCACGTAACGTTACGCTCTAGTTTTGTAGTTTGAGTTAAGGTTTGTTCCAACCTAGTTTTATTATTAGGCCAAGATTCGAACCGAAATGTCCATTCTTTCCCTTTACATCACGGACCTTTACCGGTACACCTTCTAAAGTGTTGATAACCGGAAAATATGCCCGCATCAAGATTTAATTATAGGAATCTAAAGCATGTGCATACTATGTTTATGAAGGAGAAAATCAACTCACTACAAAGACACGCTTTAGGCGAGACTAAGCGACCAATTCCAGGACATCAACAGTCTTGGCTCGAAAGATGGCAAGAATGTCCGTGACATCTCTGCGAGGAGTATAATTTGCAAGAACTTTGATCAACATTAGCTCACGCTCTACAAATGGCAAGTATGTGATATCTTTAACCCGAAATTATATTATTATGTTAGATTAGAATTTTCCAGATGGATATCATAATCGTTGGATTTTCGAGAATTTAAAGTCATTGAAACCGAAACAAAATCTCACCTCATGAACATCCACCAATTTGTGAAATTGTTGAACCACTTGTTAATCGATTCATCTGTGCTGTGAATCACGCTTGTAATGCGAGATAGACCTCAATTTCGCAAGTCCTCCATGGATCTCCCCGCAACGAAGGTGCTCGCAATATTAGATTTATCGCCAAATATTTAGCAAACTTTAACATACACATTAAAAACTAAGAGCAAATGTGAAAGTTTGACTTTTGATTTCTAAAGATGAAGAGTATGTAACACACGCTTCTATGAATGTTTATGACCAGTTGAATTCGATATCCTGTTTTGATACGCCATCGCTAAATGTGTACCGCCGATATTATGATATAAATAACCTTTAGCGTGAAAATCAACATATGTAAGTTTAAGACACATGACCTACAACGCCTAATAAGAAACTAAAACAAGAAACAAGCAACAAAGTGAGAAGTATACCTTCACACACGACCAAAGATCGGAGATAATGTTCGGATTCGGAGGTGAAACAATACATTTTATCAAAAACATTTACAAATTAGAACTGATTATTATGTCGAGATAATTCATACTCAACTTTGAGCCTTATATGCGAACAAAGGAATTATACCTCATCCAAAGCCTTTTGAAAACATTGGAATGCCACGTCAAATGATAGTCGGTGTTAAAAATCCACAATAAGTGTGGGCATTCCCTAAGCACCATAGGCCTCGTGCTTTGCAAGGTTAATAGTCAATGCTTCTTCTAGTTTCGACACGACCTCTTTATTTTGTTAACCATTGAGAACATAAACAAAACAATTATCTCTTATAGCAAAAGCCATACTCTTTTGACGTGGTACGGGATTAATAAGCATACACGAACCGCACAATACCTATAAGCATTTTCTTTGACTCGTCAATAGTTTCATCTTGGGATAGTTGCAAAGAAGTCCTCCATGGATCTCCCGCAACGAAGGTGCTCGCAATATTAGATTTTATTGCCAAATATTTAGCAAACTTTAACATACACATTCGGGTTGAAATGGGAATAGAAGTGTTAATGCCGGCGGTGTTTTGTAAACGGTAAAAACAAGTTCGGGTTGAAATAGCCGCTTATGTTCTGCATCGGGTTGAGTTGGGTTGACCCAAGCACCGTTATTCGATTTTTAATAAAATTACAATTAGTTGATACATCGCTAATATTAGGCAAAATATATTACGATTCACTCGGAATGGGTTGACTGCACCACTTTTTGTTCAAAGTTGTTAAAACATTAGACAATTTTTAAGATTTAAGTAGACCAGAGATTTAAACTGAAAATCAACCTGTTTGACCATTTGACCAGTTTCTCTTTTTAGCAAAACTTCTATAGTTTTTGACCCATTTAAGATAAATACAACACAACTCGATTTTTCAAGATATACGCTTTGGAAAAAACAAACCAACGTGATTAAGGAAACCTACCACTGCTTTATCACTAATCGTTAATAGTTTCATATGAGCGTCAAGCCTTCTAATTTTGTTTATGTGACTCGACAATATGGGCCGCTGGCACTCGTCTATCACTATCAATTCCCACTTAATATGATCAAGCATATCCATATCCTGCAACATAACAAAATCAATATTATTTCACTAATTGTCATTTTTTGGTCATTTTTCAAAGAATGACCATAATTGTTTCACTAATCGTCATTTTTTGCCAAATATAACCAAAATAAAATATTTTTTACAGCTATAATTACTATTGAGAACCCGGTCAAACTACAATGATTAACATGAAACGAAAGCAAAAGTCCGTTACTAGTTTACAATATTGACCATATTAAAACATAAGTTACATGTCCATGACTAACATAAGTCAACTCGGTTCCATCTGGTAATCCTCCTTTCAAAAACCGACCAATGAAGCCCCCGATTCTCGAAAACATCAAATGACCAACATCAAGTTATTGTTCGAAGCTAAGAAATGAGTTTTATGAAAATTAGAGACCAACTTTATTGTTAGCTTTACTCCACTCTTCTCGCAGTGGGGTAGTCTTTGTGCGTAAACGGCCCTTGGTGACCGAACGACCAAAAAGAAATTAGTAAGTTAAGGAAAGAGAAACAAGCTAACTCGAATCTTTATGTATTTGCACATGTTCACTAACCTTTTAGAATCTTTCTTGTATCTTATTTTGAAGAGTGCACAAAATATTTAGGATCGCCAAACACCCCTTTATGAAAATAACCATTCACATACGAGCTTCATATTTAATCCAACCACAATTTCTTTGATTATTGATACTTGAATACAATAGCAAACAAATTATAGCCAAGTAATTGATCAAATTGATTTTTCCCAAATTAGTTTTTAGGGTTTTCATTAAAAATAAATTATTTTAACATAATCAATGGAAATATATCATATATTTTAAGCAAAGCAAAACAATTACTTTAAATAATAATTCAAAACCTAAATATTTGAATTAAATCGCTACTTACCAGCTAAAGATGTTGATTGTTGACAAAGCACAAATGATTGGCAGAGTGATATAACATAAATCTTTTCTTTATTTTGTTTTGAATCGACTATATCGGGAGAGTTATTTTGAATGGGTGAAAATCGAATTGCATATTCAAACCGAAACTTGAATTTGTGTACAGGAGGCTTTAATGGAGTCGTGTGTGTGTTTGAATTTTAGAAGAAGCGAGATTATGAGAAGAAGAAGAAGTGGTTTGGAAAATCAGATTAATAACACGTTTATATTTTATTTATGTAAAACTTATGTGTACTTGACTTGACAAGTATTATGTAAAATGATAAAAAATCCTTTTTAAAAATACGGTTGTCCTGCTGCTTTTTGATTGCCCAAAAACAATACCTTACACATATGGGACACTTGTCACAATTTCGATGAGTTGCTTAACGACGGTCATGGTTGCCTCGGTCTATTTTCAAATTAAAAATAAAAGTGGTCCGAAAGTTATAAGCGCCGGGCATGCCATCTATTCAAGGTCATTTTCCTTTAGTTTATTATGTTTCTTTTAACAATAAATTTACCGATATCAAGAATTTCAGATAGCCCGTGTCTGTTCGGGCTCGAACCCGATGGGTGTCTTCTCGGGCTCGAGTCTGTTGGTCCGCTGTTCGTCGGCTCAAGCCCATTGGCCCGTTGTCCGTTCGGGCTTGAATATTTGTATAATGTGATTTATTATTTGTAGTAGTGAAATTTAATGCATGAATTGTGTTTAATTTGGTTGTACAATATGCTTGATAATTTGTATTTCTTATGTAAGAGGTGTTTTAGTAACTGTATTATTTGTATTTATTGACCAGTTAAATAATTGACTACATTAAATAGCACTAATGTGGTGTTTTGTTGTATACTATGCTTCTTGTCTTGTACGTCTGAAAATTATGTGCATTAAAGTGTTGTACACTATGTTTCTTTTTCTTGTAAGTAGTAGTCATTATAGTCATTAATAACATTGACCACTTTAATAACATTAATGTTGTAAGTCTGAAAATAAATCTGAAAATTACATCATGCTTATTTTCTTGTACACTATGCTTATTTTATTGTAAATTTAAAAATTGGTTGCAGCTATTGTACATTGTGCTTAAATGGTTGTAATTTTGGGTGAATGGATGTTTTAATAGCATTAATGTTGTTTGATAGAATTTTGGTCTTAAAATGATATCACGCTTTATTTTGTTGTATAATATGCTTACTTTGTTGTAATTCTGAAAATTGGGTGCATTAAAGTATTGTAAACCATGCTTAATTTCTTGTACGTCTTAAAATTAAGAGTGAGTAGACTTCATGCATTATAAGACTAGCGGCACCAGCACACAGAATGCAAGCACTCAAATAAAATTTTCGATGAATAATGTATTTTAGTTTATTATGTTCTTTTAACAATAAATTACTGGATATCAAAATTTCAGATACCCGTGCTGTTCGGGCTCGAACCCGATAACCCGTCTTTGCTCGCCGAGTTCGAGCCCGCTTAGTCGCGCCGCTTTGCTCAAGCCCATTTGGCCCGCTGCTCGTTCGCTTGAATATTTGATAACGCGCTTTATTATTTGTAAGATCGAAATTTAATGTAGGAATTGTGTTTAATTTGGTTGTACAATACGCTTGATAATTTGTATTTTTATGTAAGGGTGTTTTAAGAATCAGTATTATTTGTATTTATCGACCGTTAAATAATCGACTACATTAAATAGCATTAATGTGGTGTTTTGTTGTACACTATGCGTCTTGTCTTGTACGTCTGAAAATTATGTGTATTAAAGTGTTGTACACTATGTTTCTTTTTCTTGTAAGTATTAGTCATTATAGTCATTAATAACATTGACCACTTTAATAACATTAATGTTGTAAGTCTTAAAATTACATCATGCTTATTTTGTTGTACACTATGCTTATTTTGTTGTAAATCTGAAAATTGGTTGCAGCTATTATACATTGTGCTTTTTGGTGAATGGGTGTTTTTAATAGCATTAATGTTGTTTGATAAAATTTTGGTCTTAAAATGACACCACGCTTTATTTTGTTGTACAATATGCTTACTTTGTTGTAATTCTGAAAATTGGATGCATTAAAGTGTTGTAAACCATGTTTAATTTCTTATACGCTTTAAAATTAAGAGTGAGGCGCGCCGTGCATTATAAGTAGTATAGATATAGATATAGATATACAATTTTTTTAAGTATTTTAGGTTACCTAAACACAGATTAATTATGTGAAAAATGACAGCTAAATTAAAACATTTTGCTTGTATGCATGAATGAAGAACAAAACATTCTGAGAATATAAATACATTGCCATGGCCTTTAAGATCAAGAATAAGCAAGATCAAGGAATAAAACAAAAAAGATCGAGTCTTTTAACAACCTGTAAAGTTACTCATCTCGCAACAAGGTCATGGTTCCGGTCATCAGAAAGACATCACTTAACTTGAGCCGAAGACCTTTCGGTGCTAAAGATTTCCCTGTACAAAGAGGAGACACATGTGCATATATATGTATTCTATCTTTCATACACTTTCTCATTACACCCTCTTATCAATCTCATACTCGTAGTGATTCCTCACTGTAAACCAAGTATGACTTATTGAGGCAAGTATTGGCGTAAAGATTCGGTTCTATCTGTGTTTCTTAACTTGAAAAGCACATAGTTCAATTTGTCTGACCCGCTCACGGCTCACACCCATTACATCCCGATCTCTTGCAATGTTCTTGATTTACCATCTTCTAGACCAAACCGCCATCTAATCACAAGTTGTTCTTTTCGCCTAATGTGCATAGCACCTTCTCTAAGTCCTCTGACATAGTTTGCTTGATTAATATCTCCTCGGTGTCTCTTGGTCAGGATCATCAAGAATGTCCTAAAATTGAATGTTTGATAATTAATATATACACAACCAAAATGGTGAAAAACACTAGAACTTCATTTTAGATGAATTTTTATAACAATGGGTTAGGAGAATGGTAATAACGTTTTCAGATTTGTGGAAGGCTAAAATGAGGACAAACCGTAAGTTTTGTATTATTATCGATCCCAACAGGTATATCAAGAGATCGAGCTGGCCTAGGGCATCTTCTGCAGATTGGATTCTTTTAATGGAGAGACCCGTCTCAACTGCAATTTCTGCACGAGTAGGTCTTCTTCCAAGCTTTTTATCCAATCGGTATTTGGCCTCATTCACCTTAGCTTGCACCTCCACCATATAGTACTGTACCATCAACAACAAGAAAACAAACACAAACTGTTTGGTTCAGCCCAAGCACATAAGACAAAAACTAAACCGTTAAAAGAATCGGTTTCGTTTAATGCAGCACCATTAAACAGAAAGTATTATTCTCACCGGAACATGAATAATTCTGCTTTGTTCAGCACGTGACCTTTGGACAGCTTGTCTTATCCACCAATGAGCATATGTTGAAAATTTGAACCCCTTTGAAGCATCAAACTTCTCTGCACTTTTCACAAGGCCCCGGATTCCTTCCTGAGACAAGTTGAATGAAATGGGTCAAATTGACCAGACAACTTAAACGGATTGAAAAGTCTCCCAAAGTGTACTTATGACCTTGTAAACTATTTTCATTTAATCGTTTAGACTACAAAATATAAGGAGAAAACTGATAAACAGTGTTTGTGTGTCAGGCCGAGCCATTTGGACGCCAACCTGGCTGACCTGACCAGACCACATGATCAATGTCACCTCAAAATGAAAGTGAAAGTTCTACCTGGACTATATCTTGAAGATGCACCTTTGTACCATAATAACCTCTTGCAACAGAAATAACAAGTCGTATATTGCTCCTGATCATTTTGTCCCTGCATTCTTCACCATAGTGTAAACGTCTCCCTAATTGTATCTGATCAATGTGCTGCAGCAGCCCATTCTGCAAAAGTGGGTTCCACACCAAAACGTGTTGTGAGCTCCTTATGAACTTCTTGCAATTTCAATAGGTCCTGCTTATGACCGTAAAATGTTTCAGATAAAAGAACACATATTACTGCAAGATAGCCACTAACGAATAATAAACAAAATGGTTGCTCTTCTGATCAATGCATGCAAATCTTAACATTATTGATTCAAACTCAGAAAAGGTTAGCCATCTTTATGAAGGAAGTCAATTTGATGTGCGTTCTGAAAGTGATTATTGCAAATTTCAATAATTATTTTTTGGGATAAGGTGAATATCTTGACCCCCAATATAATCATTTTTGACGCAATTTGCAAACAGATTATTGGTACACACATCCGCGTAACGAAATAAAATTACTAAAAGTACAGAATGAAGATAGCCTAAGTAGCACAGGTGGCAATTCCAACCCATTTACTAACAAATGGGTCGTTTGGGGTTATTTTATATTTCTAATGTGCCAAACAGGTAAAGTAAATGAGATTAGCTCAAACGTAGAAGGGACTGGTACAACATTGACATGATACAGGAGGTAAAAGAACATCATACCTGTATCCCTTTGGAAAGTTCTACTTCCTCAGCAGCAGTTAGAAGCTTTGCATTAGTCATTCCTCCCAAGAAAGCCAACACATCATTTTTTTCACCACGTCTTCTGCTCAAACCTGGTTTCACCGTCACAGTACTAGCAGCAACCCGCCGTCCTGCAGATTTAACTGACACAATACCAGCTTCCGCCTTTTCAGCTGCCCTTATTCTCCTTTCTTTCCTTTCCACTTGACGTTTTGATCTCACAGCTATGCTGGCTGACAGCTGCTCCTCAAGAAGTTGAAGTTCTTCAACGGTGGGTTCGTCTACGTCTGAGGGTAGTGACCCGATATCATTTATGGAGTTATCAAACTCGGGTACTGTAGGTACAGATTTGGTAATTAATGGTTTGGCTGTTTGATGATTCATCATCATTGCTGCTGCACTCTTGGCAACCTTTACTGCAGCCCTTGCTAATGCAATTGCTTCAGCAGCCGCATCGGCGTACTCAGTTGTAACAAACTCTGAAGGCAGACTTGTTCCCTAAACAAAAGATTATAATGCCAATTAATAATGTAACACTTTATAACTACGTTTACTAATATGAAGAGAAACAAAAGTTGGTCTTTTTGACCCATCAGTAGATTCTGACCTGACCTACTGCACCAGAAGAATAGGCCCATGGTCTACTCCCAGAAGTCGAATTTGTATGAGATTCTAAAGACGGTAGCTTGAAATTTTCAATATCAAGCACACCAGCTGATGATGATGAGGAAGACGAAGATGACCATTGTCTATCAGCAGCACCTGAATTTGAATGAACTTCTAAAGAGGATAATTTTAGCTTCTCTGATAATTTTAGCTTCTCTAAGTTAAGTACTGTAGTTTCTGTAGATGATACAGGTGGCGCCGTGGTTGATAAAAGACACCGAGTTGGGAAAAAAGTGGGCTCTCTACATTTTGCTGCATTTAAACCAAGGATTGACATTAAGAGCAAACCGATCACATGTACAAATACAGCAGCTAACTTGTGATGCATTTGAGGATAGGTGGAAAACAAAAAACTTTTTTACCGAGCTTCCATCATTACCCTTTTGTTAAAAGTGGTATCACATTATGCCTTCTAGATAACCATAATTTTGTAGGCGTGTCAGAAAAAACGCAACATGATGTAGTGTTGTGTAATGATCATATGGGTATCAGTTGGTTCCTATTATTATGCAAAATCTACTCCATCTTTATGTGCAGTATCGCTTCTAATAAACGGATAAGGTTTCCGTGTTCAGGTTACCAAGGAGGGCAAGCCTTTTTGACTCAGATGTACGCGGCCTCACGCCGGGCCTGGCCACCCCCAAATGTAGACACCTAGCAAGATTTGAGGAGATCAAGGACCTTACCACTAAGTCATTGCTTCTAATGAGCTCCCTAAATTAGATATTGGCGAATACTACTTAATATTTTTCTCTTTTTTTTTTTTTCTAAACCAATGATAACTAAACATAAAGTATCATTAAGTAAGAAACACATCGACACTAAAAACACTAAACCAGAAGCTATGCAGCCAGGTAACATTTTAGCACTGATTCTAAACAAGAGCGGACCTAGGGGGTTCACGGGAACCCGATAGATGTTTTTCGCCTAGTGTAAATTTTCATAAAAATCACAATTTTTCCGAAATGAACCTGGTCCCAAAATGTTGTGTCACATAAATACATGCCTTGTTTAGTTAGTTTACTAATCTATCTATACTATATATAGAAAACCCCATATTCTTGAAATGAAAATTTAAGAAAACTATATACGCAAACCATAAACTTTTATTATTATTTTCGTTTATAACCCATAAGGCCATAACCCATATTATTTTCATTCAATTTAAATCGTGTTTAATCTCCAAATTCTTAAACTTTTATTATTTTTCGTTTATAACCCATAAACTTTTTTTATCACTACAACTATCTGCCACTATAAAATCTCTTTGCGGTACTCGTCTAGTATGTCAAATGGAAATACATGTCTTATTAATTTGTGTACTAGTTTTAAAAAAAATTGTACACATGGTGACTTAGAGTCTTGGGTCCGCCCCTGATTCTAAATTCGTCTAGGCGAATGCAAAAAGCTTAGGGAAAAAAAATATGAAACTTGTTACACTAAAAACATTTATATGCTAATTTGGAATTTGATTCCACATTATGAGAGACAAATATCATTATAGTATGTTTCATTGTTACAAACATAATATAAAAAAAAAAGGAATGTTGAAAACTTACGAATGTTGTTAGAATGAAGGGTGGTTTTGAATTGGATTGAGAAAGAGTCAGGGAGGCACTTGAATTGTGGGAGCAAACAGGACATGTTTTTATCTGCTGCTGCTATTGATGTATACATGTAATGATTCTCATGTAAAACGTGATTCAATTCAAGGTAACATATGAATATGATGATGATAAATGGATAATACTAATTAACTGTGTTGATAAAGATTGAATGAGAAAGAAGGAGATATTGTGTTTGGAGAAATAGGATAAGGGGCAGCAGAGTCTGAGGACGAAACAAAGATAGACCAGACAGACAGCAAAGCCTTTTCTTTCACAATAAGTTCAAGTTGGGTTTAAGTTTTGGTGTTTGGGCTCTTTCTTTCTGGGCTTTCTTTGTCTCAACTCTCAACATCTATACTACAAAACATGGTACACATCAAGTAAAGTGAGAAAATAGAAAATAAGGATAATTACAAATTTTAAATAAAAGAGATTTTTATTTTATTTTATTTTTTAAAGAAAAAAAAGTGCATTTATAGTTACTTATATATGCATCTAAATTTTATGATTGTGATTTTTATCATCTTTCTTATTTAATATTTTTCATTTAATCATGTCTTTTTATATACATAAATTTTTCTAAAACTTAATCGGTCACACATAACTAAACCTAGTAATTAACCTCTTTGTTTATGAAATTGGTGTGACATATTTACACCTTGTATTATTTGAACTTAAGACCTACTAAATTTTTCGGATAATAATCACAAACTTTTTACCAATAAATCACTTTTAATTTGTATCATCCGAGTTCAACCAACTTGATACCAACTAAACCGTACCTAATTAATTACCCTTTGGTATGATTGAGTCAAGTAAGTTTAATTCTTTTCCATTTGTAACTTACTTTATCGACTTAAATGACTTTTATTCGGGTTAAGTTAACCACTTAAAGATGTTATTTTTCTCTTACTTTTCATTAATACCAATACCAAAATCAATTGACAAGAAAAATAATTCATACATAGTTTGACTAAATTGTAAGCACAATTCTTACAACTTTGAAAGTGTATGCGCAATTTCTGTAGAGAACATGTGCAATTATTGTTTCTAGTTTGTGTTTGCGCATTTATAGATGCAGTAGGGAAAATAACTACACGTCAAAGTTCCGCTTACATATTCAAAGTTGTAACCATATTTTCATTTTAACCATAAGCTCTAACTTATCGGCCGATTAATCCACAAAAATTGAGCACACCATCACATACACATAATTAACTAAAACTCTTCCCTTTTTGAAATGATTTGTCGCGAGAATATTAATGTTTATTTCTCAAGCTTTTTATTAAAGAAAAGTAAAGAAATACGAATCAAACATTTTCAAATTCAATATCGGAAACGGTATACTTAGAATTTAAACCAAATCAAACACCTTTTTTTCCTTCCTTAACACTCTATTCCGAGTTTATTTGAAAAAAAAAAAAAAAATGTTCTAGATTTTTAAATAAAAAGACTAATTTTCTTTTCGATGATTTAAAGAGAATTAAAATTTTAAGCTTAATTTGGTTCTATTTCTTATTTATTTTCTTTCCGTTTTACACTAGACTCAAAGCTGTTTACTCCCGATGTAAATTGAAGTTAAAAACTTTACACGATTTTTGCAATCCACTCTAGAAAAAGGATAAATAACCAACACTTTAATCCGTTTTATATATCTGTGACATATGAAACCCTTTAGCAATGGCAAACATTAACACACTACTTAAACTCCCACTAATTTCATCTCTTCTCCTTAAACCCTCATTAATTAATGGATACACCCGCCATATCTGCCACTGTACAACAACCATATCTATTCCTCAACAACAACAAAGAGAACCACAAATCAGAAGCCCTCAGTTGGTTGCATTGGAATATGCTGATCTTAGTATCCCACATATTATCTCTGAGGTACCCAAATGTTAAAACTAAACTTTTAACATAAATAATAGCTTAATTATATAAATTGTGTAATTATAATGAAATTAGTTTTGTAAAATTGCAACTTTAGGTTTATTCTGTTAAGGGTTAGTTTTATTTGCCTTACAATGTTAATGGTAGCATATGAGTTTAACATAACTAATAGATTACTCGCTTATTTTTGCATAGTGGCGACGGTGTACAGTAGCATTAATTTGTGTGTTGCAATTTTTTTTTTTTATGTATATGAGAGTGTCTAGTAAGTGAAAGTTAAAAAGTTGGTGGTTTAGATTGTAATTAATTGTCTAAATATTTAATAGATTGTGTTTCCTTTTATTAGCAAGGGTACTTTAGAGTTAAGACTAACAACATTAGTTTTTAAGTTTTACGCAAATGTGTTTTCTAGTTGTGTAGTATCGATATAGATAATAAAGAATATATATTTGTGTTTTCTTTTATTGGAATTAGTTTTGAAATTGCAAATTTAGGTGTAATCTATAAAGGGTTAGTTTTTGTTTGCTCTAAACTGTTGAAAGAGTATGAATTTGATACTAGTTTAAAAGTACTACAGTATTAACACAAAAAATAGATAAAGTTGTATTTTTGTATGTAGTTTTATTGGAATTAGTTCTGTAATTTGTGTAAAAATAGCAACGTTAGGTATAATCTGTAAAGGGTTAGTTTTGGTTCGCTTTAAAATGTTACTGATGTATGAATTTGGTAATAATTAAGGGGTGTTTGGGTTACCTTGTTTTTTAAGAAAAAAGTAAACTTTTTTTTAGGTAACCATGGCTTCCGACCTTTTGGCCGACTAATCCACAGGGTTTGAACCCACCGCCACACAGGCTCAAACCGGGTAAAGCCCTCCCTTTTCAGGAGGTTGGCGTGGCCACTTCAGGGTTGTTTGAGTAAATATTATTGGAATTGGTATTGTAATTTGAGTAAATATTGTAAAGTTAGGTTTAATCTGTATAGGGTTAGTTTTTATATGCTTTAAGATGCTAATGATATATGGATTTGGTAATAACTAAGGGGTTTTTGGGTTTGCTTATTTGAAAGGGCTTCTGCTTATTGGCGTATCAGCTATCTCTTTTTGAAAAGTTTCACTTTAATAAGCTATTAAACATAATCTAATTGGGTACTCAAAACAGCGTATTGTGTTCAGTTCAGATAATACGATAAGCTAATAAGCTGTTTCTATAAGCTTTATGGAATTAGTTTTTAAATTTGAGTACAGATTGAAGTTAGCTTTAATCTATTAGGTTTAGTTTTGATTTGCTTTGAAATGTTGATGATATATGAATTGATAATAATTAAGGGGCGTTTGGGTTAGCTTATTTAGAATAGCTTCTATGCATAGGTTTATCAGTTGATGAGTTAAATAAGCTCTTTTAGATAAGCTCATCCATCATGGCTTCTATAAAAAGCTTATTAACCATAAACTACTTTGATACTCAAAACAGCTTATTGTACACAAATAGATAATACAATAAGGTAATAAGCTAATAAGCTGTTTCTATAAGCTTTATGGAATTAGTTTTTAAATTTGAGTACAGATTGCGAAGTTAGCTTTAATCTATTAGGTTTAGTTTTGATTTGCTTTGAAATGTTGATGATATATGAATTGATAATAATTAAGGGGCGTTTGGGTTAGCTTATTTAGAATAGCTTCTATGCATAGGTTTATCAGTTGATGAGTTAAATAAGCTCTTTTAGATAAGCTCATCCATCATGGCTTCTATAAAAAGCTTATTAACCATAAACTACTTTGATACTCAAAACAGCTTATTGTACACAAATAGATAATACAATAAGGTAAGAAGCTCCTACACTAAACTTACCCCAAAGACCTCCTTAGTTGAATGGATGGGCTATAATTTGTTAGAAATGATATGTCAATATTACGGGATGATATATTTTTGTTATTTTTGGTGGATTATCAGGAGGGTGCTGTTCGTGTGAGGCAGCATGTTAATCCGCTTAGCACTAAGTTATCGGTAATGTTTCCTATCCCTAATTTAGTGTTTATGTTTCTAAAATTTGAAGACAATATATCATATTCTCATGTTTGGGTGGAAATGATGGATTTAATAGCAGCTCATTTTTTTTCTGGCTTTTTATATATTGATAGGTTCCTGTTGAACCGCCAAATTGGAATGATGTATTTGAAGACCCAAAGTTGCCTTTAGTGGTGGACATAGGAAGTGGTAATGATCATATCTTACTTTTATTCCGCACCTTGATCAATCCCATGATTAATTTGGCTTGCATTGCAAAACAAATTTCGTTTTGATGTATTCATTATCATGTTGTTTGTTTTTCAATTAATGGATCGAATTTAGAAAGACGTCTGGTGTGTTTATTGTCAAAGTTTGATGTACTCGAAGGCCAATGCAATGATAATTTGAGGCATCCTTAAAAATGAAAGCTAGCAAAATCTCTAAGGAGCTGATCTGCTTAGATTTAATACTGTAAATATCATCCATCTATGACTATTGGATTCTAGAAAGACGTTTGGCTGGTAACATGATCTGTCTTGAATTCGTCAACAGTTTTTACATAGGACGTCACATAGTATATGATCACGATCTGATGTACGGAAAGTGAGTGGGATAATTTTCGGTTTATCTTGGACGTCGCATACTATATAGATCACGATTCAGGATTAGACATTTGGATGTTAGCGTCATGTGCCCATGCGTATTAAAGAATTCTCACCACTGTGTTACTATGTGAACCTATTACTTGCACATGACATGCCCTAGAAGACTAGAACCCTTGTCTTAAAGTTGATTTACTGTTTGATTAAAAAAGTTCTAATCATCCCAACAATTTCATTCATCTAGGAAGTGGCAGATTTCTCATGTGGCTTGCTAAGAGAAATCCTGGTTCCAAGAACTATATGGGTCTCGAGATACGGGAAAAAGTATGGTAACTGTTTAATTCTAGTATTTTTGAATAACAAATACTGCATTGATATTTGTAATGTTAAGATGCCATTTGGTTGTAGTTGGTCACACGTGCTAAAACATGGGCGAAGGAGCTGGCTCTTAGTAATATGTAAGTTTCCATCCATTCCGCAAGTTGACTAAAATAGCAACGATATTTTACTCCACTAAATGTTATTGTGTTTATATTTGACACCGATGCCCTGTACATTTAATGATTTAAAAACTATTACGCAGACATTTTCTGTTCGCAAATGCCTCAATATCTTTTAAGCAACTCCTTTCAACGTACCCTGGGCCTTTGATGTTGGTATCAGTTTCGGTGAGTGCATTTGTGTTTCTAAACCTTTATGTAATTCAATTTATAACATATTAATCTGGTAATACTCTCCCAGACTGTTTAGTCAGTTTTTTGGTTTTGAAAATTTTTTGGACGTCTATGCAGTGTCCAGATCCTCATTTCAAAAAGAGACACCATAAAAGAAGGATTGTGCAGAAGCCTCTTGTGGAAGCAATTGTGGATAGATTAATGCCCGGAGGACAGGTAACAAAGTCGAGTCAAAGTGGGTATAGGGTGGGTCGGGTAGGTTGGGTGACTGGTCAAAGTGGGTACGGCCGTCACGGGACAACTAAAAGCATTTTCCCACGTTTACTTTTTTTATAATTAATTAGTGTCATTGTGTGTGAAGTATGATTTACAGAAATTGTCTTGTCACAGTATTAATCTAACAGTTGAACATAAAATTTTAGGAGGTTACTTGTCTGCATAAATTATTAAATAATACACCGGGTGACTTTCAACCCATTTGACCCATTTATTTTTTAGCTTATTTTTTTTAAAATAAAACATAACCCGAACCAACTCAATCATAAGTAACCGAGTCAAATTATGCCACCTCTAATTGTAGTGGACAAGAGATGCTATGCCATCTTTTATGGAGGCAAGTGGTAGGATTTTGCATTTGATTTTTGCCATATGCATCAAGTTGCAATACTTTTGTGAAAAATGAGAACGAATCATGATGTTGCTTAAATGCTTTGTGGTGATTTGACATGCATAACTGAGATGGAAATGTTCAAAACAGGTGTTCATACAGTCCGATGTGCTTGAAGTTGCTATTGACATGCGACAGTATTTTGATGATGAATCACAGAAGCTTATCCATGTGGACAAGATCGACAACAATATTCTCTGTGACGATGCAGGATGGTTACTACGTAATCCAATGGGGATCAGAACTGAAAGAGATCCATGCAGAATATGAAGGTGCAAAGATTTACAGAAGGATGTACCAAAAACTCGTAATCATTTCAATGCCATTTAACTCCTGCCTAGTTTTCGGACGATCAAACCTCTTGGTCTTCAAATCAGCACAAAATGGACTTCATGGTGTCCGAAAACTGAATAGTAACCCACAACCCACACAAAAGCCCGCATGGCATTTGGAGTGTTGCAGAATCGGTTATCTAAGAATGAGGAGTTGGGGTTGAAATCGGACATGTTCAACTCATTTAACCCGTATCAGTTATAATATATATATTTTTTTCAAAACTTTTATTTTACCCTTTCAACACATTAAAGATCATTCATAAGTTCATAACTCAATGGTTGAAGCAGTCACATTTAGTTTTATTCATTTATCATTTATATTTCAGGAGTACGAGCAACACTTGCGATTATCGGGTTAAAATTTGTGTTGTATGTCATAATTTCAAGATGTTCATATGCTTCTGTGATTGTACACGTTATATCACATGGTGTCTACATAATAGTAGCAAATTTTCAACACGTTCATAGCATAAACAAAATAAACAAATCTACTAGTCATTTTCCATAAATATAGAATAAGGAAGATGAATGGTAAGCATTCGACTAATTTGTGCTTAAATTGATGTGACAATAATTTATTGCTCGTAACAAGAGTGGGTCTTTGCTGTTTGGGCTAAGCAATGGGTCAAACCCGAACCGAACCGACCAAACCCAAAGCAAACGAGAAACCGAATTTGAGATAAACGTGAATCGAGAATCGAACCAAGTTAACTTAGCAAACCGAAACCGAACCGGTTAACCTAGCAAAACCAAAACCGAATCGAATCGATAGTTTAGATGTATTTTCTTGGTTTTGACCGAACCGAGTAAAACAAAACCGAAAACCGGTTCAGCTCGGCTCGGTTTGTTGGTTCGGTTCAATTTTCGTTTGATTTTACGCAGCGGCTATTACCACTCGTCAAGAGGATGCTCTCGCGTAGTTTTAAGTAAACAATACTCAATTAGGAACGCAATCAATACTCATAGAATAAATGCCAAGCCCATACCATAGCAATCAATTTTTACAAGTGGGCGTATAGATTCAAAACCATAGATGATAATGTATTAATGTATACCCATCTAAAATTTCTTTGCAAAAAGAGATCAAATCGAATGTATCTTTATAAAGTTCAATATAAATATAGAATGATGGTCACAAGACATCAATAATGAAGCATCTAATTCTATAAAATACCTAACATATTTTGTACAACTAAAACTCAAAAAAACAAAAGAGAAATGGCTCAATGTGAAAGTTCCATTACAACAAAAACTTTATAAACAAAAGAGAAATGGTTCAATGTGAAAGTTTCATTACAACCGATTCTCTTTTGTTTATTATAAACAAAATTCGTAGCTAATCTTCAAAATGACCTTTGAAAAGTCTTCGTAACTCTTTGGAGGTCCAAGATTCAAACCTTGAAGAGAAAATTAATCCTATGTGGCCACGGAGGTTCACCTACGATGACACTAGGCTATCTAAAAGGTTAGTCGTCTTGGGATTAGCCGACTCGCAATGTCGAGTCAAAACTCAGCTAAAAAAAAAGACTTCGTTCACGTAGATGGAACCAAATATATTGTAATAAAGTAATTACAGTTTATCAAGGGCCATTTTGAAAACTAGCTACAATTTTGTCTTTATATTTGCAAACCAGAAACGAAGTTCACAAATCAATCCGTGAGCCAAAATTGAACCAATAATTAGAGAACTGATGTCCAAAGAATGAATTGGATTGCGAACTAGATGTTCATTTGGTTCATAAATTGCGAGTTTCGCTTCTGATTTGCAAACGTCCCCAAGGTTTGGATTTTGCTCTTTATTGGTCTAAATATCTAACAATCGTTAAGTAATCTCGTTTTGAATATGAATTTTGATTTAAGGAATTACGTAGAGGTATAAAACGAACGAACAAATGTTGCTTGGCTAGCACTTTTTGGGTTGCAAAACTAATTCTTTTGAAAACAACATTTGTGAATCTAGGCGTCATAACATTCTATACATAATTCGTTGGACTGCTGGCGGCTTCTTGCGCCGTGTGTAAGGGAACCAAAAGTATATATCAAACGAAGGAATAAAACATGTTGATATTTAATGCATGTTTTTCGTGTTTGTCACTTTGTACTGGCGGCTTTCAAAGCGGCCGTCCCACTATAAAACCCCCAGTTACTCAAACCCATAAGAAGAGAAACCCGTTTAGACACGCACGCATGTTTCTCCAACCCATCAAAAACAAAGCGTCTGCCGGTGCGAGTGTGGATCTTCCATCCAACGGACTGTCAAAAGTTCACGGTGCTTCTTTCTTGGCGGAGATCCCAACACTCCTACATACGGCAAAAAGACGCCCCTAACCATATCGTGTATGTACTTGAAACCCGAGAGCTCTTTGCAATGAATCGCATGTTCCCCAAATGAATCCAAACATGCCTTGCAACAAACTGGGCATATTTCATCAACCGAAAATAAAGGCATCATGAGGCAATACTTAAGGATAGTACGATATTCGACCGGTGACATATGTTGATCTAGCTCATCTATGGGGATAGCTAGTAGAAAATCCTGAGCATGTGGTGTCCGTAGACACTCAAAAACTGCTTATGTCTCATAGTTATGTCGAAGTGGACTTCCATATCTTTGACCATTTCACTAAAGAATGCACTTGTCAATGTTTGTTGAGGTTTAGAGGGGGCGGTCTCCTTATTAGAGAAACCACTAAAATCAAAGCTTGGAATCATATCATGAAGACAAGCCACAACACAAACATAATCATCATCCATACCACATATGCCAGCTCGTCCGTATGATGTGGTCTTGTAGCACCAGAGCCTCGAGGCCACAAAAGTATAAGAGAAACCACTTTTCCGAGTACAAACCTAACCCACCAATTCGAATGGGTGAAGAGGCGGTCGACAACGTAAGTCTCCAAAGAAAGGCTCTCCGAAACCACTATGTTCTCGATCGACCCACATAACCTTTTGTCAAATAACAAGGTTGATTCCTCCATGTGTACAAGTTGACAAGTCCTTAAACCAAAAAGAGTTTATACATGATCGAAGCAAAAGGAGCTCACTCTGGGTCATGTAGGCGGAAGAAGACTTATCAAATCAAGAGCATTCGCAGCCCCTCATAGCCAATCCACTAATAAAATCCACGTCTCTACTACTGACTCCAAGAAGCTTCACACACACTAATGACCTCCGAATATCAACAGGGAATAAACCCTCACGAAACTTCATACCATTACACGAGTGCCAAAATATCTTTGTTTTCTTGATATTAAGCTTAAGACCTAAACCTGTACCACTCACACTTATAATGTCTAACACCTTGGCCACCTCTTCTAAATCTCCAATAATGGTCACATCATCAAGATACCAAGCATGAAGAAGAAGCTTGCAATTGTCTCTAATCTTATGTACTAGCAAATTCAATACAAGAGCAAAAGAAGAGGTCCCAAAGTCGGTGGCATACCATATATGTGTCTCCTATATCAACCTCGTTGCTTGCTCATATAAGAAATCCACCAACAAAGAAATACGGGGACACATCACCCTAACCTTGTGGAGTAATCTCGTTATCTCCAACACGCGAAATGTAGTTCGGTAATTTGGTAATTTATGGATAATATGGTTTAGACGTTGATTTCAACTAAGCGAGCATTTTTCGCTTTTATATTGGTCAAACATCTTTATTTTGTCTTTTATGGATGTGTAGTGTCACGGTGGTAAGTTAGTGTTTGATAAAGGAGATATAAAGGAAGATAAAGATTTGATCTTTTTGCTCGTATGTTTAAAGGTAAAAGAGATGTATATATGTGATATACATAAGATAGAAAATCGAGACTAATACGTAAGTAGAAGATGAAGAACAAAGATAAAAAAAAAAAAAAAAAAGAAGAGAAATGACTAAATTACATTCTGTGCAACTCACGTGTTAGAGATAACGAGATTACTTAATGACCGTTAGGTTTTGCACCAACAACGAGCAAAAATCCGACATTGAGGATGTCTGCAATATTTTTCAACAACAGTAAGGACTAAACGTGAAATCTGCATATACCACATGGACCAACGATGTAATTTACTCTTATTTAAATCGTTGACCCTTTTATCAATCATACATAAAAGTAGCATATGCCACATGAACCAACGATGTAATTTACTTTTATTTAAACCGTTGACCCTTTTATCAATCATACATAAGGTAGCATAGATATTTTGTAAGATATAAGTTGATGGCGACACGTTACGCGAAATTTATTTAGTCATAAATCTTATATATAAACACACACAGATTCATTCATTCATTCATCCCCAATAATAAGTCAAACCTTATTTGAACAATTCTCCCAAACAAAATC